>JAUPFZ010000025.1:8366433-8966433 GCA_036937285.1 Euphydryas editha
TCACGAAGCCGGCTGTGGTGTTATAAGCGGCCATATACAATCCCGACATGTTGCCCTTGATTACTTGGCAAGTGTCGTTATTGTATATGGCTGCCTCGGCTTCATCGAGTTCCACCTCTAGCAGGCCTTCATGTCCATACTGGTAGGTCTGCATGATTTTTTCGCAGATGGCCTGGCTTACCTCTCGGTTCGCCTTTGTGATAGCCAGGAACTCAATGTATGCATTTTCCGCATGTTGTTGTGGTGTGGACGCTGGTCGAAGCTTTGGTGGTGTGACTTGCCCCTTGTCAGCCCTCGTTCGATTGACTGGTGGCATCTGAGGGGGCTTCGGACTTTTGTCACTTATAAACCTTCTCAGTGCCTCCGATTGCCTTTCATCCGGAGATGCTGGTTTTGGGGCAAGGTGGGACAGTCAAGTACCTTTCTTTGGGGAGATCGTTGCTTGGATCACTTTTGCAAACGCCATCAGACGGGACTTGGAGCTGCTATTAGCATCTCTGGAGGTACGCGACTCGAGCTCCATTTTTGGGCCTCCGCCTTAGCCTGTAATCGCTCCGAACCACTGAGCATGGTCTCTTCGAGGATCGGTCTTTTAGGGGGTGAAGGTGTTCGAATCTGAGCCTTTAGATATCCCAGATCCTCCCCCCTATCCTCGTAGACTATGACCTCGTGTATTTTCGAGGCCATTAGGCAACCGTATCTATCTGCTACGTCTCCTTTGTCATAACCGACCCTCATAGAGTCCACGCTTATTCTTCTGGGGGTCGCACCGGGGAGTTCACCTTGCCGCTGCAGCCACGAGCTTGCTTGCGCAAAAGCGGACTCCTCTCCCCACTCGAATAGAGCGATTGCCTTGTTGTGCAGCCACACCAGACGGTAGGTTGAATCATCGTCCTGTTTCTGTACAAGCGCGTCGATCTTCGTACGCTTAAAGCTTGTTTTTCTCGTGCTACCTTTTATGAGCAGAGCGAGCCCCGGTGAAACTACCAGCCGATCCAGCCCCTCGGAGCGACAAAAGCTTATTCCAATTCTCTCTGCTTCACCGTCCATAAATAGGGCCACGCATCTGGTTCTTATACCCACTTCCCCGCTCCCATTCCCCTCTCCGAGCAGGGACTCTAATGTTTTGCTTTGGGTGGGTGGCGGAGGTGTGTTTTAAGTGGTCCTCCCTTGAAACAGTTTCTGCAGAGCGGACGGTATAGCCTGTAATCTGAGACTCAGCGATGCTCGAGTCGGGGATTCCTGGAGAGGAGTTGCGCTGCCTGTCTGTGTATTTGGGTTTGGTGTTGGATGTAGATGCGGGATGGTTGTGATTGTGTTTTGGGCCTGTGGTACAGACAATGGAGTTGGTGGTAGAGCGGTCGATCCATTTCTTTTCGCCGCTATCACGACGGCATGTCTTGCGAATGCGAGGAAAGACGTTCTGTCGGCTTCGTTCTCCAGGATGGTATGGAGTGAAGGCTGGTCTAGTTTTCTCTGGATTTTAATTTCCAGATCCATACTTCCTTTGTCGAACCTCGGACATTCCAACAATATGTGGAGAACTGTCTCCTCGCAATTCGGATCGCAGACACACGAAGGACTGTCCTTTAAGTGAAACCGGTGCAGATACGCCGCAAATCCTCCGTGGCCGGTCAGAATCTGTGTATCGACAGGTGTTAATGTCGCTTTCCTTACCAGCTTGCAAGCGGTCTTTGCATTTGGCAAGAAGATTTTCGTGACCGAACCAGTTTGTGAAGAATTGTATCTATCCTGCCACAATCGGACAGTCTCTTCCCGTATCTGTCTCCTGACGTACGATATTGGTACTTTGTCGTAGTCAGGGGCCGATTTCTTCATGAGAGCCGCCTTTTTAGCCAGCTCGTCCGCTCTTTCATTGCCCGGTGTTCCCACGTGGGCCTTCAGCCAGAAGAACCGCACCAATCTATTTTCCTCGTGGATCTGCCTGATGCATCTCTTCATCTCTATGGCCAGATGGTGAGTCGCTAATGGGCTCTTTAGCAGGTCGAGCGAGGATCTTGAGTCGCTCAGGATGTTGATTGAGCTTTCTTTTGACTTTCTCACCATGTCCACAGCTCTGAAGAGCGCGTACATTTCTGATTGGAAGACCGTGTTGTGCGGTTCAAGCCGGAATGTGGAATATCTTACTTCCCTTCCTTGGTCCCACCACGTCAGGGCTGCACCGACTTTACCATCTATCTTACTTTCGTCGGTATATATTAATGGTCCAACAATGTGGTGTTCCTCAAGAGTTTCGGGGTTCAGACTCAACAAGCACTCATACTCAGTTGTTTTGAGTTGAGATGGGTGGGGATTCTGTAATGGTCCCACCCTGCGCTCCAGTTCCCTTCCCGGCGGCAGAAAGTCCTCGTAGTGACCCTTTTTGGTCTTATAGAGTATAGCGGCTTCCCGGATCCGAAGGTCAAGTGGGAGTAAGCCAGCTAGGACAAGTGCCGATGTCAGAGACACCGTTCTGTACGCTTTGCAAATTTTCTGGGCAAAGCCTCTCTGCAGTGAGTTTAATTGTTTTCTTATCGATAATTTCTCTGCTGCATGAGACCATGCACTAGCCGCGTACAGGACGATGGGCTATATCACCGCCACGTATATGATTCTCACTATTTCCCCATTCAGACCCCAAGACACTCTCGCCGCGCATGCGAGTTGTTTATATATATCTGCTGCTTTTTTACATATTGCAGACACATGCGTGTTGAAAGTGAGCTTTGAGTCTATTATGAGCCCCAGCAGTTTAATCTCTTCTCTCTCAACCGAGTGCCGGACATGTGGACTATCGGGGTATTGTATTTGCGCTTTTTCGTCAAAACCATCGCATTTGTTTTGTGTGCGGCGAAGTTCAACTTGTTACGCTTACCCCAGTCCTGAACGGCAGCTAAGGTGGTTTCGGCTGAAGCTTACAGGTTGCTGGTTTGGTGGCTCGAGAATACGAGGACAACGTCATCTGCAAAGGCTTGGCAGTATACTCCCATATTGTTAACTTCTCTCAGAAGCAAGTCCAAGATAAGGTTCCAGAAGGTCGGTCCACCAATGGATCCCTGGACACAGCCCTTCGTGGTTTTCCTCTCACTGGATGCTCTGGCATAGTTTACTATGACCCTTTGGTCCTGTAAATAGGATGCCACCATGGCATACAAGTTCTTCGGGCAATGTTTTTCCACTAGCTGCTGTTTGAGAGCCGGCCACCACGCATTATCGAAGGCACCCTCAATGTTGAGCGATACCAGGAGTACTATCTTTTTTAATCTTATTTCCTCTCTGATATGCCCAATGAGGTTGTAGAGAGCGTCCTCCGTTCCCCTATGTGGCATAAATCCATACTGACTACGGTGTAGCCTTGGGAAGAGTCTCCACTGAAGTCTACCTATGAGCATTTTCTCAACTGTCTTTCCTAGGATCGACAGGAGTCCTATAGGTCTGTAGGACTTCGGGTGGGTGTAATCCTCTTTGGCTGGTTTGCGGAGTATGCATACGTGAGCGACCTTCCACTGCTTGGGGAAGTATGAAAGCGACAAGCATTTATTTGCCAGCGCTAGAAACACTTCCTTGTTGCAAATTATAACCTATTAAGATAGGTTATAATGTTATAAATGTTATAATTATAACCTATGAAGATAGGTTATAATTATAACATCTGTTAGATTTAGAAATTTTCTATTCATCAAGGAATTATTAAAATCGGTTAAACAGTTTTAAAGTTTATCAATCACAAATAAACAAATAAATCATTCCTTTTATAAATTTAGTTTCTTGTCTAATCTATAATACAAAAATAAGGTTTTGCATTCGTTGGAAAGTTTTACAAAAAACGAAGCGATCTGGTGGCGAAACGGAGTTCGCCGGGTTTGCTAGTTTTAAATATAATATTTTGAAGGTAATTGAGAAAAGGATACCTAGAATAATTTATATAATATTAAAAACACGTGTAGGATACTGATTTTACGAATTATCTTTTGCCTTTAAATGCTCACCAATTGTCTAATAGAAACATATTCCTTTTTTTGTACTTTACAATTTGTAATTGTCATAAACCTCTCTTGTTTGTATTTTTTTTTTGTGTTTAAAAATAAGTAATCAAAATAATGTCTCCATTAGATTTATATTATTTAATATAGGAACATGAAAGATAAAAAAAAAGAATATTTAAAATTGAGTTTTGAGATTAGTGTGTCCATATTAACAAGCTTTATAGGAAAAAAAACCAATTTATATACATAATACGGGTACTATTTATTCAATTATTTTGCGAGACATATTCAGCAGTGAGAGCATAGCAAACCGACGTCTCTCACAAAACAAACTTCATTAGAACCCGTGTAAGAGTAAAAAATGGGTCAGTTGTATATGTACTTACGTATGGAGTCGAAAATAAAGCTTAAAATATATTATAGAATTTTAAACAACTTAAAATGTGGAATATTTAGTTTTAGGATTTTGTCATGATTCGTTTCTAGGTACTTCGGGAAACCCTTCAGATAATTTATGTTAGCTTTGTGTGGTATTAGGTTTTATAAAGTTGAATGTTTACCGCCTTTTTAATGTATGTGATTCTTTATAAAATGTACAATATTCCCTAATTATCTTTATTAGATCTGATAGGTGATTCTCTAAAATAAATATATTTATATGGTATTTCTAGAACGATTCCTGAAGTAAGCTTTTTATAATATTTTCAATATATTTACAGTTCTTCTACATATAATGTAAAACAATGTAGCATCCGAGAAAGTCACTTCTATCTCTAATTCCAGTATAAAATGTTTCCCTAAACAACAATAACGCAGTCCACAGTATATTTATAAAGCGTAGCTACTAGCACGAATTCAAATGACCGTATAAGTTAGAAAACAACTAATATATTCAGAACCATAAGCTCTATACTAGTTAACCTTAAATTACGAGTATAGCTGTTATCTTTAATCTGTCCTAAAGCATTGTTAGAAATGCGAAATTTTGGTAACAATTTTAGTACATTGTGTTATCCGGTGCAAGTTGTATAAAACGTGAACGACACGTGCTAAGATTATTATAACGCGACTTTTTATTTTATTATTTTACTGTAGCTTCATAATTATCAATAAACTTATGACACTAATGAACTGATTTTAATAATTAATTTATTCTTACAAACTTACATTATCTAAAAGTAATATAGTCAAAAAAACATTACGCCATGACTCCCAGTAGATGTCCAGTAGATGACACGAAATTTCATAATAGTTATAATAATTTAAGGTCAATAAGTACATTCGTAACTGGTGTAGGTATCACGCTGTCGGATAATTCATTCCCCTTCCCGGTCCGTAACATATTTCCTTTGTATTAAAAAAAAAAACAGCAATAGGCACAAACGTATAAATCTTGCCTAAACGCGAATTCAATGGTAAATACTGTACAGTTTTCGAATTTTTGTAGCCATAACAAATCGTTGAGAAACGCTCGCAAATCGGCTCCTTTGTTACCTAATTCCGTGCTTATGTCCGTAACACAGCTGCGTCCAATTTATTGCTTAACCTTTCCTCCTTTACAGATGGAATTGAAGACAATAAATTATACTTCAAACCCAAATAAGGCTTCTTAGTTACGATCCTGGGAAATACCGAATTAATAGTCCTCCTAGGCGGATAGATAAGATGGTTCCTCGCGAAAAACAAACGAAGAACTGAATTCCATACAATGGGATTACTCAGTGTATTCAGCCGAAAATTGGCCTTCCAATGTTTACTTAGGCCCTGATTATATATACCACACGAAAAAAGCTTCAAGTGCGTCGATGTGAGTAGAATTTTTATCCTTTGAAATGAATATGGTAGGATATTTTTCACGGCTTAGTTTAATATGAATTCTTTATTATTACTACTAACCAGTCTTTCAGATTTACTACAAAAATATTAGTACAACTTTTGAGCGAATATCAGAAAAGGATAGCCTAGGATAACCTTTTAGATGAGAAATTTAGCGAATTTAGCTAATTGATTCAGGAATATATTATATAAAAATAAATTTCGCAAAAAAGTCACGTGACTCCCAATTTGCAATTCGCAGGAATACTCACATTCTTAACTTATTATACTATATTTTATTTAATCCTACTGCCCCCCATACCTCAAAAAACGATTTAAATTCTTCAGTGATTCCCGTGAGCTCTGTCTGTGAAATTCCTACTTACTCCTCATCCTTTTATAGTAAATCCTTTACAGTTCAAGCTTCTCGCCTTTGTAATTACTTACTTTTATTTATTCGACGTATACAAAACAAAACAAAAAAAAAAACTGTCAGGAACAAGTACACATTTCTGAGAAATAAAACTAATAAGCATTCAAAGGAGGCACAATCAAGCAAGAAATATTCCTTTTAGATTTCGAACCCCACACCGTTGCTTACCTTAATTTTGTGCTTAGTGCTTAGTTATAATTTGATATTAGTGTAATATTTTGTCGTGTGGCTTTGGCAGGATAGAATGTATCTACCTCCTCTCTTTCCTTGGATGTTTTATGAGGCAAATAAGGGATAAGAAAGTTCCATGTCCAACTATGAAACTATAATTGGAGGAGCCAGGCCGGATGCTGAAAGACCTGAATGAATCTTCCCGGCTAGTCTGTCTCAGTATGAATGTATGAAAATCGAAGTTGGACAAAATTCTGTCTGCCCAAGCTATACAATCTCACTCGGCTGAACTAACTTTGAGAAGGAAGCCGATAGGAGGATTCAGTTGGATTGGGCGGACTTTTGATAGGATTAGTCGACACTCAAAAGACTCGTCTTTGATTCCAAGATTCCGCAATTTTTAAAAACAATAGTCATATTTGGCTCTAACTTGGGGAGGCCTATGTCCAGTGGTGAGTGCAATAGGCTGAAACGAGCGAGCGAGCGTAATATTATGTCAAAGTCTAACCTTCTTTACTCATAAAACTACTTGAGACTTACCAAGGTTTCTATTTAGACCCGTATACACTGAGATCAGTGCATTAAAACCACTTTTAAAATTATAATCTAAGTGTAGATATATATTACAACATGAAAAACCCGCATAACATACTTAAAAATAGTCCACAGTGAAAATTGTTGTAAAATGATTTTATTATAGTTGATAACTCTTCACTACGAACACGTTAGCACGTTTTTGTTGAGTGCACTTAAAAAAATGAAACAAATACAATTGTCTTAGTTTTACGTTCAGATTAACATTCCACTCACATTTAATTTATTTTATACTACAACAAGTTTTGCATTGTGAATTTATTCTCATAGAAATTGTACTCAAGTTTCATATTGAATCTCAGGAACCTTTTAACATAGAGCGTAAACTGCAACTATACTGCTTTAAATATGTTTGATAAATGCTATTTTCATTACATACCACAACGCGGTCACACCACACATCATTTGTTCGATGTTCACATCTGAACGTAGGCTTCCCTCATCATCTCTGGGAGGGTTAGCGAATGCAGTGTGTTGTGGCAAAATATGGTGAAGCTGCCATCATCATCCTGGTTGGTGTGGAGTTGTTCTTACTACTATGGCCTTAGTCGCCTTTTATGACACTTCAACAAGAAAGAGGTCGGGACTTCTTTTCTGCCAAATGACTACACATATACACAATATTGTCTATTGCATTTACTACAAAGTATCATAAATATGATATAATAATCTTTTAATGCAATAAGAATTTGGCTACGGAACCCTAAAAAAGACAACCTCGAGGAAGATTGGCACACAAAAGTTACACTTTAGATCGAGATAAAAGCAAAAAAAAAACAGATTAAACAATGGATAGACGGACAGAAGAGCCTCATAAATAAGGTTCTGTTGACTCTCTTACGTTAATCCTATTAAGAAATTGTATAGTTGAGCTGGTATGAAATCGGTTATTTTGTAAAATCATTAGAGCGATCAAGATTGACAAAGTTTCTTAACATTCCGTCAAAACTTAGGCTATTACGACTTCTTAATTGAAACTGGCTTATTAATTTTGTCAATTAAATCACCAACGAGGAGACTTTATCAAAGACGATTGATTTATTCACAGCACAACAAGAAACTAATAGCCGCACCGAGCCACAGTTTCTTTGAACTTTAATTCAAGAAGAAATTTTCATCACAAAACATTTGCGACAACTTAATTTATGAACAAATTTGTTTCGACTGAAAAGGCGGCGTTGGTCACGTTTTAAATTTACAATTTCGCTTTTGAAGTCTTCGAAAAACTTTATATTTTAATAATGGCAATTTCATCTTGCAGTTTTACAAAGTAGAATATTCAATTTGTGACGTTGATTGATTTTATATTAATAAATTCATATCTCGTACTTACCCAGTAATTTTTTATACAATATTATTCGCAAATTTAATTATATAAATATTATTCTGTGTTCTAAATCATTGATATTTTTGCTATACAATTCTGATTACCATATACATTACCTGAAGTATCTCGCGTAATACGCCTTGCTGTTTACTACTACTGTTTCTACTGGTTTCTTTTAAAGTTTATCAATAAATATAAACACTAATTATACATATTTACAGTATCTATTTCAATAAAAAATAAATAACATAATGCTATCAGCAATTTTAATATTAATTACACATAATTATGTTTATGAATACTTACGAGTACCACTTAAGCAATGATTACTACGCCAACTGATTATATTTAAAAAAATAATTTCAGCGCCTATATTATGAGTAACTACTATAATTTTTTACAATATAAATCTACAGCAGCTATATTTATCAAGTACTTAAATTGAAATATGAATTCACTATCGCCTTAAGTATAAAATAGTCCAACATCCTCCGCCGTGCTATCGATACTTTGAGAACTGATGAACACATAATATATTAAATTATATTGTATAGTATTAATAAAAATATATAACATTAACATGTACAGTATTTTATTAAGTATCAGTCATACAGACATCCGGTTATAATATCGTAAGAAATGCTCTTTTCATGCTATGTAAATTACCAATACGATTTTCTGCTAAAGTTTGCATTGACACTAAATAATTCAATAAATGATAATAAAGTATAATAATATGTTATTAATAAAATATATTTATTTAAAATTAATTTATCTTAGAATAGAATTTGTATTTATTCATATATTTCAATCACGGTTACCACATTCCTCATGATAAATAATAAACGGATAGACACTGAGTTTTTATTTAAATGAAGGTATTATTCCCTTTCCGTGTGAACTCGGTAAACTCGTTTCTCTAGTAATTCACTTTACGAGTAAAACGCTCGGGAAAAATTCATACTTGAAATATCGTCGCTGCAAACAGTTTAAATTTACACATTTTTTTTTTAATATTCTTTGTTACAAACTTTAATGTTACTGTAGAGAAATCTCAAGATTATATATTAAAAATTTAAATGAATTAAAATATTCTATAGTATTGCATTTGTGTTTAATATAGTGTTTATCGAGTAGGGCCTTACGCAACAAATAAATACACTCGATATTGCCCAATACGAACGATAGCGAAATATGGACGAATCGCCAACTTAAACGCTCGCGGTCTTTCCCAGTAACAAACATTTATTCTATTAGATATGTAATTATACTCTCTAAATATGAATCAGTGGAATTTTTATTAATTACTTTAGTGAAGCGTATTCACTAAACATCAGTGAATTTCAATAACAAGTTAGTGAATACTCACTTATACACATACAAATATTCAATGGTCAAATCAGTGGACTTTGATATTCACATATTCATATATTTAATAGTCACTAATTCTGCTTGGTTTGATTCTTACATTGATAAAAAGTGAATATCCACTTAAAATTAGTCAATAATCCTATATAAAACGAACATTGCATATAATGCAAATAAGTTCACGTAAATAAAATTATATCAAGAGAAGAAACTCGTATTGCAAATACGAACTAACATGAGTACAGCATTCGACCTAAGAAATATGTAAGCTGTATTATCTCCAACATACTTACCAAAGAAAAGGCATGAATGTACGGCATTATTAAATTACTGAATATACATTCCTGAAAAGGCTATATTAATATCCAACTTTATTTAAATATTTTAATCAACTATAATTTTATAAAATTGTACACATTTACTATACAAAAATTAAAAACTAATTATTTACAGATAGTTGTGGTATAAATCATGTCCGAGTGGAATGGTGCCAAGAATACTGACAGAGTTTCCCTGTTAAACTGTAATTCCGATTCTCTAACGCACCAGCTATCACTTCTATCACCAGTGAATGTGGAATTAACTCTGAATTTAACTCTTTAATTTTTGCACTGCTACTCCAAGATTCAAGTGTTTTGACTTAAAAGGGTACAAAGATATAATTTGGGGTAATGAAGAATATTTTTACAGTTTATTTCAACTTTTTCCGCAGCGGCTCTTGCTCTCTTAAGACCGTTTCCGTGATGTCAAAAATAAAAATTGTAAATCGAAATTAAATTTAAAAAAAGGTGAGTAATCCTGTGAAAATTCTGAGTGCTCATGTACTATGGCTAGTATTCCGCTATGGGGTAGCATGGCAAAGTATAGTAGGTAAGTAAACTTTGATTCTTCTTCTTAAATGAAGAAGCAGATTAGGTTTTCATTACATAAATATCTAAATATTTTTACTTATTGTTGTAAATATTAATCAAAAGTATTATTATAAATATTTATTTCTGGTCTGTGTGACAATATAACTAATTAAAAACAAAAAAAAAAAAATATATATATATAGGTATATATATATATATATATATATATATATATATATATATATATATATATATATATATATATATATATATATTTAAATAAATAAATACATACATAAATAAATAACATTTAACGTAATAAGATACTCCGAGAGAATAATACCTTTTAATCAAAGTTTTTTTTTTAAGGACAAATTTTACTGAAATATTCGTGTAATGAAATTCCGAAATGTTCGTGTATTGAAATTTTTAGTAGTACGGGGCCGAATGTCAATTTCGTCGTTTCGCATATATAGGGGGTGAGTGGTCGCGGCGAGGTCGTGTTGAGCGATACCGTGGGGCGAACCGCTCACACACGTGGAATGGATTTGATGTCGATGACACGTGTCAGAGCGATGGCGCCGTCGCTAGGGCGCGTCTTCTGACGTCTGTTCTACCACGTGTGGAAATGATACTGTAGTGGTGCGGTTTGACGGGGAGACTCGCAGACTGCTAACTATAGTTGATCCCCCATGATGGAGAGGGTGAGTGGTCGCGGTGAGGTCGTGTTGAGCGCCACCGTGGTGCGCACCGCTCACACACGTGGGATGGATTTGATGTCGATGACACGTGTCAGAGCGATGACGCCGTCGCTAGGGCGCGTCTTCTGACGTCTGTTCTACCACGTGTGGAAATGATACTGTAGTGGTGCGGTTTGACGGGGCGACTCGAAGACTGCTAACTGTGGTTGATCCCCTAACAATATTGATACATGGCAATATTGAAATATAATAGGAGATGCTACGAGCATCTACCTTTGAAATATACATATATATATATGTATCGACGGTATGTTGGGGCCGTCTAAATAAATATTAATATCGACATTAAGTCGTATCATAATGATGGTGATGCATGGCAAAATTGAAATATAATAGGAGAAGCTACGAGCATCTACCTTTGAAATATACATATTTATATATATTGACGGTAGGTATGCTGGGGCCGTCTAAATAAATATTGATATCGACATTGAGTCGTATCATAATAATGTTGATGCAAGGCAATATTAAAATATAATAGGAGATGCTACGAGCATCTACCTTTGAAATATACATATTTATATGTATCGACGGTATGAGGGGCCGTCTAAATGAATATTGATATCGACATTGAGTCGTATCAGAGTGATGGTGATGCATGGCAATATTTAAATATAATAGGAGATGCTGCGAGCGTCTACCTTTGAAATACACATATTTATATGTATTGACGGTATGAGGGGCCGTCTAAATGAATATTGATATCGACATTGAGTTGTATCATCATGATGGTGATGCATGGCAATATTTAAATATAATAGGAGATGCTACGAGCGTCTACCTTTGAAATATACATATTTATATGTATTGACGGTATGTGGGGCCGTCAATATAATTATTGATATCGATATTGGTTCATATCATAATATATGGTGCATGACAATATAATTATAAAGTTGGAAGTTGTTTCAGGCAACTATCTAACAAATAAATATTATAAGAGTGACAAATAAATTAACAGACGGTAATGGCAGCAGCCGTTTTATTAAATAAAAATATAAATGTGCGTGATGGAGCGACACGTACAGTGAGATGATTGAGAATCATCTTGACAAAGAAATGTATTTTACGATACATTAAAGGGGCGATACACCTTACAGATCGAAGATCTGTTATACTTTGTATATTGTAGACCTGTCTCGTTAATTTATTAGGGAGCATGGAATACAATATACGCAATTTGTAAAACTGTGCCGACCGCCGGACTTGCGCTAAATCGTTACGTCTGGCCATCGGATTTCTGAAGTTCAATTAGTCTTTCGTGTACGTTCGTAGGGTGTTTCATACATCACTGTTGGCATCCTCAACTGCGATCGACGAACGATATGGAAGGATCTCGTATTGGCTTGATGTAAAGTGATTCCGCGAGTCCGTTAAAGTCGCTCTGTCGACTCATCGGTCGTTCGGAAAACTCTGAAACGTTATCGAAACGTATCTATATATGTCATCAAAAACAAAACATAAAACGACGATCTGGTACGATCACATAGCCTCCGAGTGACGATTAAATATGTTGACGATAAATTTGTAACAAATGTGTATTGCTCAATAAAGAATCTCGATTCCAATTATTATTTTCAATCGAGTGCTCGTAATGTTATTTGGTGAATTACCACTAAATAGTGTGAGCACTGCGCTGAATATACTCTAGCATTTTCTTGATGATTTGATACTGGAATGCAAGACGCTGTGGTTGATTTCGGTCACCGCAGATTATTGAGCCCTTTGTCAATGTCGTCTTGAATTTGTATAGGTGACGCAAAAGTGAGGCGCGATGCCCTACGTTGCGATATAATTCGTGATACGTAGGGTGTCCCTCATACTGTGACATCGAGGTAGAGGCTATTG
This sequence comes from Euphydryas editha, assembly GCA_036937285.1. Lineage (NCBI taxonomy): Eukaryota > Metazoa > Arthropoda > Insecta > Lepidoptera > Nymphalidae > Euphydryas > Euphydryas editha. Next base: position 8,379,588 of record JAUPFZ010000025.1, read on the forward strand.
TATACAACTTCGGTTGGAACACTGTGTGTCCCTCGCTCTGTCTAGCCTAGAGTAGTGTATGCGCCATGTGGTACTGCTGTGCTATTTTTAGTCGACGTTACGATGTCTCGGATGATGTCTTTCGTTGATTAACTATACCGGAACCACGACCGAATTTTGCTCAGCGTTGCTGACGCCATTACGATGGTGGAAGTGATACGTTGCAGCAGTGATGGACCCTCACTGTGGATTTCACCCATAGTGTTTAAGCGTAGATCGCTTAAGAGTGATGTGCATTGATTACATTTGCCTCGCCTTTGTAGAGACGTTATTTCGTTTGAGATTAGTTAACACCTTCCTGATGGCATCGGTATTATTACACTCACCACTTAGGCACTGAGTTCTATACCTTGACGAGAGTCACAATTACATTAGAGAAATGTACTTGACTATGCACTGAACTAATCTGATCCGAATTTAAATTACTATTAAAACGCAAACCTATAAATATAAGTTTTAGATATTAAGAAATAGGAGGTATCAACAAAATATTAAAGAAAATGTACTTTGCTACATGTTTCAAATAAACTAAAGATATAAATTTTAGGTAATAAGGTATAGGAGGTATCAACAAAATATTAAAGAAAATGTACTTTGCTACATGGTTCATAATAAACTAGATATATAAGTTTTAGATAATAAGATATAGGACGTATCAACCAAATATTAAAGAAGATGTACTTTGCTACATTTTTCAAATAAACTAAAGATATAAATTTTAGGTAATAAGGTATAAAAGGTATTGACAAAACAAACCATAAGGTTATGACAAAACAAATATATAATAATAATACAAAAGAACATATACATATATGTGTGTCTAGGGAACATAATAATTTAGTTATAAGTGTAATATTACGGTTAAACGTAAAATGTGAATATATTCACGCCTTTAGTATTTAAGTTTTAAATTCGAGTTTATCACAATATTATAAGAGGTTATTAAAAAGGTTCCGTAAGGAAAAGTCATTCAATATATTCGGCTGGAGAACATATGATAATTTTTTTAAAATCTATATGGGTCCACAGTTACGAATTTAATATAATAACCTTGATTGCCATGACGAGTGTTGAAAAGAACTTTAACTTCACAACTATATTAAATGTCAATATAAGGCACGAGTAGGAGCACAATAAGTGTTCGATCTCAATTGAGGAAGGTTCATAAAAAGTAGGACGGAAACTACTGTAAGCGGCGGGCGCGGGGCCGTTTACCTCCTCTCCTCCTTTTAATTTTTTAAAGTAATTTAATTTTTTATTTTCCTATTTTAATAAAGTAAGGATGGAGTGGAGCTACTTCTATTAGCAACTATATTAACGAGGTGTTAATAGAAAATGAGATCGGGTCTTGATCTTTTATTTTCTTTCAACTTTTATACATACTCATTACAAAGTTTTATATAATTTCTTGTAATCATTTAAACTTGTGATCACTGATACTCTAAAAGAACTTGGTTAATACAAAAACAACGTAAAACGGGTCCTAACTAACTAGACGATATAACGAGCCATACTACAAATATATATTTTTTAATTTTTATGATCTCTCTCTAAGGAGTGAGTAAGGAACAGTTACATCTGGGTGTGTGTCCTTGTGGGTCTCCCCGCCAAGCCTCTGAGAGCACGTAAAGCTGTCAGTCCCAGTTGTTGTCACAGACACCTAATAACGATCGTTAATCATAGTAGGAAAATTATCCGCCAACCCGCAGTGGAGCAGTGTGGTGGAGTTAGCCAACGCTTCTTCTATATGGAGAAGAGGCCTTTGTTCAGCAGTGGGTTGTTTACAGGCTGATAGAGTACACAGTACAGAGTTTAGACTTTCTTTTTTACTAATAACTAAATCAGTCAAAACCACCATTTTCTGCAAGATGCAGTATTAATATGTATTATTAATTATTAACTCAAAGCGAGTAAAACACATAAATATAAAACTACTTTTAATCATAATGATAATAAAGCTTAGATATAAATTTTTTTAAATATACAAATCACTAAATTCAAGCAAATGCCAAAAGTAGCTTTTACGAGTTATCTTATCTGTATTTATTTGGCATTTTTGTGCAGCTACGATTAAACTCGAAATATATCAGTACTAATATAGAATGATAGACGGCTTCTGGAAAAAGAAAAATAAAATAAATGCTGGCTTGCATGAACAGCAAATTTATTAAAAAATAAACAAAAAAATCTACGAATTAGAGTCTTTAATAGTATAATGTGACTAAATAAAATTGTAATTTTAGTCCAGATTTCTGAAAATTGCCGTGGCATCAAGGTATTAAGGGCCAATAGGGGTGGCAATATCGTATGGAACCAGAAATAAATAATTTAAAATATGGAATAAGTATATACTTAATCAATATTTTAGATACAATACACTTTGTCTCTGCATTCAAAACAGTGTGTAAATTGTTCTGAAATAAAGTATGAAAACAGTCCAACAAGCTTTGTCTGCAAATATTTCTCTGTGAATCAAATATTAAACACTCACACATTATGTTTGTGAGCATTTTGTTTGAAAACGACCATTTGGATGATTTGTGGGTTGTTGCACAGCGCACTCATTCCTATTAGTTCTTTGAGAAAATGAGGTTTGAGGAAATTCTTTATATAATAGTCTTCTTGAGGATACGCTTAATACCATTCATACATTTGAAAGTCTAGTAAAACTGTGGAAAACTTTAAAACTGAAATATTTTAAAGAAGATATGGAAGGAACGACATACCAGAACTTTTTATGAATGGAAATCACTTAGAAAAGAATATTAAAGTAGTGATTTATTATAAAGAAAATGTTTGGAGTCATTTTTTAGTTCTTCTTTCTATAGACTTAACTAATAACTAATACCGATAACACTTTCGGAGAAACTCGCGTTAAATTATTGCTTATTATCTGCTTTCATAATGATTGATGTGATAAATGTTAAAATGATATTCGCCCTCATTAATCATGATAGCAGAATTATCTCCATATAGAGAATGGAAATTCGATTGGTGAATTTTAATGAAACAAGGATATTCCAATTTATTTTCAAATAAAGGAACGATCTTACGATCCATGTTCTAAAAACTGTATTTAGATTATTAAAGTATTTTTGGACAAATTATATGTCGGAATTAGCAAATTCTAACAAATTTTTATTTTGGAAAAAAAAAAACTTTGAGCTAAGCGTTTCCAGTCAACTCGATTGCGATTAAAATGCGCCAAGGTTTACAACGTTCGTCAACATTATAAGTTTTCTTATTAAAAATTACAAAATTTTATATCGTTATTATGATTCTTATGTAAAGGGTTCCAATAAAAAAAAAGACCTACTAGCCTAGTACTATCGTATATAGTGGATATACGATATCTCTGAATCTTTGGAACCGAGATAGGTAGATAATTAAAATTTTCACAGATTATGAATTACTTTAGCCGCTATAACAAAATAAAAGATGTGACTTTAGTATATTTTAAAAAATATAATACTCGTTTTAAAAAATATGAACCGTCAAATTAATGTAAACAAAATAAAATTAATCTTCTCCGGTGGCAGGAAATCGTTTTTTCGTGTGGGAGGCCCATTCGCACTTAGCTAGACTACAAATAATGCAAAACGCATATTAACCGATGTCACGGAAATTCAAAAAAGTATCCCAATTAACAATTATTAACTACCAGCCTTTTAAATTTATTAATTTTAAGTTCATTGCTGAACAATTTTATACTTAAATATTTACCTAGTTTGTTTTTTCTGCTGGATCTCGGAGGATCTGCTGGCTTAGTCTGGGAGAAAGTATTTTATAAGTTTATAAGTTTACACGGTAACTATTATTAATTTCATTTAAGTGGAACTTGCCACTATTATTGTTTTGAGATTTAATTCGCAATTAAATTTGAACTGAAAACTTGTTATAAGGTTTTAGGAAAAATAACTCAAAAAAAGTTTATATTTCACCAAGAAACAGCTCATTTAGCAGATCAGAAAAATTTTATTACATCCAGTTTCTTATATCATGTATAACTGATAATTCGTGATAAGAATAATTTATTTAAATGTTATAAAAAATCACTTATAATTTTTATTTCTAATAATTAGAACCTTAATGTACAATGATAAGGCATTTACGACAGCATATCCTTCTATCTCTGTAATAATGAAAGTAAGAAGTATCAAGGGAATGACACCGCGTCTTGTCACACAATTTTTAATCTATAAGAACTTTGTAAAGTTTAAATTAAAATAGAAATGTTCTAGTTAAAGCGTTATAATAAAAATAAATGACGAGCTACTCCCGATTTCTATACTCTTTATATTAAAGAGTATTTTACTAGTCTTTACTCAAATTATTTTTATTACTATATTAATAAAGATAATTTGAGTAACGACTTTTACAATAAAAACACTACTTGTTTTGGCAATATAATTTTATTTTTATTATAAAAATATACATGCAATTCAGTAAGATTGGTCAGGTTATCGAGTTTCGATTGATAAAAAAAGATACAAGCCAAAGAAAGTCCTAGTTGTAATCACAGATATCTGATATTGATTATTAGTTATGGTAGGTAAATTATCCGCCAAACGGCATCGTCGTGATTTTTATCTAACCTTTCACCTATAGGGATAATAGTCATTTGCCTAGCTGAGGGATATTTACGGCTGATTCATATTAATACGGAAATTTATCTAACAATATTTTTGTAGTTTACGTTTTAGTGATTTGTTAAAAAAAACTTACAGAGTAAGAACGTTATAAAACTACAAAAGAAATCTGTTATAAAGAAATTAATTCAAGTCATGCAAATGTGTATTTTATAGCCATGCTATTACTCTGGACGAACTAACCGTGTATCTCTTATATAATCGCAATGTGTGGATCACATCTGGTGTTATCTTAGACCGCAGTCGGATAAGGGTTTCCATTTTATACTTTGTTGTTGAAAACCGTATCTTTGTTTTCGTCCAGTATAAGGGATAGATTGTGTTTGTTAATAATGGCCTTCAGATATGAAATTTGAGATATCTCAAATGGGAAACGATGATTAAAGCTATTTTTAGTCTAAATCTCAATTAGCGTAATTAAGTTTTCAAGTACTAGCGATTGACATTTTAAGTAGAAAATCCTACGAAAACTTTAATGTGCTAGAATAAGTTCTGAGTTATGGCGTAGTCCTATAATTGTAATGAAATATCAGATGCGTGTTTAACTTGTATTAGCATGTTAAACACATTACCTCAATCTGTTCTCCCTCTATTCCATTACTACTACGAAATGAAACGCTCGAACTGGCTCTAAGGCTTTATCGTTATAGACGTCGCCTCCCAAACTTGTGATTCAAATTAAAACACCTCCTAATTAGTGTAATTTATTATTAGTCGAAACTGGTGAAATAATTCTTAATTAAATAATTTAATTTCATGTAGAGACAAGATTCGTTGAGATCGTATTTTACATTCATTCATTTTGTCTATAAAATCCGATATACGTTTAAATTTGGCAATTTACTGTGAAAGCTTGACGGATTTAGTGATGCATTTAAACTTTTTTTTAAGTAATCTTTTTCGCTTGATTGTTACATTAATTTTAATAGATTTAGGCGACTAAAATAATTTTATTTATCACATTAATTTTGTCTCATGGCCTTTGTCGTGCTTTTTTTCTTGCGTGCTTTTGTTGCGTGCGTACTTTAATGCTTTACGTGGTTTCACAAATATGGTGTTACATTTGTACAAAAGTAATATTTATGTCAAAATACTTTGATAAACCTACTCACAAATTGTAATCTGAACTACTTAAGTAAACTTAACACAAATATAAACTATACTTATCTGAGTAAATATTTTTACAAATACTTTTACTTTTTGTATTATTAATACTTACCACTCTCTAAGCTGATGAAAAAATTATAAGTATTTTATACTTTTTATGTACTGAATGTCCGATTCAACATGCAAACAATTTACTTTGCAAAATTTTATTGGAAAGCGTTTAGTATCAATCAAATGATAAATGACGTCAGCAAAATTTTTAAATGACCGTCGTTCAAAATTCATTTAGCAAGAATATAATACTCGTACATATAATTCAAGTTAAATTGTCGAAATATTTGATTCAGAATGCGGCTAAAATAAATATTTATCGAATAAACATAGTAGTATATATATATATATATATATATTATATATATATGATATATATATATATATATCGTTTTTACAAAAACAAGTCAATCGATCTTAAATTTTAATATATATCTTAAATTTTAATATAGAGTGAAAGTTTCAAACATTTCTAAGATTATTGTTTGATTTCTTCTATGACGTGATTATGTAAAAACAAAAAACAATTTGACAGTTATAAATTCTTGAAATCTTTATGTATAGAATTGACCTAAAAATTAATTACATTAACGGTATTATGAAGGAGAAGAGGAAAATTTGGAAAAAGGGGTCAATTTCAAATGTACTTTAAAATGGCAGTTTAGATTACTAGGTTTCACTATCATTTATAATTTGAATAAGTTTTTTTTATCCTGCTGCGATTGTAAAGTGTTCTCACAAAGTTTTGTTTTAGTTAAGAACGATTTAGATAATTTTGTGTACATTTAAATTAATTATTATAATATGTTTTACATGCTCTGAATAATCTATATATAACCGACGACGAATTAGCGCAATAGTTACAGCAACTGACTGATGCGCTAGCGTTCGCAGGTTCGATCCCCGGACACGACAAATATTTGTACAGGCTACACATAAGTTTGTTGTGGTCTAAGCGTTTGTGTATTGTGTGTTTGAGGAACCCCAACTGTTTATATATGTAATAGTAACAGTAATATGTATATGTGTAATAATATATGTATAGTAGCTTGCTAAAGTTTTTTTTTTACTTAATTTTTCTTATTATGACATTTAAAAAAAATAGATATTGTAAGCAGCTTCGTATAATTCAGTCACAGGAAATTGCGGATATATTTACTATAAATTATATGGTCATATTCATTTCCTATAAACGATTTCCATTACTAAAATAAAACGTTTCTTTACTTACAATAAAATCTTTTAAAAAGTTTCTTCATTCGATCAATGTATTTTAAAACCACTTGTGAATTTTCAACTCTATAGCGGGTGCGAAGTATGAAAAGTTTTAAATAAAAAAATCTTCATTTCTTTAACTGAATTGACTTGAAACTCAGTTACGGTGTAACTTCGTAACAAGTACCTACTTGGTACTGAAAAGTATTTTCTTGTGAACTTTCATTGCAATTATATTTAAAACGTTTAAGTGAAATACTATTTGAATAACGAGTTTGATTACGTCACTTCTATTTTAAAATCATTTGACATTTGTTTAATATGTGGCATTTTGCTTTTTAATAAGCTAAACTGACAGTAATTTTTTGAATGCTGGCCAAAGGTCTTTTCTCCATCTAGAAGAAACGTTATTTTTAAAGGCCGATGTTTATTATTTGGGTTTACTTTCGTACATTTTCGAATGGAAGATGTGACATGACATGTTAAACAAAATGTTAACTAAAAAAATTTGACTTCTTTAAACTTTCTCAAAACTCAAACTAACAACATTAAAGCTTTCACTTGAAATGATTAATACTCTTGTAAACTATGAAACGTATGATCAGCCAAAATTGCTGGTTGCTTATTACCCTTATTGTTTATACCTAAATGTTGTGTCTAATCCATTTGCTCAAGTAAAATTTGTTTGATTACATAACTAAATTTAAGTACCAAAGCCTTTAAAGCATTTGTCATATATCTACTACATTTTTTATAAGTTATGTTTATCCCATTACAAGATGATGCAATTTCTGTGATCACAACAACGTCGAAAACTATCAAAAATAAATTTTCTATCAACGATATCAATTTCAGCATCTTAGCACAAGTAATGAGAAGACAAGATGTATTATCAAATCGATAATTGATAAAATCGACATTATTCAGAGCAAACAAATCAGTCGACTCCGCTTCGACGTCCATTAGCGAACATCAGTCTGTTTATCCATTATTCAGAATTCATTCCGATGATACGTTAAATGAACCATTTTAATAATTTTTTATTTACTTATACTATTCTTTAATAGACAGATTCGCAGACAAACTTTATACATATTTCATTAATTATATAAATTGTCGTCCTCTATATATGTATATAGTATTTAAGCTTTCAGTACTGAGATATATCTAACACTATGATGTAGCCTTTGACAAACTTAAGAAATGAATATATATATATTTTTTTTAATAATTTATCTTTATCAGATATCTATTTGCACCAATAACCACGGGTTACAGACGCACTATCAAATTACTCAATTCAAGCAAACCTAATAGCCATTTGTCGGTTAGATTAGCCCTTTATGATATTAACTAGAACTTAGGTAATTATCATAGGCATAACATTTATATATATATATCATATAATATTCAGATTAATATACATTTGAATTCTATTACTACAAGCCGTTTATATAAAAACTTAACTCAATATTTAATAGATTCGTAGCAATTAAAATGAGTTTAATTTCAGCTAAACAAATACGTTCGTCTATTCAAATATGATTTTGTATCATTTTGTCATTACGTTCTCTCTGTGTTCTTTTTTTATTTACTTAAAGGCGGTATCATTTTTGTTTTGAAAGAATGTATAATATAATCCGGTATCGAGACGCCAGCGCTTATGACCGTTTAATGATCTCGTCAAATGTTGACATAGTACAGTAGGGCTTTGATTCAAAATGTCATTAGTTTTGAATAATACATATTTTATACTAATATATAATTTAAAAAAAAAATTAACAAAAGAAGGAATCTTTGTTTACTTCTTAATGCAGGTGATACCTCGCGAGTCTTCTGGTACTAATATAAAAAAAAAAAAATTAAAAAAAATCAATGCAATAGGATAAACTGAAAATGAAAACCTGTTTTGGGGGCTTGAAAAGACATACAACATAAGGCAAACATACACACGTAACACGACACATCTATACGTCTTATACAAAAATTTATCATGACGGGGATCGAGCTCGCGACCGTTAGATAGATATTTGCTGTAACCATTTTGCCAACACGTCGTCATTATCCATCTAATATATTTCGAAACACGACAAGCTGGACCCACGACCTTGTTCTCAATCACATATTTGAAGTTCATAAGATGATTCATGAAGATGATTTCATAAGATTTGATTTTCAAAAGAACTCTTTTAAATAGACCGTAGTAAATTTAGTGATAAAAAGTATCCAGTGTCCGAGCTCGTGGTATAAGCTTAAATCGTGCCAAGATTCATTCAAATCTATTCAGTAGTGTGTAGTGTTGTGATCAAGATTGTATTATATTCGGTTAATTTCTTAGGTGCCTCAAGGAAGGTACGGCCCCAGGTCCAGACGGTATTCCCGTTATAACATTCTCAAAAAATAGCATGAATAACTGCTCTTTAATACTTTCAACGCCTGCATCATGGCTAGAGTCTTTCCAAAAAGATGAAAACTGCAGAGATTGATTCTGTTGGACAAAGGAAAGGGTTTATCCTACACACTTTCGTCTTACAGACCACTTAGCATGTTTTGAGGTTGCATGTACGATTTTTGAGAGCCTCATTAGGAATCGACTGAGAAAGGAAGTGACCAACGTTGGAGGCCTGGCCAAAAACCAGCATGACTTTCGGTCGAGTCACAGAAAAACTGGTGCTTTTTCCGAAGCGCTTTAATTCACCAGACGAGCTTAAACGGGAAACCATCGGACCCGCCCAGTATGTATAATGATGACATTTGACATGACATTGACATTTTTTGATGTCAAAAATGCGCTTAATTCAGCCAGATGACTAATGGAAGCTCTTCGGAAATAAGGTCTATTAAAATATCTCATTAGGATCATAGATTATTTAAGTGACCGTTTTCTGATCTATGAAACTACGATGGGAGAGATGAGGGGGAAGCTGAGTAGGGGAGCGGCCCAGGGTTCAGTCCTACGACCATAACTCTGGATCACCTTTATGATACTCTCCTTCGTCTAGACTTACCGACTGAAGTGATCCTCCAGGGGTTTGGTGACGACGTGTTGAAAATAGTACTTGTGTGGTCCCAAAAGATCGCGCATAGATTGGCCTGCCTAGTCGCAACCGAAATTAACGTGTGGCTAGATGAAAATGGTATGGCTTTGGCCAAAGCGAAGACTAAGGTAGACTCTGACCCGTGAGTAAAAACTCACGGGTCAGAGGTGGTTTCCGGGTCCATTTTGTGCTCTAGTTGTGGACCAATACACCGAACGTGCGGGTTACCTCGCAGTGACAATAGCCTCAAAACTTACGTTTCGAGATCAGATTGTTAGTGCGGCTATCAAAGCGGCGACAATGGTGACACAATGACTCTACTGACTGATTGCAAATGTTGGGGGTCTCAAACTCGCCAATACTCTACGTACCATAAATTTGGTGTGAGGCAATCAAAGTAGAGAAAAGTCATAGATGACTTGCGTCAGTACCACGTAGAGGTTCGTTAACGATAGCTTGTGCCAATTGAACGGTTTCTGAGGCTGCCACCCAGGTAATCGTAGGTGTGATTACGATCCGAGAAGAGACACCGTTCCTCTCCGGACATGGATAATTTGTAAACTTAATTGTCAGTACTGCCCGGGAGTTGTCAATTCCAACGAATACACCTTCTTTGACTGTCGGCATTGTTCTGAAATACGTTACAAGGAGGAGAAGGAAGTGCCTGATAGGGCGAGTGTAGTCGTTTCTTGGATGCTGGCGACGACATATAATTGTCAAAAAAAAAGACATCGACGAACGAACGACGAACAAAGACGTCTTAATATAATAATTAACAATCGATATATAGAACAAAGATACAGTCAGTCAGACAAACACATAGACAAAAATGAAAAAATATATAATAAAAGTAAAGTTTTGGCTTCTATTCTTTCTATTTTTTTTTTTTTTAATATCTTTAATGTACAAAATTAGAAATGTTACAGTTTTAATATAATTATAGATGACACAAAGTGACGTAATTTAAGATAAATAGGTACATATGATCACTACATCACTTTTAATGCTCAGTATTAGAAGTGTATCGTAATCGACTAATGGAAATCATGAATAGCTACGTCACTAAAGTACTTAGCATTAGTCAATGCTGATCAACATAGTATCAATAAAATCGAAGTTTATTTCGTACAAACAGTCGTATCGTCCGACTCGTGTGTACTTAATGTCCATTTGCGAAACATTAACTCGATTCGATCCATTATTTGGTGCTCATTACTGCTCTCAGCTTTTAACTGTTTGCTGCTGTAAGCTATTAGAGTTGGTACAACACTTCTGTTTTATTAATTTCACCTTTTTTCAATTATTACATAAAAATTTACGCAGACTATAGACTAAGAGTAAATTCGTATAAACATATATTTTATAATTTATGAGTATGAATGAACAGATTTTTTTTAAACCTATGTACCTAATTAGAGAAAATTTGCAGACCCGAATTAAAACATTCACTTTTTATTCCGGAACATGCACTGATATCGAAATTACAGTTATAATAGTTACTGAAATAAATCACCGTGTAAACGTCCCACGGCTGAGCAAAGGCCGCTTCTTTGTATAGGACAAGGATTGAAGTTTAATCCACAACGCTACTCGATGGCGGATAATTTCCCTACCAAGAGATCGGTGTCAGATGTCTATAATAACCGGGACTGACGGCTTTACGTGCTCTCCGATGCACGATAAAAAGACTCACAAAGACATACACCTAGTTCAGAAGCAAATATTTGTACAATACAAATATACACAACCATCGCTGTTAAGACGACTACGTGCGCCACAAAGGATTCGAATTTTTGTCAATGATTATGTTGGAAAATTTATTAACAACCATTTCGCTATAGTGGTGTTAAAGTTACAATAGCCCCCAAATCATTTGATTTCAAAAATGTTGGAACAAATAGTTTTTAATTATTTCCATTTAAACCAACACTTCAAGTTAAAAAATAAAATAAAATCTCGAGTTCGAGTTCTAACTCATTTTGACTTATTAATGAGGGTTGTTGTGTCTGTAATTTTTGAACTAACAAACCAAAGTTCTTGAAATATTGACAAGATAATTTTTAGGATATTTTGTCAAAAAAGGCAATTAGTACAAAAATAAAATTATAACACTTTGATTTTCAAACCCTCCCTAAGATAATCCTACTGAATTTCAGAATAAAACGGACCTAGTTTTCTAGGTAGTGGTATGAGCTTAAATCAAGCCCAGTTTTAATTAAATTCATCCAGTAGGGTTGGCATGTTTTGTAACCAAGACACAAACAGATAAATAGGAAGACAGATAAAAATGAAAAAAAAACACATAATATGTAGTTTCAGTTTCAGTTCAATTATAGAGTGCTCTCCAAAAAAAAAAAAAAAAAAAAAACGTTAAAATATCTTAAATATCACTATGGGTTGATTTCTAAACCAACATAAAGTCGACTAAAGACAGCTGTCAGTCTGTTTCTTGCGCAGATTTTTTTTCTGTTACATTGTATTAGAGTTCGAACACAGCACTTTTTTATATTAATGATTTGCTTTTTTATTTACGACATACAGATCCATAAACAAAATTTACGAAAGGTATTCAGTATGTTGACCAAAATTTAATTTCTACCAGAACAGGAATTTATATATATTATTATTGTTCTCATAGCTTTTGTAAAAAAAATGCCCATAGATTTATTTTTTTACTTTATAGCCTTTATTATTTATAATATATATATATATATATATATATATATATATATATATATATATATATATATATATTATAGACTTTGTTTTGAAGTGTGAGAATTTATATTTGTGTCTGAAATAAAAAAGATCCTCTTATATCATAATTATCTAGTTTAATATAAAATCTGATATTAATACTGTCTAATAATTTAAAAACAGGATATTTAATATTAATAGTATTTTCCAACTTAGATTTTTTAACGATAAGGATTCTATGAAAACTTTTAATTAAATAATAAAACATTCTGAGATCTCAACTTTAACATGTCAAAACTAGATGGTCCTTCAGTTACCTCGTTACTTCTGCTTCCGTGCTACTCTTACATTTAAAGTATATTTGAGTTAAATTTTAATTGACTTTCTTAGTAATAAGACTTTAAAAATGTAATATAACTAAAATCAACGAGATTTCATTTAAATTTAGGAATATGATTTGTATGTTATATTTTAAAATTAAAACATTTAAATGTACATGATTATGCTTTGGTACTATAATAATTATAAGGGTAAATAATTTATTTGATTATTTATTTTTGACCTGAAATTAATGAAAATAAAAGATATATTTTTTTCTAAAGGTTCACACAACAAATAAACAAAAGTATTTTATTTTCAAAATAAAGAGTATTTGTTTTGTACATACTTAAATAGACAAGTACTGTATGAACTATCGTACTAACAATGGCAAAAGCTCGTAAATAAAGCAAATTCTTTCGATTTTAAGTCTACAGAAATCCCAAACTATAGTTCTCTTTTATACACAGTTTAACAAGTGCACTTCGAAATCAAATGTACAAATTCAAAGAAGTTAAACCGAGTACGGACGATGTGCAAAAGTTTTAATAAAAATCTTTTTGTATGCACCCGACTTAATCCTCGAATCGCTAAGTTTTTAATGAGATTTGTGAATCGCTGCCAAACCGCTGGAACTAGGCTGGACACCTGTTTTAAATACTAAACAAGCGGCAGTCGAATCACACTTATATAATTATACACGGAAAAGGGTATCCTAGGTAATGGCTAAATAACTTTGTCTATTAATTCTGTGTCATAAATTCTGTTTCATTGTTAGCAAATTTTCTGGCATTTCACTCGATTAAGATGAGATTTCCTTCCTATTATGTGCTCTTCACTCGAGAACCTTTCTACTCCATCGGCCGACAGTTCTACGTGCTATGTGCCCGGCCCACTGCCACTTCAGCTTGCAAATCAAAAGGGTGTTATCGCACTTTTTGAAGATGAGCACCACCACGCTTCTGTTCTTCCAGGTTACCAGCGTTACGGCCTCGAGTAAGCCACTAAATGACTTTAAGTACCGATGTTTCACCCGCTTTCAGAAACTCTGACGTAATACCGTCCTCTCCCAGTGCCTTATTGTTTTTAAGCTGTCCCAGAGCCATACTAATCTCGTGCAAGCTGATGTCTGGGATATCTTCGGAATAATGTCACGTAAGCCCTTAGATCTTCAGCCGAACCACGAACAGGTTGGTTGACCAAGGTATACAACTGTCTGTAAAAATTCTCGACCTCCTTCAATATATCGGCTCTGGCTGGCGGCTATCTATTATTTATTATTTATTATTTAAACATTTCCGTGCGGAGACCGGCAGAGAATAGTCCCGACCTTTTTCTACCCAAGGTGTAGTAAAAGGTGACTAAAGCCATAGTGGTGCGAACAGCTGCAATGGATGGTGATAGACAGCAACGTCGCGTCGTCATAATATCCTATTACAATCACATGACGTTCGTGAACTCGCCTGCCAAGCGTGGCGAGTATTGGCAACCCCAGAGCGGATGAGGGAGGCCTACGTTCAGCAGTGGACATCCAACGGCTGAAGCAGTGATGAATTGTTCCATTCTACTCTCAAAGTTATAATGCTTTTACATCAGCAGGCTGAATGAAGCAATCCATCTATTTAAACTTCAAAATTTACTTATTATGTGAACTTTCAACATTCTCAAAAAAAAGGATTTTGTTAGTGTATTTTTGTTCATTATTTCTATTTGTATATTACCGTATATGTTATTCTTAATATATTTTAATATTTTATTTTTTGACGTGACAACGTCTTATAAATTGGTTTGCCGGGTGACACTTCAAGAAACTGCGTTACGCTCCGCTCACGTTATGCGCTCACAATGAGAGCGAGTGAGAGGCCACTCGGGCATGGTTAGCCCGCCTAAGAGCGAGAGAGACAGACATAAAAAGTGAAAGTGTTTTAAATATAATTCTTTGTATAAATAAATGTTTTAAATTGTTACTATTATTTCATCCTTCTTCCTACTATACGAATGAATATTCACATTAAAATTATTTTACCACTCAAAGTCGTTGTCACGTAAAACTTTCGCCCGTATACCGACTTTACAGGCAACCAAAATTTTTTAATTTACTAAAGATGTGTAATAATAATATGACGTAATCTAATAATCTTATAGCACTACGGCCAACGGTATATCAGAGTTCTATTATTGACAATTTACTAGTGGATTAGTTACTTTTGACAATAAACTACATTGGTGTCATAATAGTATCATTACTACGCCATAATAGCGTAATTATATAGATGCTATTATGACTATGACTGAGCTAACTAATCAATCATTGTGTCAGTAATAAACATTAGTTACATCATAAATATGAAATTTTTTACAAAACCTCTTCCCAGATCAGATAAAATATGTTTTCTGCATTTACGGTTATAAAATTAATTTCTTGCATGCATTTACTTCGAAGTTTTTCAATATTCAAGTAAAAGCAAACTTAAAAATACAAATATAAATTCTATAACATTTTATGATAAATTTATCTTGAATTATATCAAACTTTCGTTTCTCCTGTATAATTACTTGTAAGTCTTGTTATTCAAACTAAAATAGCTAAAGTGTTTTAAAACATTTTGTATTATTATTAAAGCAATTTCTTACAACATCGTAATTAAATTAGGGATAAAAAAGGAATGCTAAGCTAAAGTTACTTTTTCTGATGAAAAATTAAGTATTTTAGGTTAAATTTAAACTACCCTTATAAAGTAAAACCTGTAACTTTCTGAAATTATTTAACAAAGAATTTTCAACTAAATAAACATTTACATAGTAAAAACCGACGGCAAAAAATATCAATTTTTTTACTATTAAGTGTGGAAATTTTCACTTTCAAATGGAACTACCATTGAGCCAGTCTTGAATGATCGATATATAACTGGTGAATATAAAACATAACATACGCCCTTCTATATTCGACGGCCGGCTGGTCGAGTGATCAGGCAACTTGACACTTTACGCAGCGGTCGCGGGTTCGAATCCCGCCAAGTACAGATAATTTGTATGACGAGTATAGATGTCTGCACTGGGTCATGGACGTGTATATATGTATTTATATAAATTTCTTAAATTTATTTCCGTTCCTAGTACCTGTAACACAAGTTCTTACGAACTTAGCACGGGTCTAGGTTAACGTGGTGTGATTGTTGGTTAATATTTATTTATTTTTTTATTTTATATAAAATCGATTACAAGCTTATTTCACAAGTCAGTCCCCAAGCCCGTTGTGTTGAAATTACAAAGTGTGTACATTTATTAATATCGTGTACTAAGAATATAGGTACGTTTTCTACAAATGTACAAGGCTTAAAAAATTGTTTTCTACAAATGTACAAGGCTTAAGAAATTTTCTGTGTTTATTTTTATAATAGAAAGACATAACATTCCACGATTGTGGCGATACTTGTAGTAAAACGTGCTGATCGTAACAGTACATCAAAACAAACGTTTTACTGTTCTCGAGAATTTGGAAGAATTCCAGAGTACGGTACCATATAATAGCTTAAAAATTGCATTCAAACTCATTATTTCAAGCATTAAACACAGTTTTTATTTTCTTCCAAGAACTTTATAACAGATATAGAGGATTTTAATCGGCTAATAATTTTATTAACTCATAAACTTAAAAATGAGATATTCCAATGGATAAAACGAATTATTTTTAAACGCGAGTTTTTTTAGCATTAATACATCCTACTATAATATTATAAATGCGAAAGTTTGTGAGTATGTATGGATGTTTGTTACTCTTTCACGCAAATACTACTGAACCGATTACGATGAAATTTGGTATGTACGTAGCTGAAGATCCAGAATAACACATAGGCTACTTTTTATCCCGGAGTTCCCGCGGGATTGATTCCTAATTGAAAATAGATCGCTTCTGAAAACTGAATGCGCGATCTAGCGGTACGGCGCCGCCGAAGGCGGTAGCGGGAGCGGGGGCGGGGTGGGCGGTCCGACGAGCGGCGCGTGAGGTGGGGGGAATAAGTCGCTCATAGGGTTTCCACGCGGACGAAGTCGCGGGTGGCCTCTAGTAATATATATTTATAACTTATCATTAGTAATCGTGAAGGAAAACATAGTCTGAAAATACAAATCTATCAAAGAAATTATGACGTACATTAGCTAGTCCGTGTGATCATGGATTAATACGACTGATAAAACACCGTATATTTATTTTTTCCAACACTACACCTTATTTAATTTGTTCCTTTATAGTACATTATTGATAAATTATAAGTATTTTTGTTGTTGCATGTTTTGCAGACTTCGTAGATTCAAAAGAGTGAAGATAATACATAAAACAATGTAATACTCTCAAAAGTGCGTTTTCCTTACCGTTTAATCAACGCTATAATTTTTCTGCAGCAATTCATTAAAAAAATTAAGTTGCATAATGATAAAAATAGTTTTAATATTGGCATTTTACATTTATTAAATTTAGAAAATATTAATTCAAAAAAGGATTTTTTTTTCTTGTATTAAACACAAATTATTTTGTTTCAGAAACGATAATTAAAAAGATGTCATCTAGAACCACAATGGGATCGCGAAGATGATTCAGAGACGGCAAGAAAGAAAAAAAAAATTGTAAATAAAATGATTATAAAAAAGAAATTGAAGGAAAACCTTTAGATAAATTGAAAAGATTGATTATTCCCGAATAAAAAATAAAAAATATAAAACAATAATGTATTATAATGATAGTGACAAATAAAAAAGTGAATTTAATATAATATGTGGTAGTAGTGATAGCAAAAATGTTTAAAATGAGAGTGTTATTTCAAGCCTTCGTTATCTGCGTGACATGTATATCTCTACAGTTTATTGGTGAGTAATATTTATTTTCTTTATAAATTAAATTAAATATTCTTTAATTTTACGTACGATCTGTAAGTTTTCTAGACGATAAAATTATATATAATTCTACCATAAAGTTCATAGTTTATTTAGTATAAAACGAATTATTTATCTAAAACAGTGAATTATGCTCTGGTTGCATAAATCATTTAATAATAATTGTCTTTTTGTTTTATTTTTGAAGACAAATATACAATCCGCGAAGCAGAAGCTAGTTTCATGCAGTAAAAGTATGCGGAATAATTCAATATTAAGACGTAACATACATTAATGAAAAAATGAATATAATAGTTTCATTCTATTTAAATTTTAAATATTACCTATACTTTCATACTAACAAAACAAAAAAAAAAAAAGACTTTTCATGGAAACATAAAAGATATATTTTTACCAAAGTATTCCTGCACTTATTGAGCCGGTAAGCTATTACGTAACTTGTGCGATCGCAAGAAATCGCTGTGGTGTTCAATTTCAATACTAATTGAGGCTCAGCTAGTATTGAAATTGGACACCATAGCGATTTCTCGCGATTGCGCAAATTACGTAATAGTCTGCCGGTTGTATTTGTCATGTTAATAAAAGGAAATATTTTGCATTAATGCTGGTTTTTTGAGAACTGGAAACACCAACTCGGTATTTTATCAAAGTAGCAGCATTGAGGGCTGGAGATGATGCTTAAAAAAGTCGTGTTAACTTAGCGGTGGATAAATTCAAAATTTATATATTGAATTCATTATATAAAAAATAATATCTGTGTGCAATTCACTTCACTAAAATAGTTTCTTAAGTCTTACTTTAAAAGGAACATTGTACAATCAATATAAATAAAATAAAAGGTCAGCCGTTGTGCGCATATCACGAAACGCTACTGGATAGATTGCAATTAAGTCTTGTAAGCTTTAATTATTATTAGAAACTAGACTATTATTACAAACTTAGACTCTGAATTAGAATATATATATTGCGATATGAAGATACGAAAGTTTTGGGAAAAAAACAATTATTTTTAAGCACTTCCTGTTTTTATAAAGAAAATTTGTTGTAAATATATTTTTGCATTCGATCATAAAATACTATTTAATATAATAAGCAACGCAGACGACTCCGCGGGTATCAGCTAGCATATAATATTAAGCAACATAGAATACCAATTTAGGAGTTGTAAGCCGTGTATGTTATAATTGTACATAATACATAGCATCGTGTGTATGATATTTGGGCGTGTTTGTTCTCGTTTTGCAGTATCAACTAGTTAGGGAAATCTCACAACTGGGGATATGTTCACGAACAACTAGTTGGCTTCATGTTGCGGTAACAATATGAACTTTTTCTACATTCAGGCCGTGTTTGAATTGGTTTATCGTCATATTACTATGTTTAATCATATATGTACATTTTTTTACCTTTTTTATGACATTAAGGTTTTTTTTTTTCAGTTAATGCTGTTTAGTCGATTTGTGAAACTAGGTTTACAGCTTACAAGGAGACGGCAAGGGTGTGGGGTCCTCAAATCAAATGGAGGAACACGCAGAACCTCCATTTGATTTGAGGACCCCACACCCTTGCCGTCTCCTTGTTAGTTTAAAAAAAAACATAGTTATTTTATAAAGTAGAAATACTTATATGATATATATTAATTTATCTACGTAAATAAGTATAAGTTTGCCATTCCTGTATAAAAAACTAACTTAGGTTACCGCGTTGCTGTTCTAAGACTAGGCAGTGCACAGATTAGATATTATTATCTGTGAGGCTATGTTACATATTTCCTAAGAATAATGATTATTTTGACTTTGTTTTTATACCTATGTGTTAATTTTCGCTATATATTCTGTTTTTATAAATATGTTTTTAGTGTGTATATTTTGTTGGAGATGAATAATCTATACATATAATAAAATGGTAGAAAAGTCAA
The DNA here is from genome assembly GCA_036937285.1 of Euphydryas editha. NCBI lineage: Eukaryota > Metazoa > Arthropoda > Insecta > Lepidoptera > Nymphalidae > Euphydryas > Euphydryas editha. Next base: position 8,399,510 of record JAUPFZ010000025.1, read on the forward strand.
AACTGTACATTGAATATTTTTTAAAAAGAATACTTGGGGTGTGATCTACAATCGATACCGAAGCCAAAAATATAGTTTTTAGAATTTTTGTCTGTTTGTCTGTTTGTCTGTTTGTCTGTTTGTCTGTATGTATGTCCGGGATAAACTCAAAAAGTACTGCATGGATTTACTTCAAATTTGGCACGAATATTATTAAGAAGTCGGGTCATAACATAGGCTACATATTATCACGCTATCACCTACGGGGAACGAGCAGTGAACCTTTATTTCTTCAACGCATTCTGTAACAGCGTGTAATCTAACGACGCATATTTGAATGTTGTTATTATGTTAATAACCATGCTATAAGCTATCTTCACACTATAAAAATCACGAAATATAAGTAACTTAGGCTGATAAACATAATAAATGTAAGAATGAATGTAATATAAGAAATGAATATAAGTAGTATCAAGACAAGCAGCGCCATCTATGAGATTTTAAAAACATCAAGTCGAATTACATGTGTAAACCCTTTTTGGATATAAATAATTTAAATTTGATCATGTTGGCGAGGTTAATAGTTGTTTACAAAAGTCATAGATGGAGTTGTGCATTTTAATAAAAATTAAAATGCACAACTCCATGATGAGCAAGACAATTTAAAAAATGTGTTTATATAAGTTTTAAGCTGCTTCATCTATGTCTTATAAAATTCATCGAGTTTTTCTGTATGTAATAACAAACAGAACTCAAAAAGAACTGAATAGATGTATAACAAAATTTAAACTCGAAAACGGCACGCTATTGCTGTAAGCAATTTGAGCTAAATAACGAAGAAAGAGGAAAATGAAGCATGCCATATATGTTATAAAGATAAGAAATGCTTATGCTTCTCCGGAACCTATTTCCTCAAAAGTTGTGGAACGGGACCCGCCTTAAAGTCATCTCGCTCCACAGACACACCATTGAGGTGGAAATTCTTACGGGTTGTGGTGTCGGCGAAGCAGTATTTATACCACGCATTCCCCTCATTCCTCATAACTTCCCGTTCCAGTTCAAGCGCGTACAGTTCCTCGTGAGTGTTTGCTTCGCGATGACCATCAATAAGTCGCAGGGGCAGACACTGAGGGTAGCTGGTTTCGACCTCAGGACGAGCTGCTTCACACGGGCAGCTGTACGTCGCGTCGCTTGCTCCCGCGTCACCAGTCCTGACTCTCTTTACATTTTGGCTGCGGAGAGCCAAACTACTAATGTTGTTTATCGAGAAGTCCTATACATATGTATTTTTACCCTATTCTGTATTCCTTATTTATTATTTTCTCCATCCGTTTCAGTCACAACTTATGGCTTAATTCAGCAGAATCACCATAAAGTCATTTATTCAAAGCAGGCTAAAAATAAGCACTTTTTGAAAGTCAATTTTACAAAAGACAGTCTCCCTCTGTTACTGTACTTTCTGTAGATATGAAATGTAAAGAAGAAACGGGTAAATGAATGTTATTTTAAAAGGTATAATCGTAGGTATTTTTGTTGCTGTATAGCGTTCACGCAGACGACGTCGCGGGCAGCAGCTAGTATAAAAATAAAATAAAAATCTTGTATTTAAAATTAAAAATATGAATCGAAAACTACATATTTCGTTATTGTCAAAGCCAGTATATTTTCAGTTTGCAGAGCGCCTATGATGCGTGACTTAATCATTTCATTTCTATCCGCTTTGAATATTGAGCACACGTAGGGTTAGAATTTCGTACCGTGAAAAAAGTTGTACTATTTTCTTTGTACAGTAAAATATAATAAAATGTGACATGAATATGTTTGGAAATACTCATATTGTTTTTTTTTTTTTTATAACGGAATAATTTTACGTTAGTAAGGTTTGACAATTAAATTAAATTTTCTTTTGTCACGTCCGCTTATTTTTCTGAATGTAATTATTAATTGTTCTGTATTTTTTACACAACGCTCATTGTTAATTGTAAATGGTTTATATACAGAACATTCAAACGTAAAATTATTTTTTTTAGAATTTTAATTATTATATTTAAAACTTAGCATATTTATATATCATTCATACATATCGTATCACATCTGCATTTCAAATTATATTGAGATTATTAAAAAAAAAACCTGTTAAACTCGTATTATGTCCCTATAATTTATTTTGATTTTAATATTATTTGTAAAAAAACAAAAATACCAAATGGATTTTTATTTCATACATACAACAAATCTGAAGAAAAAAACAGAAATGCAAAGGGACATATTGATGGACAAACTTCAAAAGCACAACCATAGTCCGACACAAAAGAGTCAAAAGCAAAAAGCGCTTCATATTTAGAATGCACCACGTTCCAACCTTGTCCAAATAGTCGAGGCCTTTTAAAATAATTTAACCAGAAAGTTGTACCTACCGGAATACTCAAAGGCGTACATTGTTAGTGAACCGCAAGATGTGTTATCTCATTACCGTGTGGAGGAATTCGGCTGTGTCCTTGTGAGTTACTCTGAATTTATTTATGTAGACACTCGGTCCCTTTAAATGAAGGCATTTACGAACTATTGGCTTTATTGTTTTTGTAGCTCTTTGTGGTATAAATTTTGAAGAATTCTAAGTAATTGAAAAATGGAAACGAAAAAAATCTGGTTTCCCATTACTGAGAAGTGAAAATTTTGGGAGTCGTTATTATGGGTGTTGATTTGCAATCTGCTTGTAACAGTTTATGTTTAATTGCATTTGTTCAGTTACACGATAAGCGAAGAAAGCGAGGTCGAAAATAAAATTTTGTTTCAATTTGTTTCTTAGATCAATAATGTGTTTTTTAGGAAAACATTATAATAAAAAGTTATAATATTTTATTTTTATACATTTCGTAATGTTTTGCTATTATTTGTTTATTATTTATTTATATATTATTTGGATTGACGTGTTATCCACAACGCAACTTCTCTGTGAATTGAAATATCACATCACATATCTAAAATCCATTAAATTTTTTTTACGTAATATATTTCCAGCTTTTCTGCTCCTGTTAGGCGCAACTCAGTAATTTATAGCCTTATTGTTTTACAACGTATCTAACACAAAATATTGCTTACTAGACTGGCTAACTTCTTTGATGAGCCGTTTAAAACGAAACATACATATTTACTTTATTTTATAAGTTTAGATTTATGTGCTTATGATAATAGACGTATCATTTTTACTGTTTTATTAAATATTAATTAATTAATATTTATGTCGTGGCCATATCGTAAAATTGCCTACATCAATTTCGACGACGCGTTGGCGCAGTGGTCACAGCAATTGACTGATGTGCTAGCGGTCGCGGGTTCGATCCCCGCACATGACAAATATTTGTATAGGCCATACAGATGTTTGTCGTGGTCTGGGCGTTTGTGCTTGTGTATTGTGTGTGTTTCCGGACCCTCGACACAGGATTCACAACCTACTGAAGGCCGTTGAGTGTGAGACGTTTATTTATTATGAAATGTTCAAAATTTTAATGAAATTGTCGTATTTCATGAAATGTTACACTGTCCATTGACCACATTGTAACAAATATAATTAAGCAACCTTTGCGTAGGGTGAAATTGCTCACGTGAATGGATAGGCGTGTTGGTTGTTCAGTGTGGGTAGCATTGTTATCACTGAATTGTTTAGTGGGGATCGGAGGAGGAGCCGCTCGGGCCCTTATAAAAGGACGGGCTCGGTGGAATCCTTCCTTTTCCTCGTCTCTTCGGTGCAGGGTGCGATTTGTTGGGTGAGTCATTGTAATTATTACGTAGAAGCTTCTATATGCCACTCAGTAGGTCGTGTAGATGTTAAATTCATTTTTATCTAGTGTGTTCTCTATAAACCAATGGTTAGGTTGTGTCCTTGTCTTGTGGGCAATTTCCATGTCAACCCAGAAACAACTGGGGGTTGACTACGGGAAGGCTCACCGGATGGTGTGTCCTTCCAGGGTCCTGGTAGGCGTACGGAGCGGTCGACACTGACTCTTCCCACGTGGCGACTTCTGCGGGTGAACCTCGGACCCCAACAACAGGGTTTTTTTTTTTCTTGACCTCGCTACGAGAAGGAAGCAGGGGAGCAGGAAAGCCCATCTTTACAACCGTACTACGGCGAGAGACGTCGAGCGTCGGACGGGGTACGCCGTCCACGTTCCCGGCGCGCACATCATTCCCGTCACCTAGCACCAAGGCGGAGACCGGCAGGGGGTCTTCCACGCTCCACGTGCCCCATCCTTACACCAAGGCGGAGACCGGCTTGGGGTCATCCATGCTCCACGTGCCAATAGCTAAGTGCCCGTCCAGTTAACCTCTAAACCTGAACCAGGAATAGTAATTGAACCACGTAGCTCATGTTCTTTTAAAATTTAATACGGAATGATTGAATTTCCACGTAGATCTACCTTAAAAACATTGTTTATTGATAAATTTCTAACATTTTTGTAACTTGCCTACCTACATATATCACTATGAAAATAAATGTTGTAGTTTTGTTCATTTAATATTTTTTTTTATTTATTTCTCCCTTTTACGTAAATATCTCTTTATTGTTCGTCGATATATTATAAATTTAACTCCGGGGCCACATCATGATGAGCCTTGCCCAGATCAATGACAAGAAATCGTTTATTGATATGGTCAACTAAGGCGCGCTACGTGAATCGGTCAAGATTATTTGATCATATCGCTTATAAAACAAATAAAGGATAGTAGGGTGACCATCCGAAAAAAGTCCATGGACTATTATTGGCTATCCAAATATGACATTATATAAACTGCGGATGAGGAATATATTATAATGGCAGACCCGTGCGAAATTTTCGCAATATTGTAGTCAAATAATAAATGTTAATATACTGTAAAAATAAATATACGTACGAGATCTTGATATTTTAAAAACACCTTTTAGAAATAATATACATGATTGGTCTTTAAGTAATTCAAAACGTTAAAGCTATATGTGTGTATATATGTCGACGTTTTTATTAATTAGCGTAATAGATCACAAACACTTGCATAAAATTTAAATAATGCTACAAATGTCATATTAGTTACAAAAATTAGTCATAAATGTTGCCCCATGCACATGTAGTGTCGATATAGCTTAATACACAGTCAACTGATGGCTCTCGTCACGTTCTTAATAATAATAAAAAAATAATTATACAAATCTTAACTTTTTTTTTGTTTCTTTTTTATTTATTTATTTTTTACTTTAACATATCGACAAACAATTTCTTATCATTGATCTGGCCAAGGTACATCATGATGTCGCCAATGGAAAGTGAAACATTGAAAACAAGTGAAATGCGACCATTTCATGAAATTCTCGAGCATTTAATGATGTTGACAATTCTACGATATGCCCACAACATATACAAATATCTAATTGTACGAGTATATTTTTTTCTATAAGATAAAATTCTTGAGAATCACAAAAAGCGCTTATCAAGGGAATATGAATTTTATCGTCAGAAGAATATTTTACGCTGTATTTACGAGCCGAGCTTTCAAGCTAATAAGACAAGTAAAGGCATTTGTAGGCAACGCTTATATATTTTCCGCTAATACTATCGCTTTTACTACATTTTACGAGCCACGAAATTATGAAGAGTTGTGACGGATTATTTTGTACATCAATGTGAAGGATAATTGTGCTGAGTTTATATTTTTTATTTTTATTTATCATATTGAACGTAATATATAGTTGGTATTTTATTCGATTTTCTATTAGTGTGTGTATGTATACTTCCATGGTTCATTCGACTATATGCGATGTCCGTGAGAGTTTTTTGGTGCACATGTCGAGGCAACTATATATGAACTGTAGTCACTGGCTAAACCTAGAATCTACTCATGTACTTATGTGTTTCTCTTGCACTACTGTGCCTCACGGTAACATCATCCCTCACCATCATGTGTGGACTGGAAGAGACTCACTTAAAGATAAGTTCGCCTGGCCAACTTCAATTCCAATAAAAATTGTAAATTTTTTTAATGTGCAATAACCTATATATGTACTACCATAAAATATTATTAGGGAAAATAAGATTTTTATTATAATTGACTGGCCCGTTGGTGCAGTGGGCAGTTTTGCTTCATGTTTGTGGATTCAATTACATTCCATTCCTGCTCCTATGGGTATATATAGTTTCATCTTTTCATCCTTCGTACCCCAGTGCCTGAAGACGAAAGTCTTCGACCAATGTATGTTACCAGTGAGTATGTCAATACGGATGGTACGCGTGGTCTTTAACTATGCACCTTTTAGACAAGCATCGACTAAGAAATGATGAGATCCGCAGACGAACGAATTTTCGGATTTGTAAGCTGAATTGGAAGTGGACAGGGCACATAGCTCGTAGAACTAACGCCCGACGGAGCAGAAGGGTTCTGGAGTGGAGAACACGTACCGGCAAGGGTAGCATCGGACGATCGTCCGCGAGATGGACAGACGACTTGAGGAGAGCCGCCGGAGGCCTAAGAATGGAGGCGGCTTTGTATCGGTTGCTCTGGAGGTCGATGTAGGAGGCCTATATTCAGAAATAGATATCTAATGTCTGATATTATGATGATGATATCATATATGTATGTACATATATTACGAAAAAAAAAAACAATCTATATCAATCAGATATTATCCAAAATACAGGAATTAAGTGAAATGAAATAACTTAGGCATAGACGACCATGCCTGCAGGCAGATGTATTCCGGAGTCTGCCGGAGTATGGCGACGTACGGTGCTCCGGTTTGGGCGGATCGCTTCACCGCGAGAAATAAGACAGCGCTGCGCACTGCGCAGATGACAGTCGTGGTGAGGGTGATTCGGGGGTACCGTACGGTATCGTGGGCTGCAGCTACTGCTCTAGCCGGCGACCCCCCATGGGAGCTCGTGACGGAAGTTCTTGCCGAGACCTACTCATACGTCTCGGGTAGGAGGGCTCTTGGTGAGAACCCTACGTTGGACGGGATACTACGGGTACGTCGGATAGGACAGGAAGCGCTTATATGGAGGTGGGGGGAGTACCTGGCGGGGCAGCAGTACGGCACACGCGTAACGGCTGCCATTCACCCGATCCTTGAGCAGTGGATGTGTCGAAAACGCAAGCCCCTCACCTTCCGTCGGACGCAGGTTCTCACCGGGCACGGTTGCTTTGGTGACTACCTGTGCCGGACGGCCCAGAGGGAGCCGACGAGTGAATGTCACGATTTTGGCGCGGCGGTGGACTCTGACCAGCACACCCTCGAGGTGTGCCTGAGATGGGCGGCGCTGCGTCAAGGTCTGACGTCGGTCCTCGGAGGGGACTTGTCGCTCCCGAGCGTCATCACCGCGATGCTCGGTGACGACGAGTCCTGAAAGGCGATGGTCTCCTTCTGCGAGACAGTAATGTTCCAGAAGGAGGCCAACGAGCGGATGTTAGAGGAGGCCGCTGACGTGGCCTCCATCCGCGGGCGACGAATAGGGGTGCGTAGGAGGCGCTACTTAATGCGCCTCCAGTAACGTCCCTGTGCCCGTGTCGGGCCGGGATGGGAACTCGGTCCTCCTAGACACGACGTCGTCGGGACTGTTCAAAGGTGAGCCGGACAGTCCCCATGGAGGAGAAGTCTGGCGTTTTCACCGAGGCCAGCCTGTCGCTGGAGGGATCCTGTTGCCTGCAGATCCGGGACCCTCCAACTAAAGCAGCTGAAGGCTCCCGCAGGGGTTTAGTACGGTATTGCACTCCCAAAGTGCCGAGTCCGACATAGGTCTAGGCCGACCCGGGTATCCTGGATATCATCCGTAAATGGATTCCCCTGCGACAAAAAAAAAGAAAGAAAAAGAAAAAAAAAGGCACAGACGACCGTGTGTGTGTGTGTGTGTGTAAAACATATTTTTTGTGTTATTATTTATGAAAATTATATTAATTCTCATAATTAATTTTGAATTTTAATTAAAAGACGAAAACGGATTTTATCTCATTTATTGAAAACTTTACAGTTTAACGATTTTTTATTTTATTTCCGAGAACATGGACGCTGTAAAAGGTCCAAAACGTCGGAAATAAAATAAAAAATCGTTAAACTGTAAAGTTTTAAATAAACGCGATAAAATCCGTTTTAGTCTTTTAATTAAAATTAATAAAATTCGCGTAAATATAAGTAAACAGTATTAATTTTGAATACAAAAATTTCTATAGGACAAACATAAGCAGATAAGATCAATAAACAACACGCAACGAAGCGTCAAAAATTATATTTTATATTTTTCTACCTCACTGACCTTAACAGTCACAAGATCTCCGAAAAAGTAATAGAAGATGAAAACAAAATGCAAAACCTTCATACAAAAAAGTTCATCAAATCTGAAATTTTGAAAGATTTAAATTAAATTGATTAAAATTAAATTTCATTTAAGTAATAGGTAGTTTATAAATTTACAGCTGAAGAAACATTTTTTCTTCTGTGAAAAAGAAGCTTAAGATATTTGAGGTAGCACATTTTGTACTGCTATTGAATAAAAGCCTCTTAGACTGACGTTTATTGAGACATACTTCTCTTAAAATTTATTTTTTATAAAATATTTGAAAAATGTACAAAACCTTTGTATGTTGTTTTAATGACTGATTTTTCTCGCTGACCGAAAACATAAATATAGATTATAAGGCGCTACCTTAATTAATATAATCTAATACACTTTTTTTAATCTTTTCAGTAACAATGTTATGAATTATAGCTTATTAAACAAAATGTCTGACGTAAAAAGAATTTCAGAATCGGTGTTAAGGATCCTGAAATTAGAACATAGATAAAACTTTTGCTGCTGCCCGCGACGTAACCTGCGTGAGCGCTATTAGATTACACGTTGTTACAGAATGCGTTGAAGAAATAAAGGTTCACTGCTCGTTCCCCGTAGGTGATAGCGTGATAATATGTAGCCTATATGTTGGCCCGACTTCTTAATAATATACGTGCCAAATTTGAAGTAAATCCATGCAGTACTTTTTGAGTTTATCCCGGACATACATAGAGACAAACAGACAAAAATTATAAAAACTATATTTTTGGCTTCGATATCGATTGTAGATCACACCCCAAGTATTCTTTAAAAAAATATTCAATATACAGTTTTGGCCATATATCATTATAGTATAGACTCACTCACCTTATTTCGAATGGACAACAAAAATTACCTAGAACATAAAATTTATATTTCATTATTGAAAATTAAACACATACATAAAAGGTAAAGTAATAATTGTTTACAAAAACAAAAACAGAATTTCTTTTATTATTTTATATTAACTGCGTAGACATTCGTGCTATTTCTCTTTTTATTGTTCTAATAATAAAGCACTAAATTCTTAAGGCCCTCATAAATCCCGAACGGGAGTCATTACAGCTTTACTTTTATTTACCTGCTTAATATTATTAAGTGTGATAGTGCTTTATTAGTGTATTACGTCATTGCTTACATATAATGTTTATAAATTTCTTAAACAAGCACTTTTACTAACATATTATAAAGCCTAAATATGCAGTGTTTCAGACAAAAATATATATAAATTAGACTCACAGCACCTGAGAGTATTATGTTCGTTGAAACAAACTCTGCAAGTTTGTAATATAAGTGATTGTTGTAAAACTTTAATAGATTTAAGGAGATTTATAATTGTGGACAATTTCGTACTTTTATTTCTACATACGTAGGAACTTATAGTTCTTACTGAAATAGTCTAGCCTTCTATTTGTCTAAGTGAATTAATTAATCGGTTTTATAAATTAGATAGAAGATAATACTATAGATCTAGTTATATATCTTTTAAGATTATTGTTTATTATTATTAGTCTTTAAATTGAAGGAAGTGTAACGACGGGTGTAAAATAATGTTCTTTTCTACAATTACAATAAAGTGTCCGCAAACGGTTTCTTTTTTCTTTGGCAATATTATGTTTTTTTAAACGTGACGTACTGATAAGTTTCAAGACATATGTATTAAACTTCATGATTTCGAAATCACGGAAACGAGCTGAGAATGTTCATATGTTCCGGGATTTATTTTCTTTACTATAATAATAATAATAATAACTCTTTATTGTACAAAAAAAGCAACATAACATACAAAAAAAAAAAAATAGGAAAAAAGTACAAAAGGCGGCCTTATCGCTAAAGAGCGATCTCTTCCAGGCAACCTTAGGGCAGAGGAAATGGTATGCTAATGGTATAGGTGTACAGTTTTATTAATAACATATACAATACATATAGATAATAGAAGAAAAAAAAAATAAATATATATACGTACATATATAACACATATAGATAGATGTAATAAGGAATTGTATCATATGATTTAAAGTGACGAGAGGAAATGATTATACGAGCGTGACTGAATACATAAAAGTAAAGGATTAAAATTGAAGGAAATGGTTTTTTACAGATTTTTTAAAGTTTTTTAGGGGTTGAGCACGTCTAATGGACAAGGGTAGGGAGTTCCAAAGTCGGGCGGCTTGAACAGTAAATGATTTTGTAAAGAAATTAGTAGAGTGGGAAGGAATTTCAAGGAGTAAATTGTCATTAGAACGTAAGCTTCGTTCATGAGAATCGTTGAGAAACTTAAACCGCTCTTTTAGGTAAGAAGGAGTAGCAGGATTGAATAATATGCAGTATAAAAGAGTAAGAATGTGAGTATTCCTGCGAAGGCGGATTGGGAGCCACTTGAGTTTGTTGCGAAAATTAGAGATATGATCATATTACTAATTATTATTAATACTATAAGCTTTGATAATATTTCAATGTTAAATTTAGAATTTTGCGTTCTGACAATTAATGCCGGAATAAATAACTCTCTTTAGTAAGATTTCAACTTCGAATACCACGACAAAGAGTAACATTATATTAAACAACTCTGTGATAAAATATCATAAATTATGTGTTTAAAATATATATCTAGATATATTCCTTCAAGTCTAAATTTTTTTTTTAATGGAAAATATTTAAATTTGGGTTATATTAAGTTCGAAGAATGGATGATTTAGGTTTATTATTATAGAGGCGTTGTCTACTTTAGACGACTTTACTTCTTCTGAAGAGTTTATAATGTAGATAAAAATTAACCTCAAATGATTGAGTTAGAACAAATATGCTTCAAAACTGCAATTTAAAAATTGGTATTTACAAATACGGATACAACTGATTCCTACCACAAATAATAGACACTAATGTTCTGTGTTTTGTTTACATCAATTAGATGTTTTTCTTGTACACACAGTGGTGTTAGCAACTATGCAGTTTTTGACAATGTGCTTATTTAATTATTAGTAAGGGCCTGTTTCATCGGATAAAGTTTATCTCGCACATAAGTCACTGATAGACTTTATTAGCAAGAGATAAAACTGACCCTCAGGCCTACTTTACCTTAACTAATAAACTACAAATTTTGCCTTCACCGGTTGTGAATAGAAATATATATATATATATATATATATATATATATATATATATATATATATATATATATATATATATATATATATATATTTGATGGTGAGAAAGAAAATTTATCATAAACTTTTATCTGATGGATGCTGTTATACGTCAAATAGCTTTTTTTATGTTAGTTGGATAGGCAAACTGGCAGATGTTCCACCTGATGGTAAGTGGTTGGCCCATGAACATAAACTAGTTTATCTGGAACCCACGCAACCAATCTATGTGTTGCCTATCCAGACACATAAGGTGTTAAAGTCTCAGTGCCAGTAATTACACTGCCTGTCTTGCCCTTCTCACCGAAACACAGCAAAGCTGTTTCACGGGAGAAACAAGCAAGATGGTGGTACCCATGCAGCCGGGAGCGCGGCACAGCGCATCCCTCCCACCGGTCAAAAATGGTTGAAACAGACCCTGTTCTCCTTTCCATTTATATCAGAGATTTATGATATGTCTTATTAAAATCTATAGAATGCTTTAATTGCGAATATACAAATATATATAAGAATATTTGTATTTTGTTTTATTTTCAATAGAAATGTCCCCAAAAATACGCTATTAATTATAACATTACATATTTTATGTGCTCAGATCTACGGGCCACAATATAGTTTTATTACAAATATATGGATCGTGTAACATATTTGTTCTAACACAAAAACCGAAGTATATACAACGAAAAGCTGTTCGTATCGTAAAACTCCTATAAACCGTAAATGGGCTCGACTTTTTCGTTACGCTTGGATGGGCCATAAGCCTTAAGGTGGCCTATTTTAAGGATCATAGCCGCGAAATAAGTAGGTATTATAAGAGACTAAAACTGCTAATGTTCGTAGTTAATTTATACTAAAAATTTGTAAAGTATTAAATAATGAAAGAAAATTTTAGTGAATTAGACTAAGAAGTTAAAAAATATTCATAAAAAAGTTTCTTAGACGAAAGACATCTCTTATTCTGCTGTTTACATAAATTAATAATATTAATTTTTACCAAAGTAGCACCATGCTGCTAGTAGCTGAATAGCCCGGTGCCCCCTGGGAAGTACTTCGCTCTCACTTAACACCGACGTGAAATGACGGCACTGTCGTCGTGTTTCGATTGGTTTGTGAGAGATCCGGTGGCCTATTCCTTCCCTTCCCTCCACAGATCTGGTGGAACATCCCTCCCCTCCTTAAAGGCCGGCAACGCACCTGCTAATCCTCTGATGTAACGGGTTTCTACGCTTTTACTAACCACTATGTGAACCGACTCTCCGTTTGCCCCTTAAATAAAAAAAAAAACACGTTTATTTAAAGCTCTGTACTTACAAATTATATAAAAAATAAAAATAAATAAAATTGAGAGCTACTGATATACTAGGCCGATTAAATCGAAATTTCGTTTACCTACGTATAAATATTTAAAGCCAAAACTTGGATACGTAACTTAAAATGACTTTTAAATATTCTGAAATAACTAAAAAATAAATTAGAAAATAAAAGTAGATATTCTTATAACAAACTTTTTTTTAATGTGCTATAAATACGTTATTATACTACAGATGACTTAGTTTTGTGTTGTGAGTTTAGTTTTAGATTTTTTTACAACTCTCTCCTTTTTTCAAATCCTTGATTTACTCTTGCACTTTAAGAATATTTTAAGCGAAAAATGCATTTGTGGCTGTTTTAGTACTACTAATAATCATAGTCACCTTTGATTATTTAGGGTCTTTGAGATAGGTACTTGATAGTTGCTTTAAAAATTAAACTTGCAACTTCTTAACTTGTAGTTTGAAAAGCTTAAGTTTCTTTAGTTTTAAATTGAAATATGAAAAAACTATTTTATTACTTTATTTGATGTATTTAATTTAATTTCAATACTATAAGATTAACCGTAATACTAGAAATGTCTTATATTCAAAACGAAGATACTTTTTCGTTGTTTACTACACTATTACGTATAAAATAAGCTACCCTAATTTTATGGACTGTTTAAGGCTTAATATTATTAAACAAGAAAGTAGTCGGAGTACCAATTTGCCTCTTTAAAAGTTTCTCAGCAAGCGAAGCCACTTTTGCAGTTGTTCGAGAATTTTTGTCACGGATGACCTTTTACTCGGTGTAATTGACTATGATTAGATTATGCTTTTATTATCTTATGTCGATGTATTTCTGGATACTTGAAATGAATTTAAATGAAGTTTAAATTTGAATAGAATATTTAAAGATTTTAAAATTATATTATGGTTCTTAAAGCTAATAATGAAATTATTAATAGTTTAGTAACCAAAGTTTAGTATGTTAACCAAAAAAACACTATGTCTATATATTTATCGCGTGACGTGTTAACAATAATTGTGCAAATATTGCTGTTAAAATTTAATTGAGAATCCTAGATAGAAGATAATATAATATAAGATAAATAAGCGAGCGACAGTATTATCTTTTGAGCAATCATTTAACAAAAATATTAGAATGACACACTTTCAATGACAAAAGTATATTTGAAAATTTCTAAACATACTAGCAAATAGCATTTAACATTATAATTATGTAATGCAATAAATTGATATAGAGCAAGTGATCGCTCGATGAATTTGAGATTGTCAAAAACTTTTAATTTTTGCTTGTTAGGTTTAATTACTAGTAAATTATATTTATTAATCATAAAAAAAAAAAAAACAATATTAAATTTCAATATAAATTACTGTACATTGTTTGATATCTACAGAAAGCACATTCTATTATTGATATTATAATCAGCATATATGCAAATATATTGCTAATGTAATTAGAATAATACCCATCGTGACAGCAACAGATAAGCAGCTGCATTTGAAATCGGTTGATTTTTAATTTTTAATTTTAATGTATCTTATGTGTAGACTGATGTAAAAATGATATGTTAATGTCTAAATAACTTTAGATATAATACACGTACGAGCATATTGTTACTTTATTTTAGTCTAGAAAAAAACTATACTGATATGAAACATTCTATTAATGTTCCACTACTGGATTAAAGCCTCTTCTTTATATGACAAAGGTTGGAGCTGAATTTGCCTCGCCACTGGTCTATTGCTTGTTGGTAGACCATAGGTACCATGAATCAAAGAAATAATCGTTATCAAGTAAATGTAAAAATTAGAAAAGCTAAATTTCGGTAAAAAAAAATTGATATAAATCTTTAATACGTTTTAATTTAAGTAATATCAGAAATGCTTTGATTTTTATCAAATAAATGAAACTTTTAGTTTCGGTCTTTTTTTTTATAAAAATTAATAAAAATAAAGAAGATAAAAATTAATTTAAAAAAACAATTATAACTGAAATAGTATAAAGATAAATTCTTTGACATACTGTCATCGAAATTATCACTTTTATGTAATAACTAGCGGCCCGCCCCGGCTTCGCACGGGTCTTTAACTAAAATTTTAAAAATTATACATTTATATTTTTTATCACCTACACCTGCGTCGATACTGGAAAATATTTTATAATAGACGGATTGAGTGACAGATTTATTATATCTATACCTATACATACATACATACATACATACATATATATGTATATAGATAGTACGGATGAAACATTTGAACTGTTTTTTTTATTAATTATTTTCTCATTGATGAATACCATATTTTAATAAGTATTATTCCCGACGAACACAAATCCAAAAACACAAAAATCATAAAAATCGTTCCACTCGTTCTCGAGTTATAAACGGTGTAACTAACACGACTTTATATATATATATAGATTACAACTTAAATAGCTATTACCATCCAACTTTGTACAATCAACAAACAAATAAAACGACCAAATATTTTAAATTTTAACAACGAACAAACAATCAAGACCTCAGTACCCTAAAAAAGTATTAAATTATATACAAAAAAGAAAAACAGATTTTTAAATACGGGCGAGTGTCATTCTTTTGGCCGAAGTTTTGGTCAGCGCGATTCAGAAAATTATCTGCGCCATCTATCGTATAATTGTAGAATATATTTTTTATATTTAGTGACATTTAACATAATTAATACTTAACATAATAGTATATTAATTGAAAATGATGTTTATCTAAAATATTAAAACGATTTCTATTCCTAGTATTAGGTAGGTGTCTATATTTAGTAAACTTTTAAGTTTAACAAAATAATAACTCAAATATAAGTTTTGTGAGTTTTAAATATTCCTTAGACCAGATGGCGTTGGCGGCGTTGGTACCTATATCTATTTTCTTAAATATTTATTTTTAAATTTAATTCCAATGAAACAAAAACTAAATTATACTGTGAGTTATTTCCAATTTTTATGTATTAAAGTTATTAACATTGGTTTTGTACTTTTTACGTGATACGTGATCAGAGAAAAACACGATAAGAGATGGCGCTGATATAAAAAAATACGCGCTATTGAAATTTATTCTTGATGATATATAGTGTATTAATAAAACGGAGGTTTTAACAGATTTATTATTTGTATAGATTTTTGGGACAAAATACGACAACATATGAACGTAAGACGCCATCTACTGAACACGCAATATCGCACATGCATACGTACGGTATAAAATAATGGTTAATTCATCCATCTATTCATGTGTTCATTCCTTAACTGGCTTTACGAAAAAAAAAATGTAAATGAACTTTTGAACTTACAACATTTTAAACTACCATAATTATGATTTAATTTAATTTAATGAAATGTGTTTTTGAATGAATAATGTGGTTGAATATATTATAAATCTCTTTAATGCCAATTAATGAAGCAATTAGAGAAAGATTAAAATACATAATGGCAGACGATTTAAATGTATAATGCTATTAAATGAAATATTTATCTAATCCAATATCATACCCACAATTATCGTACCCTCATAATTTATCCGCATAACCTTAGTCAACGTATACTGAATTGTTACATCAACTATATGGAATTGGATTTTATTCGACGAAAACTATTCCTGTGTGAATTATGTCGGTCCATGTATTATTCTGTCGTAGTTAATGTACATCTAGTTAGTAAAGCTAACAAGGGTATTTCTTATTCATTTGATAAAGCTACATAATTTCTTTTACGATTTTGAGAAGATTAGATTAGAGAAAAGTAAAAAACGACGTTGTGTCGTGAATAAATAAGTTTAATTGTTGTTATTTAATTAAATTAATTAAAATATCTCAAAAGTATCTTTTTTAAACAAACATACAAGTATAGATAGGTTTTCCAGCCACGGTTCCCTGAATGAGACCATTAAAAGGGCTCTTGCCACCATCGACGTTCCTGCTCTTATTGAGCCTACTGGAATTAGTCGCGATGATGGCAAGAGACCTGATGGTTTAACACTCATTCCCTGGGAAAGGGGACGGGCGCTTTTGTGGGACGCAACCTGCGTCGATACATTGACTCCGTCTCATGTCAGGGAAACGGCTGTAAGAATGGGAGCCGCTGCAGAGAAGGATGAAATGAATAAACGGCACAAATATTCGTCACTTATCCAAAGTTATGTTTTTGTGCCGTTTGCAGTCGAAACACTTGGACCTTGGAGTAGCAGTGCAAAAAAAAATTCTAAAAGAATTAACCCCACGTCTCATAGCCTCCACTGGTGACAGGAGGGCTGGTGTATTTTTTGTCCAAAGAATCGGAATTGCGATTCAACGGGGAAATGCTGCTAATATTCTTGGCACCATTCCACGCGGACATGATTTATACTAAAACTGTTTGTAAATAATTATTTTAAGTTTTGAATTGTAAATATGTATAATATTGTAACGTTTCTTTAATAAATATTTTTTAAATGTTAAAAACTATAAAATAAAAAAAAAGTATTGTGTAAACTAAAATTTTTTTGCCAGCTTCTGATAAGGAATACCTGATATTTTACTATTCAACGAACCAGAAAAGAACCAGCTTTAACAAGAACTATTATCTGAAATAATAAGAACTTTTTGAAATAATACGTTAACTTTTATAAGGAAAAAAATGACAAATATAATAAATTATGATATCATACTAAATATAATAAATACAAGATTCAGAATATCCACCAAAATATTCTTTCACAATGATATTCTTCATATTTTACTTTACTGATAATGATATTACAATTTATAAATGACTGTAATAGTGGATTTGTGTACAAGTCTTAGAATTTCTTTCGAAACATGTACGAGTAGGTTCCCTTTACTGAAAAAATGAAGGATTGTTGACTTAATTGCTGTTTCGTGATAAGATTGCCTACAGGTGAACGAGACCTCTAAATCTTCTACATATATACTAAACATCATCATACATCATTTTATGATTAAAAGGTAATATTTTTTCAAGTGTCATCAATTATCTTCTACTTTTCTATATCGCATATATATAGTAAACTACTATTGATTCGAAATAAATTGAACTCATTAGTTACTCTGTTAAAATTAAATATGTATAATTTAATTTTGAATTTTATATTGTAATAACTAGTATATTATCTGATGATTCCCTAATGGACTTATAATACCTCGAATATTTCATTATTAATTATGTCTGTTTCACGTAAGTTATGGCTGCTGCAAATATATTAAAATTAACTGTCGTATTGCGTGTTTTTTTGATGCCGTTGCCAGTAAGATTTATATAAGTTATCAAGTTAAAAAGACTCTCTTTAACTTCATAATTCAAAAATTAAAAAAATGTATTATAATTGGAGCAACTGGAAACTAGTCAGCTGTAAGCGATATGCATCTTTTCACACGATTTTGTGAGTTATGGAAAACTAATAAAAGTTGACAATTGCGTCGATTAAATCTTATTAAATAAACTCCACTTATTGGAGAGAAGAGAGTTTGTATATTTATAATTGTTTTTAAGTCTTCTTTATGCTAAACTAGCTGTGGCCCGCGGTTTCACCCGCGTTAATTGGAGGGAAAAACGGACTTAATATTTTTAAACAATTACTCTAAGAGAAGGTACCCGCCTCGTTGGTCTTTTTTTTTTTAGGAAATTTCCTCCTCTTTTGGAATCTTTATTTTTTTATTTTAAAAATTATCATTAGTTTTCGAGATATTTTCAAAAAACTTTTGCAATTTTTGTAAGCGAAACATCATTTTTTTTTTCAAAAATCATCTATGTGCCATTCCGAATCGAATGACACCTCAATCATAATTTTTTGAGACTGCTGAAAAAAGTTGACCAAAATGGTACTTGTTGACTAGAGAATAGACTATTATAACTTATTCAGTTAAAACATTCCAGTTTTTAATTAAAGTCGTCAGTGCTAGCATATTACAAATTATTGTAAGAACTTCATTTGTTTCGCACTTAATTCGATTTCAATTTACTAAATGAATTTTTATTTATACTCGTACTATATTTTTACATTTATTTTTTCATTAGATATTTTATATTTATTGACAAGCTGCTGGTATAAGATTAAACTGAGAAGAGACGGCATATAACCCAATAGTAACAGTTCTGAAAAAAAAACCTACGTGAAAAGACAGATTTAAAATTTATGAAATTAAATTTAATTTAATAACTAACAAAAAATCGATGTATTACAAACATACACATCTTAGTTCATTGCTTATTTGTCAACTATATGCATCTTCTTAAACATTAATTGTGTAATTTATCATTTACAAACCATATATCACGTCTGAGTGAATACTTCATAATATTTTATTTATTAATCGGAAGTGTGATCGATAGTATCCTACAAGTGAACGATACGTTTTTCCTAAAACTCATAAATTATGACTTTCTATGCGTACCCGCTAAAGGCGTTGCGGCATACATCAATCAATCAGTAGGGTGACTATACATATAGTCGATAACAGTGATATATTGATAACACTAGTCGACACGCATTGTTTCACTTGCGTTGGATTTTTTTGACTATGTATTGAAGCGGTGGTCATAGAAAGTGGCTGTTGTTCTAGCGCTCGCAGTTTTAATCTCCAATAATAACACAAATATTTGTATGTGCCATACAAATATTTGTCGTTGATTATTATTGGTCTAAAAGTTTGTGCTTACATTCATTCAGACATAAGATGATATTCTACTGAGGGTAGTTCCGTATAATTCGTTTTTACAGAATGTAAACACGCCTTATTAACGCCTTATTACGCCGAACCATTCTGGTGTAGTAAAGCCGACGGAACCGGTTTTGATACCCGCTTGAGAAATTATTGTACTTAAAAAATATTTGTTTCCAGTCTGGGTGTGTGTTCTAATGGGTCTTCTCTCTGTGCTTCGGAGAACATGTAAAGCAGTCGGTCCCGGTTGTTATCAAAGACATCTGATAGCAATCATTGTTTTTGGTAATGAAATTATCCACCAACCCGCAAGGGAAGAGCGTCGTGCATTAAGTTCAACGCTTCTCCTATATGAAGAAGACGCCTATACCCAGTAATAAAGTGGAACTAGTAGATCTCCAGATTAATGCCTTCAAACAAACAAGTAAACTCTTTCACTTTGTATAATAAAACAGGGTTAAAATAAAAATATTGCCGTGTCAAAATATTTTTGTCTCTTTAGGGCTTCTTGTAGAGTTTCGTTTTTTTTTTATTAAGGTTATTAATTTTCATATTGAATCTGCTGATCTCAGATACTCTGTACAGATCTGTACTAATATTTAAAAAAAAGTTTGTACATTTATTTTTGTTTTTGAGTGGGATCTTTCTAGATTAAAAAATATTTTTGTGTCAGAAAGTATGTCCTAATATTTATTATGACAAATATATACATACAAATATTTGTAGTGATTCAATTATTTATTGTATGGCTTTTAGTTGTGCTAATTTGACACAAACTATCTCACCAATATCACATGGGATAGAGAAGACATAAGATCTTTGTTGTAAAATATAATTTGTTTCTCATATTATGTCAGTATGCCACTAAGATTGTCAACTATACGTTTGTGTTTCTAAACTTGAAAAACGGTTTTATTTGAAACATTTTACGCGATAAATCTGTTCTATCGCTACGTTATTAGTCAATCTTTATTTACCGATAAAATCCGTCATGGCTTAAACTGTTCAATTCGACAGAACATTTTCAAGAAAGTTAAATATTAAATTTATGTATGATTAATTTGTATGATTTTTTTTTTAAATTTCAATTTACGTATTTCATTTACTGTACGGGTATTATACTGTCAAAATAAATGGAACTACAGGCTTATTATCAAGTTAACAATATTGTTACGAGTACTTCAGTCTGTCTATATAATACATATAATAAAATTTCACCTCTGGATTTTCAGAATATTTTGAACAAAATTTGTTTATGGGTTTAAAACCTACTAATATATTATATAATTTTATGATTTTTAGAAATTTTCGTCTATTTGCCTGTTTGTTGGAAAACGTATCACTGAAAAGGTACGTAATCAAGTACATAATCCTTATTGTTATATCCAAATAGCTTTAAGATCAGAATGTATAATTTTTAAAATTTATTACAAATTTTGAATGTAAGCTGGTTAAGTACTTTATCAGGCTAATAAAAAGGATGATAGTTTCGAACGACGTTATAGGTATAACTGAACCAAACTGAATCAACCTGTAAGCAACCCACTGCTGGGCAGAGGCCTCTTCTCCATATAGAAGGATTCTCTCTTCTCCATATAGATTGGAGCTTAATCCGCCACGCTGCTCCACTGCGGGTTGGCGGATAATTTCCCTACCATGAGTAAACGGTTGTTATCAGATGTCATGATAACAATCGGGACCGACAACTTTACTTGCTTTCCGAAACACGATGAGAAACCCACAAGGATACACACCCAGATCAGTAACAAATATTTGTACAAATACAAATGTCTGACCCGAGCGGAAATCAAACCCGCGATCGCTGGCGTTAAGGCACTGCGACAAACGCACGACTACACTAGAACGGTACGGGTAGTATTAAATATTTAAAATAAATATTTCTATTTAAATGATAAATAAATCATTATCATACAGTACGTCAATCTAATAAGAAAATATTGGGAATGGGTAAGTTACCCGTACCCAATAACTACAAAAATAAACATACAATTTACCTTCCAAGAATCCATAAGACTGATAAGCAACTTACAACAATCTTAGCACGAATGACCTGATTTACTTTAGGTGTGTTCGAACCTAATTCCACTTAATTTAAAGTATAATAAATTCTGTTCCGTCACAATTTCCTCTTACTTGATTTACGAGTATCGGAAATGTGGGTCTTTTGAAGTTAAGTAAATACTACAAATCTTCAGAACGGTCTGCCCAGGTAATATAATAGCACAATGATTTCCTCTTACTTATTACGGAGAATACATTAGAATAAGGAGATATAAGTAACTTCAGCTCGGAATACGAAACTTTTATTTAGGTACCAGGTATTATACGTGTATTGTTTATTTCCACAGACGTAAATGTTTTGGAAACGATGTCTAGTTTATATGATTCAATAAATTAGAAAGTGATATGGCATATAATAGTAATAGCGTTTTATGTGTTTTATAAATGTTTTAGTTTTTTATTACATACCGTCATATTTAAAAAAAAATAATGATCGATAATAGTAAAATATGTATTTGTATTAATAATTAAATTAAAGTATTTGTAATTCACAATTTTTCAATAAAATCTTAAAAAAACACAATTCCCAGTAGGTGCTGATAAAACAAATTAAAATCCAAAAACAAGTTAAAATCCAATTTTCACTAGACAGGGTTCACAATCTTTCGACAGTTCACAATCTCGCTAGATATATTATAATCTAACGGTATTTACAATTTTAAGGTGACGTATACATTGAATAAAAATATGGTAAAACAATTAAGTTTATAATATACTTCTAAGTGCTACGAATCACTTCTATTATTCTTTATTCTTTGTCTGTAGCCGTGCGTAGGTAAACAAGGACGCCATACATTTCAACAAAGTTTTCGTTCACATGAATGTATTTCTGAAAACTTTGTAGCATATATGAATGATAATTTATATAACGTGTTTCTACTAAAGTATACTTTTAATTAAAAGTCTAAAAACGGATTTTATCGCGTTTATTTAAATTTACTGTTTAACAATATTTAATTTAAATTATTTCCCGACGTTTCGGACCCTTTACAGCGTCCATGATCTCGGGGGACTGAGGTGGTGGGTGTCCGAATAATTATTCAATTTTTAAATTGAATAATTATTCGGACGGAATTTAAATTATTATATTTAATTATTCGGACACCCACCACCTCAGTCCCCCGAGATCATGGACGCTGTAAAGGGTCCGAAACGTCGGGAAATAATTTAAATTAAATATTGTTAAACAGTAAATTTAAATAAACGCGATAAAATCCGTTTTTAGACTTTTAATTAAATGAATAAAATTCGCGTAAATATAAGAGAACAGTAAAGTATACTTATTACTTAAGATACATATATAGACGTTACAATAATAATAAAATAAAAAATAAAAAACATAAACGGCAATTTTTTAGGCATTAGACAGTTTAAAAAAAATATTTCGTCTAAGCCAATGTTACGCTAGAAATTATTTTCTTTTAGAATAAAATATTTTTTTCAATCAGAGTAGTAACTGAACTGAATTAGCCTGTAAACGTTTCACTACTGGGCAAAGGCCTATTCTCCATATTGGAGAAGGGTTGGGGCCTAATCCTCCACGCTGCTCCATTGTGGGTTTGCGGATATTTTTGCCTACTATTAGTAACGATTGCTATCAGATATCTGTGATAACAACCGGGACCGACGACTTTACGTACTCTACGATTCACGGTGGGGAGACCCACACGAAATCAGAACAGGAACAAATATTTGTAGAATACAAATATCAGTCCCTAGTGGGAATCGAACCCGCGACCACCGGTGTTGATATAACTATTCGCACCAGTAAACCATTTCATAACATTACTATAAATTTCACCAAAAGTAAACTATCAGATGAATAACGAAGCATATCAAACAAATTTTCAATATGAATGAAAAAAATAAGATAGAATGTTACAAATACCCTCCTAAATAGTAGCCAAAAAGTGCCCTGAAATCCGCTGACAAAATGTACCAACATATTTCTTTTGAAACATAAATCGTTGCTCTGTTAGATTAGCGGTAACATTTGTGTGGCTATTATTCTTTTGAGTTGACTACGGTCTACAGTCGACGATAAATAATACACGTTTTATGGCGGTTTTTATTATTATTGGATTGCGTTTGAGGACTCCCTTTTGATGTCAGTTATTTTTCTCTCTGATAGAATGCGGTGTAATGGAAAAGTTGTTTGTGAGCTTCTCCCGAGCTTAAGGAGCGTAACGATTCTTTATAAATTAAATATCAATAAGTGTTTCGTAATAATGCTTATTATCTGATATGTAGAATTATTTGCGTATATATTTTAATCTTTTTTTCATTTCCGGTAAAAATACTTTAGTACTCGTAAGTCTAAGTCTTAATTTATTGATTTGAATGTATTAATATGTTCCTATTATCGTAGTTCGTTCAAGGGTGAGTCTAATCTTATGATAAATCTAAAGCGATTAATTTCTACACATTGACGAGATGTTTTTATTTTTTAATAAGATTTACAATATTTATTCTTATGTAATAAGTAACTGATTAGTTTTTTTTCGATTCTTCTAAACAGAATCTACTTTCCGAATCGGTGCTTTCCATTAATTATAATTAATTTAGTGTATACACTTTGTAAAGTGATGATTCATTGCTTTGCTTTTTAAGCGTACTTGAATAAAGATAATTCGATTTATTTTCGGACTTCGCAAGTTTGATCACATCTCTAAATTTAGAACTGAACTCAAGTGGCTTCCTATTAAGCTTCGCAGGTATACTCACAATCTTTGTCTCCTTTATAATATTCTATTAAATCCATTATCACCAAACTATCTACGCGAGCGTTTCTTAATTTCATTTAAAATTCTTAAACCTTCCTGGTACCTCATGTCGATCCAATGATGAACTCCTCCTGCAAATTCCATCGTACTCTTCCAATTTTTACTCCTACTCGTATACCGTCCATGCAGCAAGGTTATGGAATTCGTTAACATCATCAATTCGCTCTAGTAAATCTATAAATTTCTTTGAAAAAAAAGTTAAAAGAGCATTTTCTTTCCTTATCATGATTTATAGTCTGTTAATATGTATTTATATATATGTATTTAAGTGATAATTTATGTAATGTATTTGTATGATATATATTACATAAATTATCTATATATGTATGATTTATGTCTGTAATGATTCCTTTTCGGGTGTGCTGGAAGAAATCTTTTATAGGGATAAGCAAACCCTTTATTTAATTTTTTTAATGATTTTTATCTATGTTAAGCATTTCTGTACGTATAATAAAGAGTTTTTATGAAATAAATAATGAAAATTTTCATATTAATTTCAATTTTTGACGAGTTTTTTTATTTAATATTTTTAATGAGGATACTGTATAAGAATAAAGCAAAAAAAAAAACATGTTTGAAAACAAGTTGTAACACTACAAAATTCAGCAATGCTAGCTTGGATTCGAAATAGTTGTATATGGAACTAGTATGAAAAAAATATATGTTTTTTTTAAATTCATTGATTCATTATGATAATGTCCATTATCTCTGGAGTGTTTGCCAATACTTGGCACGCTTGACAGGTAGATTGGCAAGCGCAGGGTGTTGTGACAGGACATGGTGACAGTGGTGATCGTCATCCTGGTTGGTGTACAGTTGTTCGCACCACTACCGCCTTAGTCACCTTTTACCAAACCTCGGTAAGAAAGAGTTTGTTGTTTCACTGAACGTGGAAAAACTATTTTGATACTTAATGCCAAAATAGTGGATGATATTATGTGAATATTACTATATGTAGTAAAGTTTGCTCTGTGTTGGCCTTTACGCCTATCAAAGTTCTAGGTAGCGATACATTAATAATGACGCGGGTGTATCCATGTCCATTAATCAGTAATGACAGATGTTGTCATCTTTATATTTACCCTTCGTAATTGAAAGATGATCATTGAATATACATCACAAGTATCACACAAATACATACCTAGCTAATTGAAATAAAAATTGTTATCAATATGTATATAATGTACACGAAACATCATAATTTTGAATATAATAAAAAATTCTAACAAGGAATGTGCTTAACAATTACCTGGCTAACTGATAAAAACTTTGTTAAACTGGTTATTTTACTGCCAAAAACTTTCCTCATTTAGGGAACATTTGTATAGCTACAAATATTCTTTTTTGTGTAGGTGTTTCTCCCTGTGGGTCTCTTCACCATACCTCAGAGATAACGTAAAGTCGTCAGTCATAGTTTTTAATAATAATAAGCATATAATCATAAGCAATATAATCATAAGCACATTATAACGATTGTTACTCCTAGTGAGGAAATTATTTGGCAACCCGCAGCTTAGTGGATGAATCTCCAACCCTTTCTCTGTTGAGAAAAGCCTTTGATCAGTGAGATAAAGTAGTAGATAAGAGTACCTACTAACCTTAGGCAGTTAGTTATGCACATACTTATCCAATTTACGTCACTATGTAGAGAAAGAAGGACGATGGCTCATCCTGGTGAATCTAAGGAAATGTGTACGGTTTTTTGGCTTTCAGATCACATGCACAAGTATCTTCGCTGAAATGATGATGTCAGGTAGCTGAAGATAGTTTATTAATTATTATATTAAAATATACATCGTCCTGCTTGTATGACAAAAGCTGACAAATTACTCAAACAAAATAATACCAAATCTTATTATTCTATTCTTTTATTAAGGGTCAGTGTAACAGCTGCAAGGGATATATTTTTCAATATTAACCTTTAGTCGTCAACAGACACACATCCATAGCAATCTTAAAAATCTGATTAGTTGTTTTTTTCCGTTATTTTTGTTAGTTTTTATACGCTTTCTTTAGGATTTACGATCTGAGAACATATTTTTACGTTTATCTTGTTGAGAAAAGAAACAAAATACAGGTGAAAGCGAGCATGGCCTTCTAGTATTACATTATATCTTTTTTAATACCCACATTTTTACGATCAATGAATAAAAATAAAAACTGCGAGAAAAAAGGAAGATGTTTTGCCAATTAGGTTGAGTCCAATTCTCTGATGTGGTACTCATAAAGCGCTTACATTCGTCATGACCGTTGCGTTGTAAAGGAATCTCTGCAGAATTCCTAACTCGAAGACTTATTACAATTAATCCTTTATCGAAATACGGTGCCTTTACTACGTTATATTCGATTCAGAATCCAACATTGAGTTTTATTTTATTGGACAGAAGGTTCAGTTTTAATTAGAAACTATTTTTAATCATGACAGAATGAACTCGTAATGGAAAAGTTGTTTGTATATCGTCTAAAGAATACTCTGTCGATGTTTGCTCTTGAGATCTAGAAAGTTGTGTAGAAATCCTGTGTAGTGCATTTGTAAGATCAAAGGAAATGGGCTATTGATGAAATGTTTGAGTATAGAGTACATATACAATAATTATAGAGTAAAACATATAAATTATTTTATTGAATTTTATGTAAGGTTTTTTGATTCGGAAATAACTGTATTATGTAATTCAAAATAATTAAAAGTTTAATTTTGTAACACATGCGGTATTTTCTAATTTATAAATATCCAATATTTTAAGTCAAATAAAAGCTAATAATTTACGTGAGCTTTTATGCAGATAAATTAATTATTTTAAAAATAACGTGGTAAAATAAATATTCATATAATAACAATTATAATAAAGAAAATAAATAAACGCCTCACGTTTACCCACTCCCAGTAGGATGTGAATCCTGTGTCGGGGGTGTTTCAGACACATACATCACCATTATCACAAGTATAGACAAAGGAAAGTTTTTTTTTTTTTTTACATATTTGATATCGACGGTTTATTTTGATCACAAGCCGTTTACAACTTCGCTTTTAGTAAAAGTTAAGAGCCAAAATGAATGTAACGTAACGAGATTCACACTCACACAACGGCCGCCAGTGGGATGTGAGTCCTGTGTCGGGGGTTCGAAAACACACAACACACAAGCGCAAACGCCCAGACCGAGAAAAACATCTGTATGGCCTATAAAAAATATTTTTCATGTGTGGTAATCGAACCTGTGACTGCTAGCGCATCAGCCAGTTCTTGTGACCAGTGCGCCAACGCGTCGCTATTTATTATTTTATTAATTATCGCGTAGAAATAGGATCGGTTGCAGTTGTATTATAAACTCGTTTAAATCATACAAAATTATTCATTCTATTTTAAAATAAAAACAAAGAATTTTAATTATATTTAGTGTATATAAATCACGACTTAATCAAACATTTCAATATTTCATGGTAAGGTGTGGGAATAGCTAAAATTATGTCGGTCGATACAACGAATATTCTGGAACAGAGTAAGTTGGAGGCATTAGCTAATAGAATGGAGTGGTAACAGCCACAGTTGCAGTTTACGATCGAATCGTAATCATAAACTTCCGAAGTATTAATACTAGTTTGACCATCCACTGTTACCGGTGAAATTAACGAGGTTTTCATTATATCTTACGTCTCCTTTACTCGTAAAGAAAGATCGAATAAAAGACAAGGTTAAATGCTTCGTTTTGTGGTTGTAAAAGGCATTAGCGTTCCTTCAGTTTGTAAAGTAAAAACAATTGAAATGCAATTTCGAGTAATTTGTATGGCGGCACTTTGTTTACTCGCTTCGTTTGCAGCTCATTTTTCATTCGCTGTGTTTTTTTTTGTTGCTAATATTAACTGAATAATCAGATTTTTAAATCTTTTATGATATTAAATTGCTATCATTATATTATTTATGATTATTATACATCGTGTTAGTGTATACGCTTTGTTTTTTGTTTTGGCAACACGAATAAGAAAACAAGTACGAGTCGGATTCGCACATGAAGGGTTCCGTAGCAGCAAGTAACATCATATAAAAGTTCTTATATTTTTTATATTTGAGTTGATTGAATGAAAGGTTTTTTTTTTTTTTTTTTTAACGTTAAGTGAATAGGCAAACTGACAGACGTTCCACCTGATGGTAAGTGGTTAACGTCGCCCATGAACATAAACTAGTTTACCTGGAACTAGCCCAGGCAACTCATCTATGTGTTGCCTATCCAGAGACATAAGGTGTTAGTCTCGGTGCCAGTAATTACACTGCCTGTCTTGCCCTTCTCTCCGAAACACAGCAAAGCTGTTTCACGGGAGAAATAAGCAAGGTAAATAAAAGGTAAATTGCGGTTTACGATTTATGACGTATAAAAAAAAAAAAAGAAAAAAAACTACTAACTAGATCTCGTTCAAACCAATTTTCGGTGGAAGTTTGTATGGTAATGTACATCATATATATATTTTTTTATCATTTTCTTATTTTAGAAGTTACAGGGGGGAGGGACATTTTACCACTTTGGAAGTGTCTCTCGCGCAAAACTATTCAGTTCAGAAAAAAATTTAGTTTCAGTTTCTAAGTATGGGGAACCCCCAAAATTTATTGTTTTTTTTTTCTTTTTTTGTGTGAAAATCCAAATGCGGTTCACAGAATACATCTACATACCAAGTTTTAACAGTATAGTACTTATAGTTTCGAAAAAAAGTGGCTGTGACATACGGACGGACAGACAGACAGACATGACGAATCCATAAGGGTTCCGTTTTTTGCCATTTGGCCACGGAACCCTAAAAAGAAAACAAATATAATTAAAAGTTAACTAGATTTATTTTGTTTTGTAATAGTATTGTACTGGCCTTTATATTATAAAAAAACAAAGTTTCAAATATAATTATAGACTAGTATTGTAAAGTAAATAATCATTTTTTTTATAATTTCGTTTGTATGAATTATTGATTTAATTTATTCTTAGCGCTACACATTTTGTAAGGAGAAATAGTTCAATAAGAAATAATAATTTTAATAAATTTACTCATTTGATAAATTCTAGAACGACTAAGGTGATTTTACTAGGTAATTCTTTCGTCATCAGAAAAACTACAGTAAGCCGAAGCTGAATCGTAGTTAATAGCAAAAATTCCAACGTGGATGAAGCTAAAAAATACCTATAATGTTTTCGCTTATCTATATTTAAAAAAAAATTGATTCTTTCTAAAAAAATCAACAATTCCATATAGATAATATAGATGTTTGGAACAAGCAGATACGAAGAAATAAAACAAGGGGAAATGTTTTAGCATCATCCATATTAAAAAAGCTCTATAATAAACTCGAGTTTGGTAACCTTTGCCATCTTAACTGTACCAATAAATTGAATTCCTTTCAATTTGAATACCACGATGCTGTTACTGTGCCCGCAGACAAATCGCCTCATTAATTCCACGACACGGCCCCTCAGCGTTTTGTCCTTAATCTAAACCCTAAAAAATTACACCCTTCGAGATATTGTTGGGAGTTTATTTGACCGAATTCGTATTTTTTTTATACCTTAGTGGAATTTATATTTATCAACGTTTGTTATCGTATTAAATCAGTCTACCTGCCCGTGAGGTTATTGATCAATAAAATAAATCAACGACTTTCCGTAGAAACTTTATCCTTCAATGGAATTTAACGATATAGTTTTAAAAGTATTTCAGCAGTATATAATAATGCCTCTTTCCCAAATTAAAGTTAAAGCGTACTTTAAGTACATATATTAGTGGTCTCCAAAGTTAATTTTCTTTTTAACGGATAGCTGCTACGTCTAGAAACATAATGTACAAGCACCATCTATCCACTACTTTACGATAACAGTTTGTAAAACTGATGATTTTATGTGTAAAACGTATTATATTTACGTTAAAAGCTACAGGTAAAATTTTTACAGCCAAACAATATATTATTATTTGATACTGGAGTTAAAATTTTGATATAAGCTTCATATGTTAGTAAGATAGATAATTATCTATCTTACTAACATATGAAGCTTATGAAGCTTAAGAAACCGACCGTAAGAAACCTTTAAGAACGTTTTACTTTGACTACCTGTCACGTGTGAGATATTGACGCATTTGTCAACGCAACTGAGTTCGGTTTAAATTAATTAGAAACGCTTATGTCAAACGATTATTTTACTTGTTACACATCCGTTTATAGAAAGGAAAGTGTTTTGTAGTTAGTATATAATGTTATATTGTTTCGGAACCAACTTATTTTTTTTTATTTTTCTTATCCACTTTGCTTTTTACCATTTTTTTTAAATATTTAGCTTTAAAACGAATCCTACCAATTTAAATAAAAATTATATCGCTGTCGCATTTGAAGCTTGTTTTATACTAAAAAATAAAACGAAAAAAAAAACCATACATAGAAACTAACTACACTTCGTGTGTTATTTCAGGTATCTAAATTTTGAAACAGTTTCATTAACATTTAGTAAGCAACATTATTTGTAAAAATCTGATCTATTGTTCTATCGAAGTTTTTATTCCACTAAATAATTTCACCGACATTTCAACCTCTAGGCGTTTCTTTTTAAATAAGAATCGCAACTTTTATCGGTATCATTTTTCCTATTCTATCGTGATTTTTATTCTTTTGTTCGTCTGTACAAAGATAGTAGCCTGATTGGAATCCTCGCTTTTCCATCTATAAATACATTGAAGACATAATATCCGGAACGCTTAAAGAAAATTAAAATTTATAAAGATATTTTGTCTAATATAAATGTTTCAATTTCAAAGTCACAAGCTATATAAATATCTATCTAAAAATAATATCTATCTAAAATAGCTATCGTACAGAGTTTCAAAAATGTTAATATTTTATTCTCGGTCTATTTAGAAATATTAAAGCAAGTTTCTAACGGACTAAGCTATTATGAACAATTATAACAGCGTAAATTCATTCACAGTCTAAATAATTATGCAGAGGTGGAAACGTTTCGTATAATTTTATTTCGGTCTTTACTACAATTGAAGGCTCGGCGTCAAAAAGAACTCACCCACTTGCAAACAACGAAAGCGCTGTGTTGCAAATGCTTTGCTCAAAAAATAATGAGGTCTGAACCCCACTTGAGAAAACTGCGGGTAACAATCTACAAAGTGCGGACTGCGCTGGACGTTTAAAAGGCTATCTTGAAAGAGCGTTAACCCTTGAATTTATTCGATTCTATCTAGAAGAACGGTGATTATTCGGATTGAGTTTAAGGATTCATTCCGGTTCTTAAGTTCATCGTTTTCGATTCCAATTTCAAAGACATATTAACTTGTCACGTCTTAATATCAGCAATTCCTTAAGATTTAAAATAGTAGAAGAACCAACAACTAACTTAAGCTTTATCATCGTCAATTGTGTTATAATTAATTTTACTTAAAAATATTTGAAATAAAAAATCTAAAGAATTTAAAAATCGATCAAAGTACATGAGTCGTATCGAGACTTACAGACTCACAATCGCAAATGCGATATTAAAATCTAAAACAGAACGAGAAACAAAATTAATTGGCCGCTAGAGCCTCGTAACTTTGTTATAAAGTGGGGACAGCTTAACTCGTCTCAATTTCGTAATTGTCTGTTTGTCTACCCGAGTGTATATTAACATCAATCCATTATACTGAGAATTCGTGGAATACCATTTGATATGTGAATAATTATGTTGTTTTAACGTTAACGTCGTACCTTCCTATATTTGATTTTACTTCTTTGACTTTAATTATAGTTTCTAATGAAAATATAATATTGACTAGCTTTATTCGTGATACCGTAAACATTTCTATATCTCTATTTCTCACATGTTTATTATTCATATTTTATGTATTATTACTAATTACAATAGTTATATTTCATCACGTATTATGAGAAACTCTTCAATCTAATTTTTTTTAGTCAATTTCCATTTCATATCCTATACAATTGTAATTATACACATCTGTCAGCAATAATAATTGTACACGGATAACAGTAAGTTAATAATTGAAATGAGGGTAGTTGACAGAAACAACTCGAGTCTTCACCTCGTATACTAATGATTTAGCGTAGTTTGACCTGAATATTCCTCTGAGTTATGAGTTAATTTATATGCGGAAAATATGGTGAGGATATGGAGTATGAGCGAAGAGCGTTTGGTAATTTTTCTCGGCGGATTATGTTGATTCTACTGAAGTGGCTCTTGGAAGCCGGGCTACGTGAAATTTTTCAAAGTATGTAACAAATTGATGATTTAAGTTTTTTTGTTAAATACAGCGGTGATTCTGTTTATTTTTTTAAAGTTCTGATGGTGAATATAAAATTAGTTGTGATCAGTGTGTTATTATATTCTTTTTTTTAAATAGTATAAGTCATTGTAGAAATCCTAGTAGTGACAATACAGTACAGAAGCTTAACTGTAAATTTCAAAAGTTCTTCACTTTATCTTCAAGATTAAGTTATTTCTAAATAGTACGCGCATACAAAAAAAAAGTAGAATCTTAGACTCAGGCCTCAATTTTATACTACCACTAATAAGTTAATATATCCATAAAATACTTTAATTAGGTTTTGGTGTACCTACTACGATTGTTATTATACTTATAAAATTCATAAGTACACGATCTGTAGAAATATTGTCGCGAGTTACATAACAATTATAGTTTTACGTACAACAAAGATCATGTTCCCAAGTTCTAGATGTATTAGATGTTCAAATGATTATGTCTATGAAATAAGTTTTTATAAATAAGTGAGTAGTTTCAGATATTAAAATTATAATTACAATAATAAGTGTGAAGTAAGAAAATACGAGTATTTTACTTTACTCTTTATGTCAGGAGATATAAATTCAATGATTTTCTTGGATAGATATTTTAGTAGTTCTTAATTATTTTTTCTCGCCAAGTCGACTAGGAGTAGTAGTTAATTTTAGAACAGAAATTTTTAAATTTTTACTATGTATGAAAATTTTAATGTTTTATCAAAATATTTATATAAAATAGTCTAAATCTAGAATTTTAGAGTTAGAAACTGAAAGTAGATCTGCTCCTAGCTTTACTATGTTCATAATTAGCACTACATTTAGTGTTACTCTGATATACTCATGTGGTATCTTGTCCATAGTTGTCGCTATATGCATTTATATGAATGTCGCATCTCCATCGCATGTAAGCTCTTGTCATATGTCCACTGTTCGCTCAATACTTAGAACTATCCATAATCGAAACGCTAGACAATTAGTAGTTTAATGAAACTTTTTACATTGCTGTATCAAAAATAAAGTTATCCTGTCTTGTCTATTTATTTCTCTAAAAACAATATTTCAGAGTTTCTGCTGGCTGTAAGAAAATAAGACGCACGTATAGTAAGATACGGATAAATTTTTATATCCTACTCGATTAGATACGCGTAATTTTATCGCGAATGTTTTGTATACAAAATAAGTTCTCGGAACCTCATTCCGAAATAAATAAGTTATTTTCTCTTCGCTTACGAGAAATTTATTTTTATGATGGAGGTAATAAGTCGTAGCAAAATGTATGAAATCGTGTTTTGATTTACGTAAAAATAGATGAATTTTTCAAGTAGTTATAAATGGTCTAATTCAAATCAACAAAGAAGCAAAAATTGCTCAAAGATTTCTCAAAATTGATTTATTAGAAACTACAGCTGTTTCAGCTTCATTAGCCCACGGCGTCGTTCACACTTAAATTTATACTTTCCCCACACAAATACTACTACATACTACTATGATACAGTAGTAGCTAACCGCGAAGAAAGTACCGTCTATTACGACAGTGTCGTTACTTCAAACTGTTGTACTTTGCATAAAACCGACATTTTAATAGTATTTTTTCTTGCTTCCTTTCGTTATGTAAGTTTGAATATTAATATTAATCATAATAATATATAAATACTATTAAACATTATTGTACACAACTTTATTATCGTTTTTGGATTACATTTGAATTTACTAATTTCTAACTGAATCAGAAAAATAATCAAAAAATTATTATTATTAAATAAAGTCAAATATTAATAAATTAATTAATATTTCTCATTTAAAAAAGACTCGATAAACGTGCTCTCACGTCAAGGTCGTCACTAGTGTTGGGAGTGTGCGGGGTATGAAGCGACGATCGGTCGTGGCATACACCCGCATCTTCCTCAACTGCCGATTCCTACGGAGCTCGCGCGCGGACTATAACATACGTCTTAATACTCACGACTTACAAGTGAAAATAGGTTGCGCAAAAAAAAAAAAAAAAAAAAAACGTAACGCGAACGACGATTTTTACTCCTCATATTCTTTTCATACCGGGGGCCTTATATGAAAATCGATTCTTTAGGAGTAAACCCCAAAAAAAAAGATACGTTACATAGGTATTTGTGGTTAAAAACTATAATAAAAGGAAAAAGATTTCTTAGTTCAGTAATATGGAAATTTTTAAACGAAACTCACGTTATAAATTCTTTGGAAACACATATATTTATTTAAGTTTTCTTATTGTATAACAAGGAATAAATAATGGAAGAGCACATTGGTTCATTTTGGCTCAGGATTTTGCTTATTACAAGGACCAGGATACTCTTTTTTTGTTTGTAAATCTTTTTTATGAATAAAGCATTATTTGTTGTTGATGTTGTTGTGGTCGGCTGATGTTTGATTTGATGTTGTATTTCACAAACCTACGTGTAACACGAATCAATGACACAATAATATGATTCTTGCAGTAATAGAACCAAGATATTAAACTACAAGAGATTATGTTGGGTGGAGTAACATATAATCAAGGTTTATTAAAAATTAGTTCTTTCCATTAGGTTAAAATTTCTACTCAGAATATGTTCCTTATGAGCTTTACTATCTGGTGGTTCGTGTAATGGCGTTTTACTTTTTTCCAAATAAAAAGGTCGATTATCAAGGTGTAATTTTTTTTTCATTTTTATTTCGCTATTTTTTTTTCTTCAACATTTCTTACGAGAAAGCGATTTGTTCTTAATTCAGTAGTTAGTTTATTGAACGAGTTTTAATATAAAAAAAAAACTATTTTGCTAATTACACGTAGTATAAAATCAGAATCATAAGGATTCTTATACCAGTCCAGTAAAAATCTTACAATTTACCCAGTTTTATACTAAAAAAAATACGATGTAGTTCTGATGTATTTAAATGTTATAATTTTTTTTTCTTACGTATAATAAAAAAGAAAAATTTAGTAGGTATAATTAATCAAATAAAATGATTATTCATTAAAATTATTCATCCCGCTGCATTCCTATCAAAAACACCGAACTTAATTGCAATAATGTTATGAGATATATAAGTTCATTGCATACAATGAGTCTGAAACCTAATTTGCATTTTAACGATCCTGCCTAAATAGTGTCCTATATAAATGATGTACTGTTGATTTACTCAAATAAATCCTCTTTGTAACAAGTGGAATTATTTACTGACTACTAGACGTCTTTTAGTCTAACTTAATTGATAGTATACATGATTAGGGTATTTTAAGTAATTACAATTATCAGTGTATTTAATAACTGCCTCAGTAGCGAGTGTTATAACAAATTTAGCAAATATTTTTATTTCAATGTTATATTTATTTATAAGTAGATTGTTTTTTTTTCTTCTACAACTCTTACATGATCGGAGTTAGTATTTACATTTTAGGTATCTACTCATTCATACTATTTCACGCATATATTCTATAAGTAGATTGTAGTATAGCGAATTAAACTCCAAACCTCTAATATATTAATTTGTGCAGAAACTTTGAATAGAAACACTTTCTATTAATTAAGGCGTTGTATGTATTGATATTAAGGGGCTGTTATGTTTATGTTTCTACGAATATGTTTTAACTCATAATATATCATGACAAGCTAATGAATACTGAGATCAAATTTATCATATATTGATTAAAGTTAACAAATTTAGAACTATTAATTTAACATAAACAATTTTCATGCATTTAAAAAATACTACCTATCTAAAGTCTATTTGACTGTACCTTGACTTACAGACAGGGCAACGAACAAATATAATATATATAAATATGTCTGTCAGTTTGTTAATATTTACATATATGGCTAACTCATACATGATTTTTCTTTACATAATAAAAAAACACGCCAAAACTAAAGTATGCTCTCAAGATAATAATATTACTAAAAAAAAATCTGATAAAAAAAAACTCCAACTTAAAACTCTATTAACAAATCAAACTAAGCATACAAACAACTTAGATAATAGACCTTAATGTTAGAAGTAAAAAGTACTTCATCACCCACAGGGTACGACCTGTTGGGCTTAACTTACATTTATTCAGGGGACTTCTCCGTTTTTATAAATCATGTCCTATATCCTATTATATAAAAATAAATAGGTTTACTAAAGCTAAAATAATCGAACCAGAATTTTTTTTTCTATTAGCACAATCAAGCAAACAACCTTTTAAGTTATGAAATCTGAAACTTTTTTTTCTATTTAAAATGCGGCACTTCAAATGAATAGTCTCTAAAGAGCAATCAACATTAAAGATGAATTCTGGACTTATTGCGATTTGACTGTAATACCATTCACCTTTTCCGATGAACTGTTTTTTTTTCTGAATCTCGCTAGAAATCCATTACAGTAATATCTCCATTCGAAAAGACTTCACTTTATTGGTTGCTGCAGAAATGAAATGCAGTTGCGCCTTTGATGTACCGCTAACGGAATGAAATGTTAATGCGTTTGTAGGTATTAAATGACTTCATTTTGTGTGAACACGTTTGTGTTTTTTTTGCACATCTTTTAATAGCTTATTTTATATGAGAACCCCATAATGTTTATTGTACCTCTTTTTACATTTTTTTATAGTTACATATTCTGTTTAGCATTTCCTACTTTTTATTCTACGCTAATAACATATCTATGTGTAAAAAAATAAAAACATTATAAAAAATTTGGACTTAATTTTCTCGGAATATAATATACTATTGTAGTTTGATCGATTAGTGTCAATTCAGACGATGTAGATTCAGAATATATATATATATATATATATATATATATATATATATATATATATATTCAACTAATAGCTAAGAAAAAACTAATTTGTAAATTTATTATTAAGTTGACTATTGTTTAAGATTCAGATTCACTACACAAACAAAAATGACCAAATCATGACAAATAGAGTTATACGGCCTGCAAAAACATTTATCCAAACTAAGATAGAATGACATGAAAATTAATCGTTATTTGTGGTATAATGAATAGTGTCATAAGTTTAATAATAGACTAAGATCCCACCGCTCAATTCTGCAGGTATCTGTTTTTTTGATGAAATTAATTTTAAATGAATGTTGAGGGAGTATGCAATGGATTAGCGATAGGTTGCCTAAAACAAATCAGCCGCAACTATCTGTAATTAATTTTTGTATAATTAATTTGGTAATATAAATTGCAGCTATATTTTTTTTAATCAATTTTACGTCATTTTAAAGGAAATAATGTAAAGAATAGAAAAAAAGATGGTTGCCAGCTCTCAGCCAGCCGCAAGTTAGGGTTGCCAGGTGTAAACATGTATATGTATAATTGTTGATTATTGACAGTTATCCGTTTTTTTTTTTTTTAAATTTTAATACAAAATTGAAGTTTTATATTATTTTATATATTATACGATAATATTGATAAAATTTATTATTAAAAAAAAATTTGGTTGCCTGTAAAGTCGGTATACGGGCGAAAGTTTTACGTGACAACGACTTTGAGTGGTAAAATAATTTTAATGTGAATATTCATTCGTATAGTAGGAAGAAGGATGAAATAATAGTAACAATTTAAAACATTTATTTATACAAAGAATTATATTTAAAACACTTTCACTTTTTATGTCTGTCTCTCTCGCTCTTAGGCGGGCTAACCATGCCCGAGTGGCCTCTCACTCGCTCTCATTGTGAGCGCATAACGTGAGCGGAGCGTAACGCAGTTTCTTGAAGTGTCACCCGGCAAACCAATTTATAAGACGTTGTCACGTCAAAAGTAACTGGTTCTAAATAAAACAAAACAAAAAAAAAAATAATACGAAAAAGTTATTATACGTGAACATTGAATGAACAAATTTGAATTGAATGAAAACATCGATGTGCTTGAAAGATTCTGTAGATGATGTTTTTCGATGAAAAATAGTTCTTTTTTCACGCAAAAAGTTTTTTGTTGTACTCAAAAATTATGCTTCATAAATACTAATTAAAGAAATACTAGATCTACATCTACACTACATTGTACTCTTGTTTAGAGCACGTAACAAACCGTGTATCTTTACTCTTGCGCTCGCATTTACCTGGAGGAAGAATCGTTTATTGAAAGCATGGCAACCACTGCTTGCGGCCATTTTTTCACTGGCAACCATGAATCATCGTAAACAAGAAATATAAAACTTCAATTTTGTATTAAAATTTAAAAAAAAAACGGATAACTGTAAATAATCAACAATTATACATATACATGTTTACACCTGGCAACCCTAACTTGCGGCTGGCTGAGAGCTGGCAACCATCTTTTTTTCTATTCTTTACATTATTTCCTTTAAAATGACGTAAAATTGATTAAAAAAACATATAGCTGCAATTTATATTACCAAATTAATTATATAAAAATTAATTACAGATAATTGCGGCTGATTTGTTTTAGGCAACCTATCGCTAATCCATTGCTTACTCCCTCAACATTCATTTAAAATTAATTTCATCAAAAAAACAGATACCTGCAGAATCGAGCGGTGGGATCTTAGTCTATAAAGTATCTAGCTAAGGTGTCAAAATTTATGTACGTTACTCATATTAATTATAATAATAATAAATAATAATAGTATTGATAAGTATTTCATCATAGAACTATGGACTACAGTCCACTGTACTGTCCAGTGTACTGTGGACATCCAATGGATGATAATAAGATGATGATGATATTTATATTCTTTAAATATTTCATATATTCTTAGTGTGTGTTAGTCTTTAATACAAAATACTTAGTAATAAAAAAACCTCTAGTGAATAGAAAATTGTGCTTATTTACAACTTATATAACGGACAAATTATACGACAGACAGAAAGTATAATCCTTAAATATTAAATAGTAATAAGCAAAATCTTATGACCTCGGGCATCTTCATTTTGATTTCTTGATAAATTTTGTAATATATATATCGTCACTTCGTATGTTTAATGAATTTATTTTTTAATTTTTAGTCTTACTTACTTTCTATTTTATTTTGATGTTTAGGATGCTTCTTTTCATGATATTCTGGTAAATTTCTAGTTTGTATAATATGTTGTTACTAGTAAAACTCTATACAAAGTAGTATAAGTGACTTTATCTCTGTAAAACAACTCCTCGTTCAACCTACGAGTATGACAGTAAAAAACTACACTTAAGCAGTTTTTTTTTTTTATATAATAGGAATTTGACTACAAAAATAAAATTAGAAACAGACATGCGAGTTAACGTAAGGCTTGTTGAAATTCACTGAGTTTTATCATCTAGATTTTTACGTCGATACGCGTTTCACTTTTGTAATTTGTAAGCGATTCACACGATATCACGGAATGCTGACGTGAATTTTTTTTTCATATAACCATACAACCGTCCAAACCTAGAAGCATTTAATAAACGAATAATTTTACAAGATTAAGATAACCTAATATTTATGTATATTAATAATATAAATCAGAAAAGGTTTTTTCCATAACCCAGAATGTCCTTAAAAGACTGTTTTTTTCTTCAATCAACTCGTTTAATTAAAAAAAAAAATCTTAATAAAATGCCAAGAATAAGAATTCAAAAATAATTTTTATGCTCGTCTAGATTTTTTTTTCGGCATAACTTATTATTTATTTATAAAGTTACAGGGTATTGATTAAAGCCTTCGGAGTAATGTGTAGGTAATTTTAATTAAAAAAAGGAAAGAAATAACACATCATCAATTATATTGTATTAGTTAACAATACGCAAAACACAAGTCGTAGTAGCTAATAAATCATAAAGAATTTCCGATTAAAGCGCGCTTATACCCTCATTAAAATAATCAGGATTCGGTCATAAATGATTTATTACTGAATACTTTTACAACACAGTTTTAACGATCCCCGATAAGCCACTAAGCTTCAAACCCAACAACTAACTTCGCCTATTAGTGCAGATTGCTCGCAAGATACCACTGGGATTAAATTCATGGCTGCTACAAATTAGACCAAAAAAATCTTTAACTACCCACTTGAAACTCGGCCAAATATTTCTCATGTAATGTCCATATATTTAGACTGATAAAAAAATGTGCTAAAGTAAATCTAGTATTCCAATTTACACTGTCGAATACTACTCGGTTGTTTAATTTGTTTTTAATGGTCTCTGTTCTATTTTAGAATTTCTTATAGTCTAAAGATATGTCCTGGTTTTATACATATATTCCTCTTTTTTACAATGTTGAAATTAAAATCTTAAAAAATTGGCTTACGATGTATAGAGATAAAAATCTAAATAGAAATTGCTTCGGGTTTTGAAACAGAATAGCAATTTTGTTATGTGGTCTCTTGCGTTGATTTTATTTAGCTATGGGTTACGTAATATTATAACCCAATATTCTTAAATTTTAATCCAAAAGTTGACTTTTAAAAAACTGTGATTTAACAGTTATATAATATGTAGTCATATTATTTTTAATTGATAGCAATAAATATTGAAGTCTCAATATTGTTGGTATTAATATATGTAAATAAATTTGTATAATAAAATAAAATAATATAGAATATAATTGAAAACTATTT
Organism: Euphydryas editha; assembly: GCA_036937285.1. Classification (NCBI taxonomy): domain Eukaryota; kingdom Metazoa; phylum Arthropoda; class Insecta; order Lepidoptera; family Nymphalidae; genus Euphydryas; species Euphydryas editha. The sequence goes on from JAUPFZ010000025.1 coordinate 8,440,668, forward strand.
AATTTATTTCATAAATTGTAGCGACAATTTTTCAAATAAAATGTGTTAAGATAAATAGCATCGATAAAGATTAGTTAATTTGTGAGAAAGAGAATTAGCGAAGAAAATTAGGATACTAAAACATTGTAACAATAATCTCAGCGGGCGAGCTCTGTGCCAAATTAAATATGAGAGAAGTTCTACACTTGCGGTCACGAATTGGCACACTTTGGCAACTTCGGCAATTTGCTAAAGGATACTTACTCATACGATAGTCGAATATGTGTTTGGGGGATAATAATGGCATACTTTTTTAAATTAAGATAGTTATTCTCAAAATTCATTTCAAATATTGATCTATATACATTTTTATAAAACCAGTTTTGGTTAACTTAAAATCCGTACTATTAATGTATTGGAAATTTATTACCGTAGAATCTGAAGTATAGAGAAGTATTAAATGTTAAGGAAATGGGAATTCAAGTTTGAAACTTATCTTAACAACGTGTGTAGTTTAAGTTACTGAACAGCAAATTTTCTTAGTAAAGTTTTCTATTTAGAACTATTCTCTGCTGTTGATAGTCGTTTGAATTTTGATTATGCGTAAACAGTCGAACATTGTTCTCTTCAAGTACTAATTGAAAGTTTCGCTTCAAGAATAATTATAAGATACTGTTAAACTACTTCGATTTTCTGTTCTAAATTTCAACCTTTTATTATTATAAATTAGATTAATTGGAGGGTATCTTTTTGTTTAGTACCTATCGATGCATTTAGTAAACTTAATTTAAATATTTCAATAATAAATGTATAAAAACTACAGTACCAATTAAAAATATATACGTCAAAAATATCAACGTGATTCATCGAATTCTTATATAATTTTTATGTATTTTTATTCCTTATGTATTTTTATTGATTGACTTGATCTATTTATCATTTGTAAAAATATTTTGTCTAGCCCCGAAGACTTATAAAAATGTAAAATTCTTGTTTGATGACCACCGACTAGATTTTAGGTAGTCTTGCACTTAACTGTAATTTTTTGTATTAATAACCCTTCTTCATACCTAACAGAGATGGATATAGATTCATGTGTGTGTGTATTTTAATTTTATAGTAAGCTCAAACACATAACGATTTGGAAAATAAAAAACACGATAAATCAAAAATAATCTGAAGCTCAAGTTTACTTCAGCTCAAAATATTTTTATTTTTCTAAATAATATTAAAAGGCTATAACTGTACATGTGTGCTCAAATTCTCGCAATACGAACGAACAGCGTTTGTTTATGGAGTCTTGACAGAGGCTTAGCGTGTTTTATGGGTTCCTGTAATCCGGGATAAACAGTTAGGAAAGCCTCGTTCACACTTAGTTCTTGTTTAAGAAAACTGTTAATAATAAACGTCACGTATTTCCTAAATTGAATGTTATATATTCTATATTTATTATTGTCTTTAATAATAATAAATTAAATATATAAACGTCTCAGATTCAACGGCTTTAGTCGATGATTTATTTGTTCTAGAAAATCTTTGATAAATGAAGGTTTTTGACCTTGATAACCATAAAAAGTAGTCATGTTAATATAATTTTTTATAATTTTGATTACCATAAGAGGTAAAAAAAAATTTAATTTAAAAATTAATTAATTGTTACGCCTTTACCAACTTTACTTTTACTTTGCATATGACTATACGAATATGGTGCAAAAATCAAGGTTCGAGTAACAAGTCCTAATACCATTTTAAAATGTATAAGACCGAATTGAAATAGCCTGTAAATGGTCTACTGTTGGGAGAATATTCTATGTTTGAAAGGGTTGTGCTTAAGCCCATCTTGCTTTTCCGCTGAGATTTGAAAAACAATTAAAACTAAGAAAAAAAAAAGGAACTGTATTCTATTTATTCGCATACTACCGTTCTGTAAACCTACCTAATATTACAACCTGAACGGGCATAATATATACGATGGGAATTTCTTCTAGTTTTTCTTTATTTTTATGTAGTTCAAGCAAATAAACTCAATCTCTTCTGACACAAATAGATACTATGAATTCTAACACTAAAAATATAAGGGTCGTTGTTAAGTCTCTCGAGTATAATCCTTACATATTTGCTTTTTGCGTAACGTCTCAACATTCCATTACGTTTCATGAACGTAGGGAAAGTTATAAATGTGAGTCAAATTCTCGTACGGATATCGAGATCTTATGAAAAAAGGACGATGAATTTAATGATGTCCGGCTTAAAGGCTTTTATTATTAAATGATAGGTTGACGTGAATTTTATACAGATATTATTTAATATTATATATACGATTGCAAATTAAAAATTATTGAACTGAATTGAAACAGACTATAAACATCCCAATGCTCTCCATATAAGTGCAGGGTTGGAGTTTAATCTATCTCGCGGCATCAATGCGGCTTGTCGGATAATTTCCGTACCAAGAGTAATTATAATAACAGCAGGGATCGAAGGCTTTACGTGCTCTTCGAGGCACAGTGGAGTGATCCACAAAGAAAAACCTAGATCAGATTCAAATATTTGTATTAAAACAAATATCTTATTCAAGTAGGAATTGAATCCACGAGCGTCAGTGATATGGCGGACTTTCTCCCTACCATACCTACCCCCGTGTAGGGACGGGCAGTAGCCCCCGTGTAGGGACGGGCAGTAGAATACGATTTCCTACGGCCCGGCAAGAAGGCCTGTCGTAAGAGCCGACAAAATTCTTGCGGTGGTAGGCTACGGCCGTGGCTTGATTACCACCCTCTGGGTAGAGTCAAAAAAAAAAAAAAAACCATACTGGAACGGTTGCTTATAAAATTTATTATTTATTTTATTATTTTTATTAATTAATAGTTTAAAAATGAAGTAAATGATTATTTACTGTTTTTAACAATACGCAATACTCAAGTATATATTTAACAAATTATAAGTTATTTTGTAATAGATTAAGGCTAAGAACTCATAAATAGTTTTTTCGATGGAAGAGCAATCCGGGCTTAATTTAATATATTATAATATACATTAAAATTAAGTAGAATATTTTGAAATGCTTGTTTTGTCCATGATTATGCGCAGGGCGCATTTCGTAGAAGCATCTGCAGTTTTGGATGGACTAGAATCGCGAGGAACGCATTTCTTCATGTAGTGGACCTCGTCCGCACCTTGCGAACGCATTATGGCCAATCAATGGACATAAAAAACTCAACATACGCTTTTCCGTCAAACTCGTGGATTTGTCTGCAATAAAAGATGATGAATGAATCAAGAATCTCTTGCACATTATTTTTTTATTATATATATTAGTTTGAGTTAAAGGTATAAAAAGCAAAATATCGTTACACGGTCATAAACAACGTAAACTATCATGTCTTAGACAAGTCAAAAATAGCTCTTTAAGACAAGATTATAAAAATGTTTATTGACTTGTTAATACTAACCAGTAAAAATGATGTTTATGTATATTTAAAAATGGGAGATAATATTTACCTAAATATTATACAAAGTAAAAAAAAGTCTACTGAAAAACGTAAATTGCAATAAATTACAAAAATATCTTTTTGTCATAATTTTTTAAAATGTCACAAAGTACTGTTTTTTTTTTAAATAATTAATAAGAAATTAAAATACAAACATCTAAATACTAGTAAATTCATTTAGCAAACGGAATATAAATATAACGAAGACATGATAAGATAGTTTACGTTGAATTAATTTGAAGAAGAATAAGAAGAAGATCTAAGACATGATAGTTTACGTTGAATTAATTTGCCATAAGACCGTCTCTTGTGCTATACAATATAATTATAATTAGGTTGTCTGTATATTATTTGCATGATGTGGTGTAGGTACAATAAAGCATAAATAAATAAAATAAAAATTCAGTCTGTTGATAGTCAAATCTTCTTCTCTCAAAACTTTTTTATATATAAAGTTGTAAAAAGCTTTACTGCTTCTTAAATTTTTACTTTATTTCACTTTTAATATTTGTCATTATAGCGGTCATAATATTCAGTACTCTTTGAAAATTTCAAGTATCTACGTAACTTTTATTGTTCTGAAAGACATCACAGACTAACTCCTTATTGTAATTCCAAAGACGACAGTCCTGAGACTGACGAATGGACGTACTGACAACGAAGTGTGTAGCGAAAAATAATATAATAAAAGAAATTAAATAATAATAAAAAAATGTTACAACAATAATAATTTATTAAATGTATAAGTTTTAATAACAAAATATTAACGAAAAAATAAAAAAAAGTATTCAAGCACTAGTTTTTGAAACTGCTGAACATTTAAGCTTCATAAAGTACCTCAAACGAGTTATAATAACTATTGAAAAAAAAAACATGTATTTTATTTTAAAACATATTTCCTGATTTAAAATACAGTTTAAATAAATTGTTATACAGTATTTAATTGAGCATCGGTTAATCGAATGACGCTATGTCAAAGCTACGTATACAACAATTTCGAACTACCCTCGCTTTGTGATTTTGTAGAGTTCTAAATACATTTAACATAAAGTTGGAATTTCACTCGGGTATTGTATTATGGTTTTATTTATATAATAAACCTGAATTCGAGGCATATTACGCGTCGTATCAACTAGCGTTATGCACTGGCTTTTAACCTACTTCGAATGAAAACACATAGGTTACCTTTGAGACTTATAAGTGGAATGTTACAAAACATTTTCACATATAGCATTTCAAGAGGTATCATTAATGTCTTTATTAGTTGCAAATAATATTATTTTTCTACTGTGTTATAAAAAAAAGAAAAGAAAAAAAAAACAATGAAAACAAATACTTAGAAACGGCAATTTATTGAAGAAGACGTTATACTAGAGAGCTCTTACAACTTTTTTATATAGATGACGTTAATTGTAACAAAAAGGAGTATTAGAGAATAAATGTACTAATCACTTCTTAATGGCACACCTTGAAACTCAAGTAAGTTTGGCAAAAACTTCTGTTCCTCGAAATCGTTTGTAATTTTATATATTATTGATGTAACTCTAATGTTGATTAATTAAATATAAGTAAAATTATTATGTAATTATTGTTACATAAATCACAGTTTATTTAGGCGAAAGTTTTCTAACACAAATAGATGAAATAACAAAAACTTAAATTTACTAAATGAAAAGCTAACGTAAAGAAGAGCGCGAAATTACGGCAATCGAAAAATAAGAAAATCCAGATAATTAAAAGCTACAATTAAGTTAATAGAAACGGAGTAAAGGATTCTTTTTATGGTTTTGAATTATCACCATTATAAAATAAGCCTATGAATTTTAATTAAAAAAATGAAGAGGATTTAGTCAGCAGAAAATTTATACAAAAAAGAAGTGCCAAAATTTCATTTGTTGATTATAGACGATCATAGTTCATAATTGTTTTCTTTGGCATGGAAGATGTTATAAAACTAACTTTTAATTTAAACTTGTATTAGATTAATATACACACAGTGAAAATTACTCACTTATGTAAGAAAGAACAAATAAAAAATCAATTATTACGGAATAGGATAGATATATTTTTTTTTTTCTTTCGGAATCCTTCTTAATTCAAATTAAAGAAATTAATGTCAAAATGAATTTAGAACACTAGTCTAGTCTAGTCCTGCAACGACAGAAGTGGGGGTATATCAACTTAATGTGACTGCTTTTTTCAATTTACGGCCGCTAAAGGCATGACGATAGATGGCTATTCTTTACAATGAAGTTAAATAATGTTTTGAACAGTGTCAAATCTAAACAAAACAATTAAATAACAAAAAGAAAATACTAACAATTTCGCAAAACAATTATGAAATAAAACAATACTTGAGAGAGAGAAATGTACGCCGTATGATTGATAATAAGAAATGATACAGAGTCGCTTACAGTCACTCAACCGGCATGCGCAGTGCGCACTGCGTATCGCACTCATCGATAGCAGCGACGTATAGCGGTGTTGACGCGAAAGAAGCTATATCACGATCGTACTGAGAGTAATAGACTCTCAGTACCGAAATTGGGCTTCCTTGCAAGATCTTCTATTTAAGACCGTGACTTAGACTTTTACATAAATCTCTCATTCAGTCGTATATTTGCGTTTTACTTTTCTTAACTTTCCTTTCATAAAAACAATTTGAATAATTTTTAATAAATTATTCCTTCGATTTAATTCATGTTAATGTTATTGCTAATTTCGTGGTTTAATTTCCATTATATTTAAACGTAATATCGCCAACAGCTGAGCGATGATTAAACATTTTCATAGCAAATAAATGTTACAGATTACTTTTAAATATTACGATTTATTGGCTTTGTGTTTTATTTTTGCTTTCTGCAAAGTAACTTTAGTAACAGAAAATGTTTATCATTTTTTAAAGTATAAGCAAAAACTTTTGGAGACAAAGTATTTAATAGAGCTAATAGAGCAAGCTCGAAGGACCATATGTAGGGTGCCTGAGCCTTAGCGAAATGTTTTATATATAAATGTTAAATTAGAAAGAACTATAGGTTCAAAATGTTGATTAAATTTAAATGTTATTAATGTTATGTTATGAATGTTAATGTTAATGAGTGCATCCGATTAAAGACACGGTAAAATATGCACTGAAATTAAATGCACGGAGTTGGCCGAATATACTCAGCGCGGCGGCATGCGTTGCGATGTTGTTTTGATGAGCAGCACCTAAATGATCGGTAATTGACCGAACAATGATAGTTAAACGAATTATTTTCTATTTATTATATTTATAGTAGATTTTCTTTCTCATCCCAACATATTAATAATTATTAATCAAAGTATGCAAAAGCTAAACAGTAGTTCTAGAAAAACAAATCCACACTACGCAAGGCCAAATTATTTAATCTGGTAGTACGATTCTGCAGGAGCATTCTGCAAAAATTCAAACAAATAGTAACAACTATATTATTCTTTGGCATGTGGGTTAGAGCAAGCTCGCTACGTACCTACAGGCTTAGTTTAAAAAAATATTTTTGTGCCGACCTGTCTATCGAGATTGGTTGCGATCCATAATAACACATCAAGCCACATATATTTATTCGAGGGAGAACTCATTAACATTTCTTGTTTGATTTTCATTTGCGGGGTTACTGTAAGGAATTATATATTTGAGCTTTAATCAATAATAAACATTATATTCTACTACGGTTGTAAGTTAGTGTAATAATAATAATAATAATAATATTAACTGTATCTAGGGTAACTAATTTTTAAAGGAAAATGTAGCCTTCGACAATTGAAATATATAAAAGCGTGTACGCGTTCTACAGTTGGGCTTCGCTTCTTTTATTGAAAAGAAAGGTTAAAAAATTTTATGATATATATGGCTATGCATGTCTCAGAATTTCTGGCAAAACATGAAGTTATTAATTAAGCATACTTACTAACTACATACTTAATTGAAAAATGGGTTTATGAGAGTATTTTCTTGACTAAAATTTTTGTTAACAATTCTATAAATTTTATTACATAAAACTATCTATTTTCAAAGTGATTTAAAGTTAGTCAGTAAATTTGTGGTGAGTTAGCAAAAAAAAAATGGGGAAGGGCTAAGTAAGAAATATCTTTTTCAAAATCTGAAGCAGCTTTACTGGAGAAGTACCTTCTCTCTTCTTGTAGTGAGTAAGGGAGCCAGAGCTTTTTGTTTATTTGAGCTCCGCTTGAAGATGCGCTGTATCGACTGCGAATTTAGGGTCAACAGTACCCTTGTAAACCTCCTGATGTTGCAAGCATCCATAGGCTATAGTAAGCCATTAGACGGGCTGTACGCTTGTTTGCCACCCAAGTAGTATAAAAAATGTAATACATTAATATACGTCCCAATAATCTTTACAGTCAATAAGTATAAAATGATTTCAATGTTAAAAATTACTTTAAAATTATCCATATTAAGTTTACAATATCAAGTTAGTTCTCACGGAGCGCTATTACTAAAATTCAACTGTTCATTCGGCCGTTTTCTCAAGATGAATATTACTACGGCCATTATACGGAATATATAAGGAATAAAGTATAAAGTACGACGACGGTTCTGGTGTAGTGGTTCTGGTGTAGTACCTCTAATTGCGCGCCGGCGGTCGCAGGTTCGATTCCCACTAGGGACAGATATTTGTCCTTGTGGGTCTCCCCACCATGCTTTGGAGAGCATTTAAAGTCGTCGGTCCCGGCTGTTATCATAGATACGATCGTTACTCATGGTAGGGAAATTATCTGCCAACCTGCAGTAGAGCAACGTGGTGCATTAAGCTCTAAACGTTCTTCTATATAGAGAGGAGGCCTTCGCTCAGGTTTACATGCTGATAGAGTACAGTAAAGTATAAAATTGTATGAAGAAAGGATTTCCATTTAAAAAAAAGAACCTTTTAGAAGTTTTAAGCATTTGTATAAAATTATAATGATTATTAAATATTTGCGATGCCATTGCGCAATTGCTTATTATAAAAAATAATAATAATAAATAAATAAATAAACGTGTAGTCGAATCGACCTTTCTTTTTTCACGGGAGTTAAAAATATGTAATCTTCAGCCTTATTGTATTTCTATTAATATTGAAACATTTCATAAAGCTCAGTGTGCCACTTTTCCTCCTTTCTTCCCTCTTCCTTTTCATTCAAGACAGAAGCTTGCTTTACTTTTTGCTCCAGTTAGGACTCGAAAGATATGTTTCCAATAGTCTGTCATATTCAATGTTGTCCTTAGCTTTCGATAATGCAAATTCACAGTTGATTTCACCATTACCTGGTAGAACTTCTTGACTTGTTGTTGCTTTTATCATTTCAAGTTTTTTTTTTTTTCATTTCAAGTTTTTTTTTATTTTTACTGTTATTAAAATAAAGTACTATTGCTTAATTTTCAATTTTAATGAAAAAAAAAACATAATACTTAAACTTTAAAACAACTAAAACACAAAATCTTAAAACATAAAAATCACTGATACGTCTCCTGGTTTGCTGCTAGTGACATATTGCGTATAGTAAAAATAGTAAATGTATTTTTTTTTATATTTAGAAATTCAGTAAATTCTGTCAAAATTTCTTTTGGGATTACCGTTTTGCGCCATGTAAATTCAGCGTAGCACGTATGTCACTTTGCATATTCATCACCGTTTAACCGGAGCCCGAAGCCTAAATTCACTTTTGTGGACGATTGTATCCTGCCTTTACGTATTGGCTGATTCGAATTGATTGTGACTGTACACGTTTAATTGTTTTTCCGAACATTTTCAAATAAATTGTTCTAGTCTATAGCTTTATGTGGCATCCGACAAAACTGCGAAAGCAATTCTGTTTTAATTCTAAAACATCGTCAGAAAAGTGATACTTTCCGCTAATATGGGTAATGTAATATTTCATAGCCTAAGCGATAACGAAGGGTGTGAAAACCGTACGAAAATCCGTTCAGTACTTTTTGAGTTTATTATGAACAGACACGGTGGGGAATTCGAACGGTACCCTAACCGGCAAAAAACGTCCGGCACCGTAAGATTATTTCGTCTAATAACCTCTTATTAAGAAAAGAAATATTCGAAACTAAAAATTAAAATATTTACTTCATTTATTATTCTTAATTGTAATTGTTTAAAAACCAATTAATAATTATTTAATTTACCAATTATTTTTATAAAAGTTACCGATGTAGTGGTTTTATTTCTGAACTGGTATATTCTAAAAATGAGTTAACGCCATCTAGTTAAGACCCCAGAACCTACGCAACAATAAGTTATTACTTATTGCTGCGCAGTCGCCGCTCACTAGATTGCGTTTTTTATATATTTTTATTAATCATTGTAGATAAAATAAAAGTGTTAAGAGGGCGTATAAAGCCAGCAAAATTTTAAAATTCACCCGCGCACCTCACCCCGCCGCTCACATCGAACGCGCTCGTTCGATGCACATCTTTTGTAGTATATGTCAAATAATCAGATAAAACAACTGTACTCACAATATGACTGCAGTTTCGCACTAATATACCGTATAGTATAATTTGGTAAATATTCATTATTATAGGTAAATAACTAATAATTAATAAATAATGTATAAACAAATAAAAATGGAAGTTTCTATATATACATATATTGTGCACTTAAAACTCAAACAAAATCAGATAAAGCAACTGTATTCACACTATGTCTGCAGTTTAACACTAATATACCGTATAGTATAATTTGATAAGTATTTATTATTATAGGTAAAATAACTAATCTATAATATAAAAATAAGTCGGGTTTTCCTTCCTGACTCTATAATTCCAGAATGCACGAACCGATTTCCGCGGTTTTGCATTCGTTGGAAAGGTCTCATGAAGTTTATAGCAAACAAAATTCAGAAAAATTTTCAACAGAAAAGCAGGAAAACAGGGACATAGCATGTACTACAAATAAATATGGTTTTGCATGGTAGTTTAATCCCCAAACGAAATGTTACAAAAAACGGAGCCATCTGGTGGCGAAAAGGAGTTCGCCGGGTTTGCTAGTAATAAATAAATAATAATAAATAAATAAAAATGGACGTTTGTATGTACATACATATATTGTGCACTTAAAACTCAAACACAAATACGCATATGTATTTTTATGTGTAGAAGGTTTTCACATACTTCTTTTTAGGGTTCCCTAGCCAAATGGCAAAAAACGGAACCCTTAATAATTCGTCATGTCTGTCTATCTGTCCGTCCGTATGTCACAGCCACTTTTTGACGTGATAACGTCTAGTAAATTGATGAAAGGGTGCTCGTTTGAAGAAGATGACGTCATCATTGTCACAATTAGTGAGCGAGAGAGCGGAACAAGCGGTAGAGAGGTACGATCGGCTCGGCCTAAGCGATCGGCTCACGATCGGTGGTCGGCCTAACTTACGACGTGTCCGAGTAGAAATGACAGCGGCAAATGGTGGGAAACTGTTTTGTCAATATTGAAGTAATGTCAAATAGTGAAAAGTTGATAATATAATGTAATGTAATAATATAAGTTAATAATAAATAAATGTAAGTTAATAAATGTAAGTTAATAATATAAAAGTTAATAATAAAAGTTAATAAAATCATAAAATGGTTACCATAGTTTATTACAACAACAATTGCAGCAAAAAAGGTAAATTAATTCTTGCATTTTAAGAATCCGATTAGCGATATAATCTTATATATAATTTGTTCTTTGATTATAAAATAAGTAACATCGGTGGGCGAGTGCAGTAATATTAGGTTATATTACAATTTTGACTAAAAAGTTATTAGGACTCATATAATTACGATCGTATAAAAAGGAAACTGTTTTTATTTAGTATATTTTTACAATTTTCATAAGTGGTTAATGATAATCTAATTTGTTTTGCTAACTTTAAGTTATTAAACTTAGCTTTATTAAAACTTGATTATTTCTTGTATTACATATCAAAGTATTTAACTTTATTTCGCTTTTATATTCTCATCTCATCTCTCATCTCATCAGCCTATAGCAGTCCACTGCTGGACGTAGGCCTCCCCAAGCTCGCGCCAGACATCCCGGCTTTCCGCAATCCTCATCCAGCCAACACCGGCAATCCTACGAAGATCGTCGGTCCAGCGGGTCGGAGGGCGTCCCACACTGCGTTTGCCAATACGTGGTCTCCACTCCAGGACACGTCTGCTCCAACGGCCATCGGTCCTACGACACAGGTGACCAGCCCACTGCCACTTCAGCGTGCTAATCCTCTGGGCTACGTCGGTCACTTTGGTTCTCTCGCGGATAGTCTCATTTCTGATCCTATCTTTGAGAGAAACGCCGAGCATAGCCCGTTCCATGGCACGTTGAGCGACTTTAAATCGGTGGACCAGTCCCTTCGTCAGTGTCCACGTTTCAGCACCGTATGTCAACACAGGTAGGACGCATTGCTCGAAGACTTTCGTCTTCAAGCTTTGCGGAATCTTCGAAGTGAAGACCCGACGAAGCCCGCCAAATGCCGCCCAGCCCAACTGAATCCTCCTCTCGGCTTCCTTCTCGAAGTTGTTTCGGCCCAGTTGGATGGTATGGCCTAGGTAGATATAATCCTGAACAACTTCGAGGAGGATACCATCAACCGATACCGGTCTCGGTATGACATGCTTGTTAAACATAACTTTCGTTTTATCAAGATTCATACCAAGACCGACTCGTCGGGAAGACTCATTTAGGCTGCTCAACATTTGGCCTAGCTCCTCCAACGTCTCCGCAAAGATGACGATATCGTCAGCGAAACGAAGGTGAGAGATGTAGTCGCCGTTGACGTTGATGCCTCGTCCCCCCCAGTCCAGGGTTTTAAAGACGTCCTCCAGCGCAGTGGTAAACAGTTTCGGTGATATGACATCGCCCTGTCTTACCCCGCGCCGAAGGAAAATCGGTCTTGTCTGCTGGTCCTGGATATGAACGGTCATCTTCGCCGCGTCGTACATACACCTCAACACCTCGATATATCGCCAGTCGATATGACATCTCTGCAGAGAGTCCAGAACAGCCCAGGTCTCGATGGAGTCGAAGGCCTTCTCGTAGTCCACAAAAGCCATACACAGCGGCTGATTATACTCTTCGGTCTTTTGTATAATCTGCCGAACAGTATGTATGTGGTCTACGGTGCTGTAGCCTTTTCGAAACCCAGCCTGCTCTGGTGGTTGGAAGTCGTCGAGCCTTGTGGCGAGACGATTCGTAACGACCCTCGAGAAGAGCTTATAGAGAGCTTTTATATTAAATACAATTAATTACCTGTAGCTTATATATATATTATACAAAATAATGATTATTCATTGATAATAATTCAATTCCATCAATGTTTTCTTATGACGTTATCACGTCAAAATTATCGTCCGTAAACCGACTTTACAGACAACCAATTTTTTTTTTCGAAACTATAAGAACTATACTGTTGAAACTTGGTAAGTAGATGTATTCTGTGAACCGCATTAAGATTTTCACATAAAAATAGAAAAAAAAAACAATATGTTTTGGGGGTTCCCCATACTTAGAACTGAAACTCAATTTTTTTTTTCATCAAACCCATACGTGTATCTATGGATAGGTCTTGAAAATGATATTGAGGTTTTAATATAATTTGTTTCTAAACTGAATAGTTTGCGCGAGAGATACTTCCAAAGTGTTAAAATGTGTCGAGTAACTTCTAAAATAAGAGAGTGATAAAACTAAGAAAATATATGATGTACATTACCATGCAAACTTCCACCGAAAATTGGTTTGATCGAGATCTAGTACCTAAGTACTTATTTTTTTTTTTAAAAAATATACACTATTATTAAAACATCGATCAAAGTTACAAGGAACTTTTCTATGAAGTTTTCTACTTGCTGCTACGGAACCCTTCATGGGCGAGTCCGACTCACACTTGTTTCATTTTTTTAATAGGTAATAAAAAATTAATACCCAAAAATTAAATCTTTATTTTTAATATTTATAAACAATCGCGTCTGTGAAGTTTTACTAATTATGTATACAGAATGGAACTCAACATGACAAAAGAGAACAGAGCAATTTTTTTAGATATTTATTAATATTCGGAAATTTTTATATTTTTTTCTTCTATATTGCTATATAGCCGAACGAGATCTAGTTCTCCTTCAGTTACAGAGCTAAAGAGATAAAGTAAGCTTTATCTATAATCACTCTCTCTGTTGCATCATACAAATTTTCATCTCGAATTTTACTCTGACTTTGCGGTCGTCTCTTTCGAGTGGCTCGTGGCATCAATGAGCTGTAATGAAAAAGTTAAGCTTCATTACCAAGTACTAGTAGGTGAGAGCAAAAATACAAACCAAACGAGTGTAGAACGAGTTGTGTCATGAAAAAATCTTAGATAAAACTCGAGTTTATAATATGTCATGTTGATTATACTTTACAAATTTGAGCAGGTACCTTTCTGAAGCATTCTCTTCATTCTTTACGTAATCATAATGATGAGTAATTTTTTCTGCCTGACTATAGACTGTACGTATAGTTGGTTCATTAGGGTCCACATTTTCCAAATTGAATATTATCCTGAAAAAATGATATTTCAGACATCGTCAGTTTTATAAATCTATGTAGGTACACAAACTATTTCAAGATGGAAAAGCGTATGTGGATACTATTTATTTATTTAATTAACATACATAGCCGACGAAAAACTCTCTGTTAAAATTTCGTTTTGATCACATTCGCCAGATTGTACAATATTTTGAGATGCAGCGATTGTGAAAATAAAAACGTTCGTTAACTCAATTTATTATTCATATATTATAACAACTTTAACGTAGAATGAACTTAATAATAAAATAATATAAATAAATTTATTATTATTTTTCAATTTAATAAAAATAAAAGTGTAAAACTTGTTTTTTGTTGGTACCGAGAGTGACTTTTTCGCCGGCCATTTTAATCCCATTAACCGTGGAGGTTTTAACAAAAACGCATACGTTTAGAACAAAAAATCATTACCTTATGTAAATTGCTTCAAAATTTAATTTAAAAAATATATATTTCATCAATTCAAAATATATTTTTAATATCTAAAAAATTATATTTCATCGAACAAACTCAAAGATATCAACTAACAGCATGTATTTATTTTCCGTATACTATACACCACTTACGTAACTTATATTATCTACTAGAGTGATTATATAAATATTAACCTTACCTTCGGCAATTAGTCATGCTTTTAATTTGTAACTTTTTTAGTTCTCGTTTCTCAAGTCTTCTCAATGTTTTTTTCTTGTTTCCCATTTTTTTTTCAAACATCAACAACAATAAAAATTCAAATTATAATTACGCGGCGCAGCCGCGCAGCTGACAACTTGAGCATAGTCCTCTCGTCTCAACGGAGCGATAGTGACTGATGTGTGAAACAGAAACAGTGTGACCGTTTTCAAAAACCGCTAAACTACTAGATGTAACTTACTTTTCTACTGAAATCTACTAACGTTTTGGAAAACCTACTGAAATGTACTGACTGTCAATTAAATTCATTTAAATTGATAATTTTTGATGAGACAGAAATGAAACACAAGTTAATATTATCAGGTTTTATTAATAAATTATTACACACGTATGTAGGTACTAAATTATTATTAATTAGTCATCATTATTATGTTTCGATTTTTTAATTAATTTAACCATATTATTTTCGGGTTGGAAATTCGTACAATTACCGCCGTTATCAATTAAACCTTGTTTTACATGTAAAAGCGATGATACATGAGTGTTTAAAAACCTATTGCGCTGCTCTGTTTTCACCAAATTTACTTATGAAAATATACGCTCACAAGAGGCGTTTGATACCGGCAAACACATCATTGCTTTTGCAAATCTACAAAGATTATCATATTTCAATTTATTGTTAAAGTCTGTCAATCTATGTACATTTGACCAAAATTTGTCAGTGTCCACCGAAACAGTTGATTGACTGGATGACGCTAACAAATTTTGAACGCTACTATCGAATTTTAACTGACGATACTCCTCGTCAATTATTTGTTGATCATTAACATTGGTAATCAAATTAGGAAAACGTTCTGTCAAAGGAAATAAACTTGTAAATTGTTCATATGCTGCAATTTGAGGATACAAAAACTTTAAATGTTGAAACATTGATTGTTCAAAAGGCAATCTTTTTTTAAGCTGCAGGCACAATTCGATTAAAAATGATCTACACCTTTTTATACAGTCTTGAATTTTTTGAGCGAGATCGCTGCCCATATGTGAAATTAATTTTGCCACCTTGACACCTAGATATATTTTATTAAGCTCAAGAAAATTTATCTCACTTCTAGGATCAATGGTTTCTACTGTTGTTGAGGTTATATAACCAGCTTTCATATAACAGCTAAGTAAAGACTTGTACATGTCGACCATATCCCTATACAACCGATGAACGGCACAATATGCCGATTGGAAAATCGTATTAAATTTATTTATTATTGGTAACACATAATCCAGAAACAAAAAATATAACCTAGTTACATTATCATCAAAATTCGTTTGCAAAAATTCGGCATTTAGATTACGATCCAATAGATATTGATGATGAAAATATAATTTTAATGCGTCCCACTGTTCAATAATACGGTTAACACAAGCATGTAAAGAAAGCCATCTTATCTCGTAATGACGCAATACGACTGTCCCTACGTACAGTATCGAAACTGAAAATTTGCGATTTTTTTTATTGCACTAAGAAACTCCTTTTTATATAAGTTTTCATAGAAAAAAAGAGAATAAGCTAAAAAATACATATTAAACCACATTTTTCATGAGTATAATATCGATACTTAACAAATAAATAATAATTTTGTAAACAAAATTAACTTAAAAGTGCTGTCCTGTAAAGTACTTTTTTTCAGTTTCGATAGTATACGTAGGGACAGTCGAATATATTGTGATTATCAGATCCGACAATCTTGAAATTCAATAAACTCTCGTTGTCGTTTACTGCTGTGACTGAAATAATTGTAGACATCTTTAACAACCTGCTCAATATTTCGAGGCAGTTCTTTACATGCATAGTTTATTGCTAAGGCAACTGAGTGACAGACACATTTGACAAAAACGCAATGAGGATTAATAGCTTCTATTTTTGACACCACACTACGATTAGTACCAAAGATTACATTTGTTGTATCGGCGGCAAATCCAAGTACATCAGCAATTTTCAAGTTTATCTTTTTCAACCCATTGGACAAAGCATTAAAAACATCTTGTGAAGTTTCTCCTTCCAAACAAAATGCAAGCAAGAATTTGGTCGTCGCAGACATATTTTTATTTATTTATTTATTTATGTTTATTAGGGATGACATACAGTTTGATATACATTAAAAATAAATTTAAGTACATACATACAAATTTCAGCTTTAAGAATCTATATATATATATATATATATATATATATATATATATATATATATATATATATATATATATATATATATATATATATACATACATAGAATTAAAATACCAATGAAATATATTTAAAATAAAAAAAAAATGCGAGAATTCTAACAATAACAAAGTAAAAAAAAATCATCGAGAATCATCATACAATGAATGTCATTACATTCATTGTAATTGATTTAAATCTATTCAATGTAATTGATTTAAATCTATTCAAAAATTTTCGTCGAATAATACATTATTGCTATAGCGAGAATTTTCTCGGTATTTATATCCGTAGTTTCATCAATTATGATAGAAAATATGGGTTTACCTGATGAAGATTTAAATGCTAAAATATCATAATGCAAATTTGATTCAAATGTTGGTGCTATGACATCATATAAAAGATAAGCTGTTTTAGTACGTTTGCATCTGAATCTTTTTGCTATTTCAGAGTCATTAAATGCTCTTTTTAAGACTTCGGTTAGGTGGTCCATGACTCTGAACGGTATGTTGTGCTCGGCTAATGCAGCACAAATCATGAGCTCAGCTTTGTGTGTTTCATCCGAGATAGAGTCTGCCTTAAAATATGTATCCATCTGTAAGTAGAAAAAAAATATAGGTAGGTATTAAAATAATATTATTTAAACACGACACGATACCACACAATTGACCCGGTAAATATATCAGTTAGTGAATGCTGGCAAAATTACAGTTTTATATAGCCTGATGTGCTATTGACTGTATGTAATTAGAATATTTACACTCTCGGTGTGACGTTGCGTGGTGCGGACGGAGTGTTTGTGCGGACATAAACTTTCGATAATAATTTTTTATGTGTGTTGTCCAAATGGGCACCAAATGTAATGGTTGTGATGCAGACATATATGATATATCGTATATGGAGTGTTCTCAAGTGAAATGTAAAAAACTATTTCATTTGAAGTGCTTGGCATTGACAAAGGAAACGTTTCAAGCCTTCTCTCAAGACTGCAAGGATAACTGGATATGCCCTGAATGTATGCGGGATGTTCCAAAACGAGGTAATGCTGACACACCGGTTCGTGGACGTGGAGTTGTTATGAACAAACCGTCTACGCCAAGTAATTGTAACATTACCATCGAGCGCGGGCAGTCGAAAATGAATGACTCGTACATAATGGTAGAAAATGAAAGGAATGTTTTGGATGAGATCAGAGAGTTTCAATCAGAGATGAGAAGCAAGATGAACGAGCAAATTCGGGAGTATAAACAGCTTCAAGCTAGATTTATTTCGAATGAGACGGAACTTAAATATTTACGGAACACATTGAAGGTAATTGAAGAAAAAGCTAGTAAAGTAGAAGTATTAGAGAATATGTTAAAAGTACTGATAGAAAAAAATAAAAATTTAGAAAAACTTATTTTGGAACGTGATAACGGAGAAAAAAGTGATAAAATCGTAAAATCAGTCGTAGAAAATCCGATATCATACGCAAGCTTAGTGAAAGAAACGCAAAATTTGCCAATGTCGGTAGGAGATAAAAACTGTGGGGCCACGAAACTCGCTAAACCTCTAACGATAGATAAGGAAATAATTACGATGGATAATACTTCCATTACAATTAATAAACCAAACAAGGAAGTTAATAAGGTACAGAATAATAAACAGGATTGGACCACAGTTGTCAGGAAAAAAAGTAGATATCCTAATACAGAAGTGAAAAGAGGAGGTAGCGGATCAGGGTGTGAAATTCAAGGTACAGAGCGCAAGAAATTTTTACATGTGTGGCGTTTGAAAATAGATACTACTGTAGAATGCTTAGAGAAGCATGTTAAAAAAGTATGTGGCCCGGAAACAGCAGTTAAAATAGACAAAATAAAGCATAAGACTGAACGGGATTACGCCTCATTTATAATTGGAGTACCGGAAAGTAAATATGATTTACTCTGCCAACCAGAAAACTGGGCATTAAATATAGAATATTGTGAGTGGATTTGGTTTCGCAAGCCCACGAGAAAACAAAATAAAATTTAATTATATTGAAATTTTTTACCAAAATGTGAGGGGCCTCCGTTCAAAACTGAACATGTTTTACGAAGGGGTGTCTATATCGGAGGCGAATTTATTCGCAATCACGGAAACTGGTTGCAATGATTCGGTTCACGACTCTGAGTTAATACCACCCAGATATCATATTATTCGTTGTGATCGAGCGGATGGACGTAAACAGGGAGGTGCGTGTTTAGTGGCCACACCGCGGTTCGAGCTGCGACGAATGGCGATCCCAGGTGACGTAATTATAGACAATCAGGTGTTTGAACTAGTGAGTGCAACTGTTTACTTACATAACAGATTTTTGTTTTTGTGTTGCGTTATTTACATTCCGCCTAACAGCAAGGAAAATGACTATATGATAATGTTTAAGATTATAGAGGATTATTGTAATATTTATAGAGATGTATTAGTACTAGGAGATTTTAATTTACATTCTTGCCCAGTAAATATAACTCATTATTATGAATGTTTCAGAAGCTATTGTGGATTCATTCAGAGTAACGACATAATAAACAGCAGTGGTCGTTGCTTAGATCTTGTACTAAGTACACAGTACGAGGGCAGTGTGTGCGTGAAGGCGGCGGCTCCGCTTATACCACCTGATCCGTATCACCCAGCGCTTGAAGTGCAGGTACGTCTAGGCTCATCGTTTCCGACCCTTAGTGGTAATCTGCCGAATTTTCACCGCGCCGCTAAACCGCTTAGATCAGCTCAATGGAATTTTAATAAGGCAGATTTTTTAGGGTTGTATATGTCAATAGCGGCTATAGACTGGTCTAAGATACGGAATTTGGACTTAGAAAGTAGTTTATTATATTTTTATAATACAATAAATACTATTTTAGATGACTATGTTCCTAAGAAAAAACGAAATCCCGGTAGTCCGATGTACATTTACCCGGAGTGGTACACATCTGAAATAATTAGTGAAATAAAGCAGAAAGCGTATTTACTTAAGCGATATAAACATACTAAATCACCTAGCGATTACAGTAAGTATTCTGAATGCAGGGCTCGACTTAAAAAATATATAAAACATGCGCATGAAAAATATCGAGACAGAGTTCAACATCACCTGTCAAGGGAACCGAAAGCATTCTGGAACTATATTAAATCTAAAAGAGGTAATAGACAGCCAAGAACAATTGTTAAGAACGGAGAGGTTTTAATGGAAGAGGAGTGCGCTGGAGAATTTGCGAGGTTTTTCCAATCGGTATACAAAGCAGAGCAACCGCTGCTGGATGTAGACGCAAGTGTGGCGGGTGCGGCGACAGTATGTGAGGGGGCGCGGGTGCACCTGGACTGTTTGAATTTGGACGACGTGAGGGGAGCGCTGCAGCGACTCAAACCTAAGACTTCTGTGGGACCAGACGGCATTCCACCTTTTCTTTTTCGTGACTGTCGGGAGGTCTTAGCGGAACCGCTTCTTCACATTTACAATTTGTGCTTGAAGTCAGCAGTGTTTCCAGAGACATGGAAACTCACCAGAGTTGTACCGATACCGAAGGGAAAGATGTCGTCAAATGTTGAGGGCTATAGACCTGTAGCAATCCTCTCAACACCGGCAAAAGTGTTAGAGGCAGCAGTCCACAAGAGATTGTACGCACAAGTAAGCGCTCAGTTAACAGATGCACAGCACGGCTTCCGTCCGGCACGAAGCACGACAAGCAACCTACTGAACTATATGTCTGACGTTATGACGGCGGTGGATTCGGGGATTCAAATTGATGCTGCTTACTTTGATTTCAAAAAAGCCTTTGATATGGTAGACAATGATGTGTTACTCAGAAAGTTAGCAAGTTTCGGTTTTACTCCGCACCTTTTACAGTTTTTTGCGAGCTATATGCGGGACAGGCAACAATTTGTGGAGTATGCTGGTTACGTATCAGAGCCATATCACACTAGATCAGGCGTAAGTCAAGGTAGTAATCTTGGACCTTTCGAATTTATTTTGATGGTGAACGATCTTCCGGATGTGTTAAAAGAGGCAAAATGTCTGTTGTTCGCAGATGACCTTAAACTGTATATGGAAATTGGAAATCAGGAGGATTGTGAAAGGTTGCAGAAGGATATAGACAGAGTGGTGGCTTGGAGTCATAGAAATGGCTTACAGTTTAATACCTCTAAGTGTTTAACGATAACATTCTCGCGAGCACGTCATCCTATCGTTAACAACTACAAGATTGCAGATGTTTTAATGACAAGAGTGAGTGAACTTAGGGATTTAGGGGTTCAACTTACTTCAAAACTGTCTTTTAAAGAACATATTGAAAAAATTTGCAAAAAGGCATATCGTAATCTGGGTTTTATCTTGCGTAGAGCTTACGATTTTAAAAACATAGGAGCAGTTATAGCATTGTATAATACTTTAGTAAGGAGTCACCTTGAGTGCAATGCAGGCATATGGGCACCGCATGAGACCAAGTACACCCTCATGCTGGAACGGATACAGAATAAATTTATTAGATATTTGTACTTGAAACAGTATGGAGTATACCCATTCTACCCGTTAAAGTATCCCACATTGTTCATTCTGGGAATGGTGGGATATAACGAACTTCGGGTTAGGAGACAACTGGCCATAGCGGTTTACATGTTTCGCCTTATAAGGGGCAAGATAAATAACCCAGAGTTGCTAGAAAGGATATCCTTCAACGTGCCGGACCGTTACGCGGAGAGGAGACGGAAGCCGCGGCTGCTGGCGGAGCCTCGCGCTCGCACCAATTTGCTGCGGGAAGCCCCGCTCACTCGCGCCACACGCCTTTTGAACCAACTGTCAGATCGGGTGGACCTATTCGGTTGTAATATGAATGAATTCACAAGGGCTGCTTTATCTATTATTTGTTATGATTAAAATTATATTTTGACAAATTACATTTTTATAAAGTATTTAATTTTTATTATGTTTTCTTGACTATGTTTTTGACATTTGTTTATATTTTATTATGTATTGCTAATGATTGATACATTATATTTTTGACGAATTGCATTTATATAAAATATTTAATTTGAATTATGTTTTATTGACTGGGTTTTATATTTGTTTTTATTTTTTATTACATTATTGCTAATTATTGAAAAATTATATTTTGATGAATTGCATTTTTATAAAGTATTTAATTTGAATTAGGTTTTAATGACTACGTTTTAAATTAATTGTTTTAGTTTTTGTTTTTATTTATTAAATTTAATTATTTTTTTTTTAATTTTATTGTATAAATGGCATTTTTATTGTTAATTTGATTGGATTTTAGTTTTATTTGACTGGGTTTTGAATTTATTTTATTATTATATTAATGGAAAGTTTTGAATTTAATTATTGAATTTTTATTGGTATTGATTGTGTAATTTGATTATTGCGAATTTTTACTAATAATTTTTTTTTTTGTTTGATGACTCAATGAAATTGAATATGATGTCAATTTTTGTATTTTTAGCTTTATATGACATGTATCTAGCACTGTAACGACACTAACGCATTGGGATGGCTATCCTGTAATGTTAGATGTAAAATGATGGAATAAATAATTAAAATTAAAAAATTTCGTAATACACATACCTTCGATCGGCCACTGTAATGCTTCATATTGTTTTCATATTTAGTACTTGCACTATGCTTTTTAATTGACGCCAATCTGCTTAAAATTTTAATACCGCATGCTTTGCGATAAAAACGATTATTGCTGTTTTTATCTTTACACAACCACGACGAAAATAACGGATTCTGTTTCCACTCAGCCCGATAATTTTGCTCAAATTTACGCTTCATGCTGTTTACTTGGCAATAACTTTCAAGACAATAAAAGAATAATAACATGATGGGGTAAATTTCCTTTGATACTGTGAGCATTTTGATCGGACGTATGAGAGCTGGGAATTCCCCGTTAATAAACACTACATATGCCTCCGACGTGATTCGCAGTAGTGCCAACCAAGTTATACGAATCACTGACAGCTCTAAGAGGTAATTTGCTTACATTTTCGGTGTTGCCGTGTTATGAGAAAAATATTTGCTAAAGTTTAAAATATTGCCAGGATATTCTACTGAAATCCACTACTTTTTCAAAAAATACTGAAAATCTACTGCACTATCAATTTTACAACGAAAATCTACTGTTGCAGTAGTCAATCTACTGCAAACGGTCACACTGAACAGAAATACGTTTGAAGTTCCCTCAACATGCGACGGAACATGACTTGTTTCACGGAATAAAAACGTAACAAGAGCCAAAAGTGTTTTATCGTAATAAATCCAAAACTAAAAGTAATTACATAAAATGCCTAGACACAGCCCTTAATCATGTATAAATGTAATTAATTATCAAATTTTTGTCTTAATTGTCATTGCCATATTGAGTATAAAAAGAAAAAGCATGAAAATTAGAGGTTACTTCGTGATTTTATTCTATCGAGGAAATTTCATTATTTTATGTTTTTGATCAGATTGAACCCTTGAAAATATAACGTAGTTTGTTATATATTTTTATTTTAAAATTTGGTGTGGAATTTTTCATGTAAAATCAAATACGAGATTGGTAATTTTGCTTTATACGCCCTCTTAAGGTAATTTTATAAAGTAGTTTTTGATTTTTAGCGATAAAAAAATCATAATAAAAAAAATTATACCCGAATAATTATTTTCTTTTTACCTCGACTAGTACTTGAAATATAAATACTCGTATTTATATAATAACTCGTTTTAGTTTTTTTTGCTTTTTTTTTAATATATCGAATCATTTTTAGATTTGCTATATAATTATATTGTTTGCTGTTTTGATAAGTTTAGTTGGTTTATTGAAACACGCTTAGTTTATAGTAAAAAGTACTCTGATTTAATAAGTTACTTTCATGTTATAAGGTCTGTTTATTTAGCTATACTAATAATCACCTCGTCATAGTTCATAGGAATGAAGAAATAACAAAAAAATTAACCAATCTGCTTAAAATAAAAAATATATGGTTGAAGCCACGACGGATATCAGTTAAATAATAATTGAAAATACCTGCAAACACACAGGTAGTAATCGATAAATTTATACAGAATATTATTTACCTATTTGTCTACTGTACGTTGACCCTAATGCAGTTTCCCATGTTTAACAATATGTTTGTAGTTATGATAAACAGGTCAGAAACAGGCTTTCGCCCTATTTGTTCATATAGAGTAAAACAAACTAATGTGTCAAACATGCAAAATAACATTTTATAATTAATCCATAACGCTATCGTAATTTATATTATTGATTTAGAACGTAGACAAATTGTCGAACAGATCGTTTGTTTTAATGAAAGCAATCCAAATTGTATGACAATATTATAGAATATACATAAATTTAATAATTTATGAAGTATTTTTTTTTATCCAATACTCCAATGTAGAGTAGTGAACCTCTAAGATGTAGCTTTCCATTCCCAGTCCCTATACCGCTGAACACAAGATGAATTTTTAACCACATTTATTACATTTCTCTGAA
Source organism: Euphydryas editha (assembly GCA_036937285.1). Taxonomy (NCBI): domain Eukaryota; kingdom Metazoa; phylum Arthropoda; class Insecta; order Lepidoptera; family Nymphalidae; genus Euphydryas; species Euphydryas editha. Next base: position 8,465,065 of record JAUPFZ010000025.1, read on the forward strand.
CTCTGTACAACTAACTGCTCAAACAAAAAACGGGAATGCTTCATAAAATTTCTTTTATTATGACGAGAAAATTTAAGTACTAATGTTAAAATTCTTATTAAAATAATTCCACTTCTAGCTAAGAAACTTTATATAAATAAAAACTGGTTTTTACAACATTGTTGGTACGAGTTGTTTAGTTTTTATGGTCGTGTTTACGCGTCTGCCATTTTGCTTATATGACGTGAGCGGAGCCGCGTATAAACACATTTATTGTAAATAATGATGATAATTTATATTTTTATGTCTACATATAATATTGTACTACACTGTAACATCTTGAAAACATCCCATATCAAAGACTTCTCCGTCTATTATGAAAAAAATATTTTAAGAATAATCAACAACGAGTTTATGTAAAGATTGTATGGTCATAACATGCTTATTTTTCAAAAATATTTTTTTAAATATGTGTGTTTTCGCGAGATATACCGCTTTAATTATTTAGAATATCAAGTTTAACGGTGTTAACTCGGATTTGGAACTGTGACCAGGTCCAATTGTTCTATTCAAAGGTCGTCGTATCGGTCGTAAAGTTATATGTTATTAGTTGAAGTGAAAATGGCCTGGAAAGAAGAAAGAAAGGGAAGACCTATTTTAACTCCTTCTGATAAAACCTATCAGTAACGTATGTGCGAGATAAACTTTATCAACAGTTGCTGACCAAATTTACAGTTGAAACAGACCCTCTCAATCAGTTTATTGAATTGTGCAATATATACAAAACTTACATACTAAATCTTCTTATAAACCTAATTTACTAATAATTTAAATATAATACATAACCAAAAATCTTACATTGCTACAAGAACATCTGACAAACACACACACACACACACACACACACACACACACACACACACACACACACACACACACACACACACACACACACACACGCGCGCGCGCGCGCGCGCACACACAAACACGCAGTTTAAAAAAATACAGTAAAAAAAAAAATACTCTGTAAATTATTTGTAGTAAAATTTAAAAAACATAAGGAATATATAAATGTACATAAAAACGAATGCCACCGTAAAGGGATTAAATATTTATAGAAAAATTCAAAGCACTTATCTCGATTTCAAATTGCTCTCACAGTAAATTTATGTGACACTTTTTGGCTCTAGAAATTCTACTTCTGAGATAAAACAAATTTTATTTTCAAGCTTATTTTTACTAAATTTACTTATTTAATTTTAATATTTTATTCTTAATGAATTAATTACTGTAGTCGAATAATCTAGGCGTTTTTTTGCTGACTTATAATAGTAACTTGTAACGTAGTGAACGTTTATCATTGTCAACATAATTATACCGTTACTTTTAGAAATATGACGTTTTATCGAATTTGCATTTTTTTTAATAGCAATTGGTAATTATAGTCTGTCTCATGAATTAAAAGGGAACGCACAGGAAATAGAAAATTGTATATTAGTCGACTGTTACCTAAAATACAGGTATTAAGTCGCCTACTTTAAGAACAGGCGACCGTGTGTGTATATCAAATATATTTATTCTTTTATTTATATTATTTATTTATATCAAATAAATATCGTACTTACTATAAATGTAAGAGTTTGTGGATGAAATCTTTCCTCACTTACGATAAAATGGTTCTGAATAAAAACTAGTATGTAGATAGCTGGAGATCCTGAATACTATAAAGGCTTCTTTTGATCCCAAAATTCCCATAAGATATGACATTACGTAAGTAAAACCTTGAGACGCCACATTAAAATAAATAAAATATAACGTGAATAACCGTCAGAAACGTCACGGCACGGACGCGTCCCCAATGTAATGTAAAGCGTCCAAAATTCTACTAACGTCTCATTAAATAATAATTACGATTACGTAAAGCGTATTGTATACTTTTACTTCAAATTTGTTACAAGTCTGTAACGAAATATTCAATAAATCTTCCGTTAGTTATGTACTCAATTGGCAATACCTTAGTAACTCTTTCAATGTATCCAAGTAAAACTCCACATTTACAAGAATTTATTGCGTCCTTCGATATACAAACTTTCACAGTTACTAGTTTGTTAACACTCTTTACTTTTCTAGGTTCGGAACCTACTTTACGATTCACTGAATCAGTTAAAACTTCGATACGGACCGTTGTATTTTGAATTTAACAAACATTTTTATTCACTTTTTGTTATAACTGTACTGTAAGTTTGGTTATAATGGTAACTACTGTCACGTTATAATGATTTCGGTTAAATTGTATGTACTCTGATTACTAAAAATAATTAATCCAAAGACTAACAAACTCGTCGACTTAATATATATTTACTATCTATGCCACGCGGTTTCACCCGCGTTAGTTTGAAGAAAAAACGTACTTAAATATTTTATAAACCATTATTAACCAACCAAGAAGAAGAAAATACTATTTTTCTCCGCAACTTTATCTTGATTAGGTAGCATATAGTTTACCGCGTAAAAAGCAGTTTTGGCGTAAATCGATTCCTATGTGCTTAAATGTTTGCCCCTGTGCTTTATTAATTGTTACAGCAAACGATAACTCCGGCGACTTGCGTCAGCGCGTGGCGCATTTATTTTAGAAAAAACTTAATTACTATAAAAACGATTATAATGACTTAATCTCTAGAGATGGATATATTATGCTGTCGCGCTCTTTTAATGTCAATCAATTCCGTCATGCATGATTTTAGCGTAACTTTAACCGTTTAAGCAACATACGCAACGGAAGCTCTCAAAAAAGAATGTTTCTCCCGTTTTTGTAACGTTTACTATGAATGCTCAGCTCCTGTTGATTGTAACGTGATTTCATATAGCCTATAGCCTTCCTGGTTAAATGGAATATTCAACACAAAAATATTTTTTCAATTCGAACCAGTAGTTCCTGAGATTTGCACGTTCAAAGTAACAAACTCTTCATACGGAATTTTAAAAACTTTTTTTAGTTATTTATAATATTAATATACATTGTGACTTGATAGTTAATTATAAAAAACAAAAATTCAGATATGGCTTTTAATTTTTCCCCAATTAAAAATAAATTCACACTCGAATAAATAACATTTACAAGTGACTCGTAATGAATAATTATTTTATCGAAAATAAATACTACATTTCGAAATATTACAGATAAGTTTCGTTAAAAATTACCGCCTTTGATTTACTTACTTTTTAGTACTGCGCCAGATTTCAGTTACATTAGGTATTATGTTTTTGTCTTTCGTAACTAGTAGGCGACTTTCTAGTCACTAATTCAGTATTATGATTCGTAACGTGTTAGGTTTTGGGTCTATAACATTCCTCAAATAAGGATATCTGAAACAAAATTAATGTATAAAATTAGAATAACTTCTAAACTAACTAATTGGACTTATAACGTGTTGAAAAAACATACAGTTTTTATATTGATACATATATTTTCACTTTTAATCGGTAATAGACTATTGAAACAATATATACATAAGTATTAAGTTTATTTTTATTATTTGTAACGGTATATCAAAAATAATTAATTGTTCATAATAATACCTAAAATTATGGCTTAAATTCATTTTGAATTAATACATCAATAAAACTGAATACAACAAATTCGATGACACAAACAAAAAGGTGATAAGCAAAATCTGTTAAAATATCAAATAATAAATAAATGATGTCAAAATAAACAGTCAAACACAAAAGCCGAAAAGTCTATTCAGTATTCGTGGCTTCAATGAGGTCCTTAACAGTAGCAATTAAGGGAACAAAAGGGGCGGAGTAAAACCTCTAATGCCCGGCTAAGAGACAATGTGTCAGGAAATTCGGCTTGAATTATTTTAAGGTGTTCGCACTCTAGGGATGGGATTATCGATAATTGTTTATTACAGCTTCTATTCGCAGTTTTGTATATTTGGGTTACGCTTTATTAATAAAAGGAATTTCAAAAATGTTGTTTAGACATAAGTAGTTTTAAATTTTGTTATAATCTAACCTTAATACAAAAACTTATGACAATAATTATTTACGAATTTATTTGTCCCCGTTTAGCGTTTTTTTATATATGAAGTAAGATTCTGATAGATTAATTACAAGTATGGACACATAAATACATAGTTAATCTCAAACATCAATTATTGTCTTACTAGCACTGCTATACGAAAGTGTAAATAGCACACCGGTGTAAGGTATACATATAACACGAAACATTATAAGAGACATGTATACGCCATAAGATAAACATGATTATTTATAGAGAGAGATTTTTTTTCTCCGGCTTTTTTTCTCTCGGCCTACACTAGGAACATTATTATATTATTGTAATAATTAGTAAATCCGATGATGAAATAGATGATGAATTTGTAGATGTCTACCGAGACATTTTTTTTGACGTTCGTTGAGTGTGTGTAATCACCTTATAACGAATAAAATATTTTGATTTTGATGATTATGATTTTGATTTATAACTTGTTATAGATATCAGAGACTTAATTGGTATTAAACATTTTACTTGTGTACTTATTTTTGAAGTCATTCCTAATCATACTAGTTTGAGGCACCAGTCTTAGAGAACAAAATTTTTCAGACAAAGTTGCCACGAGTCTCGGCATACCAATTAATAGCCACGTTAAACCATTGTGTCGTGACACATAGTCAGTGAGACATCTGAGAAATCTTAGAAAATATGTAAACTTTAGCAATGTATGTACATTTAAACCAGCTTAGATGTTAAGACATTACAGCACTATAAACCACATAGGAACATATAAAATCTCTGCAAGGTTTAGATAGTTCGTACAATAACGACGCAAATAGCAAGTACCCGATTATGTAATTCGAACCCTGCGGTCGAATCGTAAATTTTACAACCATTCGTTTAAGCGAGGAATAAAATTTGAACTTCTTTACAACATTCATCAAAATGTCGAGAGCAAAGCTTTTGAATAATAAAAACCATCGCCCTGAGCGTGCGAGAAACTCGAGTCGCGACATGTTCCTTTGTTATTCGCTTTATTACTTGAGAAATTTAATTCTAGACTATTATCAAAATGTTAAGTAAAATTATATGTTAAGGTTGTATTTTACCTGAGTAGGGATGGATGTATGTATAGCTCTGTAATAGTTTCTCACACGAGTCTGTACTACGAGCATCTTACACAGATTACCCATATTCCCATATTACCCATATTCCCATATATTATTATCTATATTCAAATCATGAAAGTTCAATCAATCAATCAATCATCAGTTTCATGCGCTATACCTACCATTACGCTTCTTTTTCGTTTTAGCATTTATCCTAGTATCATATTTAATATTAAAATCTAAAATGATTTTATAAATATTAATTATCTTTCGACTCATTAATCACTCGTCCATCTATATGATGACGAGATGTAGTGTTGATCTGATAAAGGAGAGAAAAGGGTTGTTGAAAAGCTAAGTTAATATATAACACAGGTACGGATATCTGAATTAAATTGATATCATCGATAAGAATAGTTATTGGATAGTACATCACTATTCTCAAGTACATATCGAGAGTTCTACGTTATGTAGTATAAAAGCAAATACAGGACCTCCGCAAATATAATAGAACTATTTAATTAATTTGCAAGAATACTATTAAAATATTCAGTAGCTATGTGTACTAAAATACATAATTACTATAAAGACAGAAAAACATTTTCGATTTAATTAATGCTATTCTTATCTCTGATTTAATTTTAACAGAAAATTTTGACGAGACAGCATTGTATAGACCTACTTAATGGCTACAAAAAAAAAAAGAAGTTACTTAGACTACACTTTTATTAGAACATTTTAGTGCAATTTAATTAGATAAGATATCAACCCTATCCATTCTAGATTCCATCCTCGTAATGTAAATTACAACCGTGCCGTGGTGAATTAATACTTGAAAGTTGCCAGAAATCTAATACAGTGAATTCGTTTTAATCTATTATACAATCTGTCATAACTAGTATTTGAACATCTTACTATTGCTTATTGGATATTGGTCTTTATTAGTTTCAAAGATAAACTTTTTTTAAGTTACTGTAAAAAAAATTTAATCTTTCAATTTAATACTTAGTTAATTTAAATTAATTTAGTTTAGTTTATATTTAATTAGTTTTAATTTAGTTTAGTTACTTAATTAATTAGTTAATTTTATAATTATATCTACCATCAAGCTTAAGAAGTTATTGCTGAAAATGACGTAGGTAATAGTCCTAAGAAGAACTTTAACTTTTTTATATTTCATCAAACATCTAATCATCTAGTCTTAAAGTTAATTTTAAAATAGTAAATACATAAAAATATTATATGTATAATGGATTAAGTAACATTAAACCAAAATATATAGCAGTGGACGAAAATGTTTTTGAATTTCGGCTGAAGGTAAGGAAGACTATATCCGCAACTTAAGTGATTAACTATTGTTTGGAGTTGGGAGGTTTTGGAAGTACAGTGGAGTAAAAGTTTACGCATATTTTGGAACATAAATGGGATCTTACGTTTATAAACGCTGATTTAAACTCATGAGATATTTCTTGTTTTATGTGTACATTAATATTAATGTATATAAATTACGCAGGAAAAAATAACAATAGAATATATTTTAATAAATATACATGCATATTCCAAACAAAGCATTGTAAGCAATTTTCATAATCGCAGATATAGTTTGCAATGACATCGTAAAAATGCAACATGATGATTGTGTTAAAGTCTAGCTCTAAGTAATTAAATACACATCGCATACAATATAATACCGTTCTGTTGTATAAAATTTCCTTGGAGTAGCTATTTTAGCTGCATTTTATATTATACCTATATAATGAATATATGTCTCTTTCCTTAGCTTTAGCTTATTCCTATTACCCTTGACCTTTTAAGCAGACACACATTAGTTGCTCTTCTGAACAACTAATGTGTGTCAGCATGTATACGTATATATATACATATATATATATACGTATATATACGTATATATATATATATATATACGTATATATATATATATATATATATATATATATATATATATATATATATATATGCCGCTATGTGTGGTTCTTCATTTACGCTTAAAGTTATTACAAATGTTAATAAAATATTTTATTACGCTATATTACCGTATTAATCAACATAATATTTACTAAATATTTTCAAGGAATTCGATTCAATCGGCAATTATTTCTTTATTTATAATTATTTATCATAGGTTCCAAAAACTGCTCATTTTTCTTACTAACGCATCATCTACAGCAATCATAGAAGATGAGTTTTGTAAATGTTCTCTCTAAGTTCTTACCTACTCTATAACTAAATGGAAATCTTGTGCAAATTAAACTTCTAAGCCCACTTAATTAGTTTAGGCCATACTTTGTCTGTTAGTAAGTTAATGTTTATTTTTCGTGCTAAATAAACCTTAATATAAGATAAACGTAAATGTATGTAAGCTTAAATTACTTTAAGCATCATTTCCTGATGTCGTGTAAGCGTGAGGTTAATGGAGTGAATCATTTTTGGTAAATTTGAGCTACCGAAGTGGAAGGGAGATAAATTGGATTTCTATACTTAACAAAATAATAAATCGGAAACTTATCAGTTTCGCGAGATTTGGTTTCCAATAATGTTGTTATTAATGTATTTTTAAAGATACTTCTTAATTTTTTCCACTTAAAACCACATTTTATAGTCACTGGGTTATTATTTAAAGTTAAAGGGGGTTTTATTCTTAGGATACCTAATATGACACACAATGTAGACATCGTAATTGCATATTTGTAGACATCATGCATAGTTTTTAAAGTTTTCTTATATTAAAATTTGTTGCACTGCGTTCATATCCTACCACATGTGTTAACGTTTCAATGCATAATATGTTTATTATAAATTGTTGCGATCTTCGTGGGAGCTCGTGACGGAAGTTCTTGCCGAGACCTACTATACGTCTCGGGTAGGAGGGCTCTTGGTGAGAACCTTCCCTTGATATACGGGAAACCTACGGGTGCGTCGGATAGGGCAAGAAGCGCTTTTGCCGAGGTGGGGGGGAGGACCTGGCGGGGCAGCCGTACGGCACACGCGTAACGGCTGCCATTTGCCCGGTCCTTGAGCGGTGGATGCGTCGAAAACGCAAGCCCCCCACCTTCCGTCTGACGCAGGTTCTCACCGGACATGGTTGCTTTGGCGACTACCTGTGCCGGACGGCCCAGAGGGAGCCGACGTCTGAATGTCACGATTGTGGCGCGGCGGTGGACTCTGCCCAGCACACCCTCGAGGTGTGCCCGAGATGTGCGCTGCGTCAAGGTCTGACGTCCCTGATCCTCCCGAGCATCATCACCGCGATGCTCGGCGACGACGAGTCCTGGAAGGTCTCCATCTGCGAGACAGTAATGTCCCAGAAGGAGGCCGACGAGCGAATGAGAGAGGAGGTCGCCGACGTGGCCTCCATCCGCGGGTGACGAATGGGAGTGCGTAGGAGGCACTACTTAATGCGCCTCCAGTAACGGCCCTGTGCCCTTGCGCTGCGCCGCCGGGATGGGAACCCGGTCCTGCTAGACACGGCGTCGTCGGGACTGGTCAAAGGTTGAGCCGGACAGTCCCCATGGAGGAGAAGTCTGGCCTTTTCGCCGAGGCGAGCCTGTTGCCGGAGGGCTCCTGTTGCCTGCAGAGCCGGGACCCTCCAATTAAATTGGCTGAAGGCGCCCGCAAGGGTTTAGTACGGTATTGCACTCCCAAAGTGCTGAGTCCGACATAGGTCTAGGACTGCCGACCCGGGCATTTTGGATATCATTCGTAAATGGATTCCCCTGCGACAAAAAAAAAAGGTTGGGGTCCTGGTGTTCTGAAACACAGGCCTCGAGCATAGCTCAGGCACCAGTCTCCCACAATATGTATAAACGTATATCTGTATACATATGATAATGTAAAATTAAGTGAATTTACTTGTATTGAAATAAAATGATTTAAATAATAAATTAAATAATTAAACTTAATTTACAATTTATGATCAGCAATTTTTTGAGTCACAAATTATATTTTTATTGCCAAAGATTTTGTCCGAGGTTACCAAATATAAATTTCGTTTATAAGATTATTCGTTACAAATTTTGGTGTAAATGCTTAGTATTTTGATTTTTAATTTTTATTTTGTGTAATTTGTTGATGAGAGTATGGTAGTTATAGTCATAATTCTTTAAAGTTATTTTTTGTGAAGCTATTTAATCGTCTATCGTGGTTAAGAGCAATATAATAAACGCGTTGCAGTGTTTTTGTCTTAAATTAAGAAACTTAAACGTATAGATGATTTAATAATAGAGAGTGTAAAAGGTTTATTATTTATATAAGTATTGTATACGTAGTCCAAAATCGTATGAGTTGTGGCATTCTTGAGTACTTAAAAACATTTTTATTAGTGTTTAATAAATCCGAGTTGAAATCTCCCAAAACCAATGATCTTTACGGTTCTCTAGTCGAAGAGAGTGTGTCAAAAACTTATTTATATTAGACTCACCGGGTTTGTAAATTCTGTATATTTTTAGCGCAAATTTGCATAAACATATCCATAGATAATGATTACCATTCTCTGTTAGTTCCTCCGTGAAGTTACACTGAAAACTGTTATGAATGTACATCGATACGCCACCTCTTTTACTGGTTTTTCTACAGCTATAAATATGTGAGAAATTGCTATTGACGGGCATCTCGCTCAGACGTAAGCCAAGTCTCAGTAAAGGTAAGTTAATGCCTACTTAGAAATTTTTTAAAGATTTTCTTTTCATAATATTTATACCTATATTGTTTTTTTTTGTTTTTTTTTTAACGTTCTATTTCAGAACACAATTTTCCATTTTATTAGATTAGGAAGTCTTTCTAATTTCATTAAAGGAGGTAGTAAGTTATCAGCGTATGAATTACTGAACCCATGTGACCTTTCAATAATTTTATTTTCTTAAATTTCACTTCGTTTATTCAACGGAAACCAATGCGAAATTGAAATGAATCAAGCTATTTCAAAACGTAAGTAAAATTTTCTTCTCGAGATAAACGCGGTGCTATTTCATTAAATAAAAAAATAAAAAACATAAAACAAGATCACAACAAGCACTCTATCTACTTTCAATTTTTTTTCGTTTTGATACAAAACGCTTTGCTCTGCGTGTATCGATATATTTCAACAACACTTCTCTCACTATGAAAATAATTTTAACAAACTAATGGCTAATTAAATTTAATTTAAAAAAAAATTAATGTATAAAAAATGTCTGTAATATTTTAAGTAAAACATCGACTACTATTTTAAGACTTAATATGTCTTACGGGCTACACGTACACATAGTAACTATTAACAAAATCAAATACATATAATAATCTCTTTCCTTTCGGAACCTCCTGGTTTAATATAGATTCAAAAATCTAAATTCAAAAAAAATCAAGAACAAAGATAAGCTTAGTTTTTTGTTAGTGATAAAATCTGAAACTAATTACCATATACACAAAAACATACATATAAATAAAGTAACATAGACAAAAATAATCTACAAATTCATAGTAGGCAAGATTGCCAATTTACAATCTAAATGTTACTTTACAATCGAACCTAAATGATTTTTGAGCAAGTCTATGTTATTGTGCACGCCGTAATATAAAAAGTAGATATAAGTATATAGTAAACAATGTTAAGAACAAAACATATTATAATAACAACATAAACTTAATATAATTACTAAAAGGATAAGTGGGGATAACCTCTGGATTAAATTCGAATCCTTCGAAACATCGGTCAAAAATAAAAAAATACTTAATACTTATATACCATATTACTATGATAAAACCCTTAATACGAAGATATAAATATATCTCCTACTTCTTACTTGAGTCCTAGAAGGTGAATAAAAACAAAACACGCAGTATTTTTAAGTAAAATCTATAGAAATACAACTGAGAAAATCATATAAATTTCGTACAGTAGGTACTTAAAGATATATATAAAAAGTCAAAAAAAAAAAAAAAATACTACTCACGCGATTTCGCCCAAGTTAAAAATATGTTGTGTTATAGAAACATATTTTTATCGCACAAATGAAATGGTCTGCTTTATTATATATATTATGAAAATGTTAATGAAGCCTAAAAAGTTTGTTAAAATGTATTAGTTCTCGAATCGACAGGACCAATATAAAAATATATATTTTTCATCTATTCAAATGAAATGAAAAAAATAAATAAAAATAAACACCTAACACTCAATAGCCTTCATCAAGATGAAATCCCATATGACTCCGGAAATACAAGACAAATATCTGTACAGGCATCTACGGTATTTTCGAACCGATACGACTTAGGGACCTTCAAGAAAAGACCATACGCCCATGTGAAAGGCCGGCAACGCACCTGCTAATTCTCCGATTTGGCGGGTGTCTATGAATGTCGCGTGCACTTACCACCAGGTGTACCGACTGTCCGTTTGCCCCCTGTACATTAAAAAAAATTAGTTTATGCAAATATTTGTCACGAGCGGGATCGAACCTACGAACATTAGCTTAGCAACTAGTTGCCTACAGAGCCAACACCTCGTCTATTGTAAATGTTACACTGGTCAGAAAAGGCATGTTGCCCTTGACCGCAACCAAGACCGGACAGCTATACGGACTCTCCGAGGCACTGTGGGACAAACCACAAGCACAACCCTAGATCCCTAGATACACTAGATAGATACCCTAAATAGAGAACCCTAGATAGATAGATAGAAAAATATGTTTAAAAATTTTATATGCGTTTTGCACGGAAATCAGAAATATGACAATCGGTCTTTCGTTGTATCTTTCGTATAAGATCGATTTATTAAATTAACGCTTAAAAACAGTTAAACAGTAACAATAGCTATAACAATACATACAGGTAGAATGTAGTAAGTATATTAGAATTTTACATTTGAATACGAAAAAAAAAACACTTAAGAAAGCTTAAAAAATATTCAATATTTAATCTCTCGATAGATGTAGAAAAAAAAAAAAAACAAACGGCTAGACCCTAAAAGAAAAAAAAGGTCGTTTAAAAAAAAGATTTATATCATAACAGATATAACAGCTATTTGTATTATGAAGACCTTGTCACGAGATGATTAATGGCAGCTCTCAACTTTTGTCGCTTTGAGGGATCAGTTTTTAATGCTCCTTAGAATTTGCTGAAACGCTCTTATTTAAAGTTATTACAATAAGTATCAAGGGGAAAATATTTTTGAAGCTACAGTGTGACTTTTTAATTAAATTGTTTTGACAGTTATTATAAGTTAAATACGTTTTCTATAAAATATATAATAACATTATGAAGCGAAAGAGTTTGTTCGTTTGTTTGAAAGCATTTATTAGGATCAGTTACTGTTTAACGAATCTTTTTGCGTTGAACCTTTTTACTGCGTAGGATTAGTCCTATCAGACATCAAATAACGTACGTACTCATAGTAGCAAAACAAAAATAAAAAATGAATGGTGTCATAGGACATCAGGTAGGAACGAATTTCCTTCGGATAATATAGAATATTGATATATGTTTTCTAGATTATTTTATTTTTCTTTTTAATTTTACTGATTGGTTTTTATCTAAGTACATAATAGTATTTTAGAAATTTAGTATTTTAGAAAATAACAATTAATGAAAAATAACGTCGCTTGAGGCCGGCGTCTGTCGAGAGCACGCACAGGCGCTCCTTGCGCTACGCGAAATCAGTGCCGATGGCCGGGGTCGCGTCCCTCTCCCCCGCAACGCCGCCGCACCGCCCGGACGCGCACTTTCGTTATAATTTTTTCTTACGGTCTTAGTTTCATTTTTTTTTCAGTTCAGTCGCGCAGCAAAATCCGTATCTCCTCCAAGCCTATTGTAAGGAACTTCGTTTCAAAAAAAAAAAAAAAACATACAATCAGTCTCAGATCTCAATGATGTTCCTATCGTACCATACTGCATGTGCAAGCTGCAGAGTTTGTACGAGATTTTTTACGTTTGGTCAATTCAGGGATGTTAAAGTATCTCCAGTAACTTTCGGGATCCAATCCATATGTCTAGATGCTACACGTAACCCATTCACATAAACAACGGACAAATCAAAAATTTAATATTTACTATTTTATTTAAAAATTGGAATGGGTGTAAACAAGGTGTTTAGCTTTTAGCTTTATGAACAAGGTAAGTATGAACCGTTGCAGTATCGTATCAACATTCCTGAATGATTTATAACTGAAACATTATATTTAACTTTAAAAATTCGAATTTCAGTCCCTAAAATTAATTATGACTGTCGCTTATTATACTAGATTTAAAATACTTTTTTTTTGTGACGCAGGGGAATCCATTTACGGATGATATCTAGGACACCCGGGTAGGCAGTCCTAGACCTATGTCGGACTCGGCACTTTGGGAGTACAATACCGTACTAAACTCCTGCGGGAGCCTTCAGTCGCTTTAATTGGAGGGTCCCGGATCTGCAGGCAACAGGATCCCTCCAGTGACAGACTGGCCTCGGCGAAAAGGCCAGACTTCTCCTCCATGGGGACTGTCCGGCTTACCTCTGAACAGTATAGACGAGGCCGTGTCTAGCAGGGCCGGGTTCCCATCCCGGCCCGACACGGGCACAGGGGCGTTACTTGTGGCGCATCAAGTAGCACCTCCTACGCATCCCCATTCGTTGCCCGCGAATAGAGGCCACGTCGGCTGCCTCCTTCTGGGACATTACTGTTTCGCAGAAGGAGACCATCGCCTTCCAGGACTCGTCGTTGCCGAGCGTCGCGGTGACGATGCTCGGGAGCTACAAATTTCCTCCGAGGACCAACGTCAGACCTTAACGCAGCGCCGCCCATGTCGGGCACACCTCGAGGGTGTGGTGGGCAGAGTCCACCGCCGCGCCAAGATTAAACATACTTGAAATAAAGTTGATGACCATTCTGGAGTAGTGATAACGAAAGTTTCATTAGCGTCAATGCATGCGGTTTCGATCATGCTCGGGGCAGATATTTGTGGTTGTACAAATATATGTTTCTATTCAGTGTCTTTATAGAAATAACGACCGTACGTCGGCGTTATTATCATAAATTGTTGATAAAGAACGTTACTTTCGGGAGGGAAATTATCAATCAACCCGCCATAATCCTGCGTGGTGGATTAATCTTCAAATTATTTTTAAACATAAAATGATAAAAGTAATTTATACTGAAACAGCGAGGAAACAAACCAGTCCACTGTTAGGTACTTTTATTCAGCAGTGGGAACAGGCTGTTTTAGTTCAGTAAGTTCGGTTACTATACGAAATATAAATTACTATTGTTAAAATATAAACAATAATATAGTTATATAATAATAATAATAAGTATGCTTAATTAAAAAAATCAAAAAAAAAGAATGCGTAAAATACTCTTATTATAAACTAAAAAGAATAAAACAATTTACTACCTTTCATTTGATACCCATATTGCTACAGTAAGAAAAAAAATTCAACTCCCCCCTCATTCCGCCATTTGCGGGCGCTATTTTGAAAATGTATATAGCCTATGTCACTACTACAATTTAGACAAATCCAACGACACCTCATATGTCAAAAACCGTCCAGCCGTTTGGGCTGTAGGGCGTGCCAAAGAAATGGACATACATACATACATACATACATACATACATACATACACTCGAAAAACATAACCCTCCTTCTGGTGCAGTCGGGTAAAAAGTATGACTTAATGTCATCGGTAAGATTAAAAAAGAAGCAGTAGTGAAAGCCATTAATCCTAATTAATAACAATAAGGTTAAAAGAAGATTAATTGTAATGGGTTTTGCCAAATCTCATCGGTAAGTAGATTAAATCTAAAAAAAAAATAGAAGCCATTAATAAAAAATTAGTCATATTTATTTATAATAACAATTTATTGTAACAATACGTACATGAGTTCCCGCTATCACCCAAAACTTTGAAATGTTATAAATCATATTAATAGGTATAATAACATTATTTTTTGTCCTAAAATCATGATTTTAAAAGTACGTTAAAAGTAATTTATCTCAACAAACAGTCATCGTTCCACTTGTCAACGTGCTGACACTCGGCGTCTGTCAAAACAAAATGGACGGTAAATGTCGAAAGCGGAAAACCAATTTCACGTCGATCGCACTAAAACTCTTTCAGCGTTACGAGTTTTGAATAAAACTAACAGCTTGTTACTTATTTGGTTTTGTTTTGTCTCTGGTTTGTTTTAAGAGAAACTATTGCTTTATAGTTTGCGGGAGTTTGGTCTGAATAATAAGATGTACTTGTGTTGTCTACTGTAATAGCCAGAAACTATATCCCTGCTGGGCGACAAACTCCTTTCTCTCTCTCTCAGAGAGAGAGAGAGAGAGTCTAACTAAGAGGTTAACGGAATATTACGGATATTTTTATTTCGCTCACATTTGTTACGAAATATCATTTAAGATCGATCATTTGATTAAAATCTACTAGTTCTGACCATTAAGGCGATGTAAGATAGTAAAACAATCTTACGCTTCAACCATCAGGAAATACATAAGTACTAACGCCAAAGTATACAATATAGAAAAGGTGATGAAATACTTTGCTTTAGATGGTACATGTTTATTTTCTGAAATTAGTTTACAAGTAAAATCTTGTAAATTTATTTTTGTATTTCCCATTAAGAAATCTTACAGACTAGACAATTATTTATATATATCACTAATTTTATAATTAATATGATAATTATTTATAGAAAGAAATTAAAAAAAAATCAAAAACAAAAGCCAACTATGGTTTATCGTTTTAGATTATACACGCGTTTGAGCTTAAATTATTCAGCAAACAAAAATATTTCTTTGCAATCTACAAACACAAATAATAACCAAAACAAATAAACGATAACGTGCAAACACTCACTCTAAACCCTTTCACTATGAATATTAGTTCCAAACGTTAAACTCGAGGCAACATGGAATCCAATGATGCACTCTCTATACATTTGAATTTTATATATTTTTCTTTTCACGTTGAATAAAAAAAAATCCATTTACAAGCACATTGACCATTAGATTTTGTTTGCAAATCAATAAAACCTATTTTCATACTAGCTCCCACATCTAACGTTTATGTAAACGGGAATGAATTGCGTTTGCAAATAGTTCGCAAATGGATTTAAGGTATAGAAATGATTACCTCACACATTCTTTTGAAAATTGATACAAAACTAACAAAAAAAAAATCCGTAATTATTTTATTTCATTTGTAATTTTTAATTTTTAATAGTATTCATATTTGTAAGTTAATTTTAGAATAAGTAAATTTGTCAATTCGATTTTATAGTAATAAATCAGTGTTGCTAATTAAACATGATACATAATTCCAATTAAGCGATGTAATTAGTAATAGTTGGAAAGGCAAATTTGACACGTGTTATTTTTATTTTATGATGCGCTATGATAAAAATATGAAAGCTTTTACACCAAATGAAGAAGAAAATGATGATGGTAAAAATTTACAAATACCTACTGTTAAATGAATGAATGCACCTTATGTCAAATATCTGTGGAATGCACGAAAGAAAAAAATAGACAAAACTGAATGAAGGAAATGAATTTTCTTGGGCTATGGATAAATGTACCGTTATTTTTTGGACTTACGTGTTTATTTATTACTAACGTAGTATCTTGTCTACATGTATTAGGTGTAATTTACAATTAATTATACACTTGTTAAAATGGATACAATAAGATCCTTAAATCACATCCGTTGGTTGTATAAATATATTTTTAATTTTAAAATATTTGTACAATGTAATTAAATAATATATCGGACGACTTTTCATTAATCATACGACATGACGACAAAATAAAATTACAGTAAAATATTGACGATAAAACTTTTAGGAAAATAGTCTTGATCATACTATTTTGTAATAATTTGACAACGTATGAATGCAATAAAATTTTTTTTTGACGACGAGTGTTATGAAATATTTCTCTTCGGGTCTTGAAAATAGCTTACAATATCGATGGTTATAAAATTGTAATTCGTTAACAAAATTAATGAAATGGAAATCAAGAAAGAAAAAGATAGAAAAGAAAACGTGCTGCCTAGTTGCAATTTAAGTATTTTATTTACTGCCTTTAACTGCCTCTAACTGACTGACTAACTGATTATTTTTTCTCCACTCAGCATTCCTTCCATTTCACGTAGTTGGATAAAATTTTACAGTTGATATCTGTAAAAATTTTGTTGAATTTACAACATTATAAGTATAATATTGTTATTTATGAAACACAATTTTAATTAACTAGCATTTTTCGTAACTATACTTACGTGACTTTAATGAAAACGCTTCAACAATTTAGTTGATTCGATTATTGAGCTAGTATAAAAGACTACTTATAGCACAAAGACAAATGGACGCTATAGTATGATCCAGTTTGTTTAGTTGACTTAAATACTTTCCACTACACATAATAACAAGGGTCCAAAGATTGATAGAAGACTGGAACTTTGATGAAAACTTCTAAGATTAGGTAAGGTAGGGTAAGAAGGTCTACATATTTTATTTTTATACTTATTTTGCATCACACATGATGAGGGTGAGTTGTAAGAGTGTCAATGGAACTTTCTGATGGAAAGTACTGAGATAGTAAAGTTTTTGGCTACTTTAATTTAATGTCATGTGCACTTTCCACTACATATGACAATAAGCGTCTAAAGATAAGTCAGTTGACACCAGTACCCCTATCAGAAGCAACTGAGAGAATTTGGCCTCTTTTATTTTGCTATCATATTCACTTTTTATTATATTATGTAGCAAAAATAAGTCGCAACAACTAACACAGTAGAGTTTAGCCACTTTCGTATTTTTTTTTAATCACAAATTATGACAAAGTCCTAAAGATAAGTTGAAGAAGATGCATGATGATGATAATGAATGAAGATGTAACGTAAAACTAAAGAAATCGTTTAAAGTCATCATTAAAAATTAAAAAATTATTGTCAAATGAAATTTTAAAAGGTTACATAAAAGTACACTTTTTAACGGTTGTAAAGAAAGAAGTATCGACATTTTTGTATAAGCACTAGATTATCTCTGCTCGGACATCGAATGTCATTTTGTTTTTCACTCCGGCTATCTGTTTATGGTTCAACGAGTGCAGTTGTAAAATTGTGTCGATTTATTTCTGTCCACGTATTAACACATTGGTTACGGATAACTGAATTGAGTGATGTTTGCTTGTTGATGGAAAATAGCTTATTTCCTTTATACTGTGACTGTATTTCGACCTGTTTTTAATCTTTATTTATTCCTTTGATAAAGATTAATAACGCTGTACTTAAGATGTTTCAAATGTTACTTTAAAAAATAAACATAATTATGACATCCACTTCTAACGCGTGCCATATATCGATTGCAATATTTATAACTTTGCTTAATACATGCAACCTATTCACAAAAAAATGTTCACTAAATAATATTATCGAACAGGCGATAAAAAAAAGTAAACAAACAAAATGAAAACAAACTTTTATAACCGTTCGTGTAAATATTAACAATACGAACTACATTCACAAATGATATTTCCAAAAACTATATTTGGATAAAAAATAAAATCACGTAAAAACTAAAAACTAAAAATAGTTTTGGCAATACAACGCAACGTACAACTAAAATGTATATCTGGATCGCGTTCAACAGTACGATGCCGATACCACTATCGTATGCCAAAACACAACAGTTTTTCAAACTGACGCCGATAAGGGGGAGTTTCACCCATCACTATGAAATCGCCCATTTAAAACGACAACGTGTTATCTCCAAAATGACAACTTTACAGGAGAAGAGTTTTAAAGTTTAAAAAAATCATAAGTTCGTAAGAAATAATTTTCTTACCAAGAGCTTACAATAAATAAGTGGTAGAACTTATGATTGTTACATAGAATCTACAGCAAACCTTCTAATTAATCATTTAAGCTTTGAATTTGACAACTGAAAAAAAAGTAGACCAAATATCACGTTCTTTCTGTAAATTTAGACAGAAAGTGATGCAGTAAATTGATTTGTCACATTGTAGATGATATTGTTTTCTAAGTTTACACAAGTTATTTAAAAAAACACTCTGTTCAATTTAAGAAACATCGTTTATGTGTAATAAGATAATAAAAAACAATGTTACTAAAAGAGTTTTCTTATAACGAGTGCCTACATTTTAGCTTAATGTTATCAGTCTTGAGTAGCCTGTGTCGAGTTATGACTGACTTGCTAATAACCGAATTAGTATCAGAGTTGTGTTTTCTTACGTAGAGGCTGACAGCAGCTTAGTTCTTTTTATAAGCTAAGCAACAATAATAAATCTCCTTTTGTTAAAAACAAGTACCTAGCTACGTTATGTAACCCTAGAGTGGGCGCGCTATGAGCATTCTGCCGCCCTCTGCAAAAAAAAGGTTAATAATTCTTAAAACTATTGCATGTAAACATTGCGCTTCTTAATACCTGCCCCCACATTCGTTCGTAACCCGTACCGAAAGATTGGCTTGAGAAGGAGATTGTTATCACCAGAAGTCTTTCAGCGGCAATTTTTCTCACTGCGCGCCTACTCACGTAAGTAAAATATGTGCTATATATTATTTACGATGTAAGATCAGCTGCTAACTGATCATAGAATGACCATCGTTGGAACTTTACGTAAAAATAAAAAAGAAATTACACCTTGTTTTCTGAACACCAAAGATCGAAAGAAACCATCTTCGATGTTTGGGTTTGGCGAGAAGAAAGTTTTGCTGTCTCATGTTCCAAACAAGAAGTAAAAAAAAAGTAGTATTACTATTTACTTTTATCAATTTTTACATGAGAATCTTAGAATCGACGAGAAAGAAATTATTACATTTTATAATGAAACCAAAGGTGGTGTTAATGTCGTGGTCCAAATGAAAAAAGAGAACTCTGTTAGTAGAATGACTCACAGATGGCCAATGAGGTTATTTTTTGGCCAATGAGGTTATTTTTCGACACTTGCTACGCCAACAGTATTTGAAGAAGATTTGGATAGTCCTGGTTAAGCCATATATGACCGCGAGGTCTTCTGTAGACACCTCAAATATTTCTCTGAGGAACCAAATTGCTCGCTTAGTTCCTATAGAAAAATCATCATCTTCAAAGAAGGAAGGTAAATGCAGCATATGTCCATGAAAAATAGATGCACGAAAAAAGGTGTTGCAGATACTCAAAATTACTGTGCAATGAACATTGCAGATACTTATGTGAAGATTGTTTCGCCAAAGCATATTCTGTAGATTTAGAAAATATTTAATTTTGTTATTTTTTTACCCTTTTTTATAAATAATATAGTAGGATAATGTAGGATCATTTAAAAAAGTTAATTTAAAAATTTTTAAATTTTCTGAAGTCAATTGTAAACCAAAGTTCCTTAAACAAAATTCAATAAATATGTTGATTTGTCATTCCTTATTTGTGTTTTACTTAAATCCTGAGAAAATAAATTAATTAAATTGCAATATTCCTATTTAAAAATTGTCAACGAAAATTAGCGGCAAAATGCTCAACGCACCAACTGACGTTTTGCGGAAAGATGCGCCTCCTCTAGGGTTAATAACAATCAGTCTTGCATAGCCTGTAATGGCTAGTAATTATAAATCTAATGAGTATCACAGTTAGGTAATTAAATATTTTTTTTTTAACGTAAAGGTGCAAGTTGGCTGACCGCAGCGACAACTGCAGACTTCGTGAAGCCCAGCGACACTACTGGTTTTTATGTATTTCTATAAAACCAATAGTGTCGCTGGACTTCACAAAGTCTGCAGTTGTCGCTGCGATCGGTTACCAGCTTGAACCTTTTATCACAGTCGAAGAGCCGATAGCGGCAGCTCTGCTTTATTTATACTTACGCTAAACAACAATAGCAAAGAACCTAAAGTAAGTTTAATGACAATCAGTCTTGCATCACCCGTGATGACTTTTGCTTTTTAATCAAATCAGTATCGTAGTATTATATTATCCGTGTCAGTATTCTTGTAAGAGTTGCAATCCTACATCACAGAAGAGCAACTCTTCTGTGATGTAGGATTGACATTTAAATCGGCACCTTTCTTTGCAAGGTGGTGTCAGTTTACGTTCGAGAACAGTTTTCTTCGTTTTTGGCGATTCATACGATTTGCGACAGTTTTTAAATATTTTTGCTATGTTTTTCTTCCACTTGTTTTCATGTCCTGGTCTTTTTTCCCTTCTTTAGTTGATGTGTTATCTATTTATGTTAATTCATGTTGTGCGCTTGTGCTAGCTTCGTTTTCTGTATTATTCCCTGATTTATGTTGTGTTATTTTGCTAGTCTCATTCTCTGTTTGATTATCTGATTCATAATCCTCATTTTCCGTAATATTAAAAACGACATAGTTTGAGTCTTTCACAGAGTCATCAGAGTCTAAAAAGAAATATCATAATATTTTAGAGTCACGAAAATACCGTACTAATATAAATGTATGCCAGTAATAACGGGCTAGTTTTCGGTATCCACTTGCTCATCCTCAGCGTTGCTTTTTGTCGCTAATTCGAAATTTTTTCTAGAACGCGATGCCATCTACGAAAAAGTTAGTTTCATTAAGTTATTTGTTTTAGCATGTATAACGTGACACACTGACAACTTAAGGTTTGAAATCAAACAAATTATCAAGAAAACCGTAACAAAAAGAAATAAACCACACATCGAACTCTCTTAGAAAATAAATACAACATCAACAATGTTTTATCCTAATTTATCCGGATCAAAAATCTTAATAATTGCAAGAACAATGTGCTATAAGTGACATGTCTTTTAGTTTTGATTTACTAGTTTTACAACCAAAATGTGATAAATAGCATTGCCACGATGATACATTAAAACAAATTAGTAGGGTCAGACATACCTTATCATCATCACTGGGTTAAACTCGTTATGCCACGTTTTTTCTGCAAATTAGGAGCACTACACTAGATGACAACTTATCTGTCACGGTGTCGAATCGAACCAGGTATGCAAAAGAGATAACGCTACATCCCAATAAGGCACAGTGAGGTTTTCTTTTTCTTTCATAAATACATTGTTTCTTGCTCAAAAAATACCATCTTTTTGCAAAAAATAAAGTAAGAAACGACGATTCCGGTACAATAAAAAAAAAATTTTGGAAATTTTCGATATGTCACGTTGTCGTTTTAAATGGGCGAAATATAGTAAACTGTTATCTCTTTAGTTTGACCCAGAGAGATATTTATAAAACGGAGCATTCGTGTACAGACGTAGAATAGTTTTGAACGTAGATTAAAGACGTATATTATGTCTTATGAATACATTATTTTGAACCACAGTAATACAATCAGGAAAATTCTTTGATCGATATTATGCTATTCTAGTAAAAGATAAGTTTGAAAACGATGGAATTGATGCAAATATTTAATTCAGATATTATTTGAAAATCCAACATCAAAAACATAGAGCCGTACAGTGTATATTATGTTAAAAAAAGCTTATTTTTAATTCTGAAATTTATTAATTGCTTGAATACAAATCATTCCATATATAAAATCGAAATGTCTAGACGGTTTCCAATGATAGTATTTTATATCGCCACATTGATTTTGAATTTACCCAAGTTTTCGTTATTTCTTGGAAATATCGAGGTATCGTTTTTTATGAAAAATACTCAAATATTTAAAATATTATAAGTAAAAATGAAACACGTATATTTTCTTTTTTAATTTTCCATCTACAGTCAAATATAATAAATAATAACAATAAATAATACCTAACATAATAAATTTTTTTTCGAGTACGAACGAGAGAAATAAGAACACGAATTTGAGAAACCATACCATATACCATCAGAGAAAAAATATTTATAGCTTTACAATAAAATATTTTTTAGATCCGAGACTGATGTATTCAAAGAGGCATATACACGTTATTTGAAATAAAATTTTGAAGATTATTTATATAATGAAATTGATAAGAGAACCACTTAGACTTACAAGCAGTTGACTGAAATTTTTTTTACTTTAAACGTTACATTGTTAAAAGTTATTATGTTCAAGTACTTCTACAAAAATACAGGTTGCTTTGGTAAATTTTGCTTTATTAAAACTCTTCTGAAATACAGCAGCGGATATGAAAATATACGGCAAAAATAACATTATTAACAATAAAACTTGGACATAGTTTATGAACAACATGTATTAATCTTGAAAAAGTAAAAAGAACAGTTTCTGACCAAGACTTTGGCTGTGAGGATTTATTTGAGAGGTTTATTAAATATTTCTTTTTAAATGAAATTAACCCAAGTAATATCTAAATTTCTTATTGAAAGACGCGTCAAACTTTATCCAGTTATTTCAGAAAAATTTGTTATCCGGATTGATCGTAATATGGAGGTTAGAGGTAAGAAGCACACTTTTGTGTTACAAAAAGTGTCTCCGAAATTACCTTAAAGATGGCGGTGCTGTACCAGAAGACCGCTTTTAGGTTAGATAATTTATTTAACTCGCTAGCCGTTTAACTTTTAGTTACAACACATTTACAAACTACGCCAATCTATGAGAATACTTGAAATTATACTAACTTCCATTCATCAAACTTCAAGTTATCTAAAACAGTTTTCATATCATACCCTCCGCTTAACCAGCGCCTTCTTTATTTAATGCTATTTTGTAGACATTTTGTGTCAAACAGCCATATGAGATTGTGCTTCTTCCCTCTACCCTCCATAGATCGTAATCAGCGATTATAGATAAATGCTTACACATAAATTTGACAGATAAAAATGTAGGTTTTCCGTATGGAGTCTATATAACATGTTCATTTCATGAAAAACCTGTGATTTTGACACTTTAAACAGACACTTAAATTTCATTTATAAGGTAATATAATAATTTTTTGAGATCAAGTTTAAATTCTTGAATAGTACCTACCATTTAAAATGAAAACTCGAAAACCGGAAACGTGATATCGCATAAACACACACCATCGCGTATTAAAATAATATTGCAAATTCTAGATACTCCAAATAGTATTCCGTTTGTACAAACAAACCGTAAATTTGGAGATTTAAAAAGCTTTTATCTCTTTGTTTGCCGCGTTGTT
Organism: Euphydryas editha; assembly: GCA_036937285.1. NCBI lineage: Eukaryota > Metazoa > Arthropoda > Insecta > Lepidoptera > Nymphalidae > Euphydryas > Euphydryas editha. Next base: position 8,489,207 of record JAUPFZ010000025.1, read on the forward strand.
CCCGCAATACGTCGAATAAAACGCGACGTTCAAAATTATGGGTATTTTAAATGGTTTACATAAAATTTTGTATAATATACTTTTATAGTAAGCCAGATAAGAGAATAGAAGACTGTGAATAAATAAAAAATAAAAATCTTGTTAAGACTCGGCACGAGGAAATGGATGAGTTATTGTACTATGCTCTTTCATTTTATTATGTTCTTACTAAGTACTGTGCCGGCGACTTCGTTCGCGATTGGCATCCCATTAATTAAGCCTATAAGCTCCATATGTTATCCAGCTTAAGAGCCATATGTTCAAAGGTTCTGTACATTCCCGTTTCTTAGTTATTTGAACATATTACTGAGGGCTAAAAATATCTGTAATTTCTGAACTAACAAACAAAAGAATTTGAAAAAAAAAATTGATTAATGAAATCAAATCAAATAAATGGAATAAAAATTAGCCCAACTTGTTGTATGAACTTAAATCGTGTTCAGTGTCATTTAAATTCATCGAGTGGTTTTGCTTTTATTTGCGGCCAAGAGATAGACATACAGTCAGACAAAATAAAATAAAAATCATGAATGATTTTAGTATCGATTATAGATTGGCCTCTCAAAAAAAAATTTAAGATCTAAAATCTAGAAATATCTTTAATGAGAATTGGGCCTGTTAGAGTTTTTTGTTAGAGATTATAAGCAGAGATACTTATATAAAAAACGGTTTGTAAACTGAATACCTACTCGTTGTGTTGCGCGAATAAAAAATGTGGAAACGTTATGTGATGTGAAGTGACATGAAGCAATGCGAACATAAATCAAACAGTTGTAATACCTAACTATCCTATCGTCGCGTTCCCATTACCTGACATATGATTAAAATATATAGGATTCATGTACTGAACTTTTAATCGGAGTTTGTAGTATCGCAAAAACTATAGTTAACAAAAATTTAAAATAAAATTACGTTTGTTTAGTTAATTATATTTCAGTTGACTGATTCATATATCTGAGTTTTAAAACACATATAATATTAAATAAATACATATAGTATTAAAATATTATATTTTTAATGAACTAGCTGTTCCCGCAGCTTCCCTCCCTTTTCCCTCTCCCTTTCATTAAGCCTATGAATCAAATTGCAATGAGCCGTATGCCGAAAGATTACTGTTAAGTAACTAAGGGCTATGATGTCTGTAATTTCTGAACAGTTAAATCAAAGACCTTAAAATAATTAGGCGATAGTCTTTTAATATCTTTTTAAACGGCTTAATTAATGAATCAAATTATAACTAAGTACACATTTTGTCTTTTATCCCTTCTTTCGAGGGAACCGTGCCGAATTTTACAATACAAAGTAACCAGTAACCCAACTCGTAGTATGAACTCAAATCGAGCCCAGTTTTGTTTTAATTCATTTAGAAGGTTTGGCCTGATATGCAGCTATAAAGTCCTATTTGAGTCCTAGAGAGTTCCTATTGAGTAATACCTAATATATAATAAAATATATTTTATAATCAATAAAATATTTTTTTAAAAAATAAACTTTCCTTACATTATCATATTAATACACATTAAATTAATTTATTTATTTATTTATTTATTTATAATTTAAGTAATAACTTAAGCTTTTCTCAATTCAAATAATTTTAATATTAAATAGTTCAGATTAGAAACTTAGATTAGCTTAAGTTATTACTTCTGTCGAGCGTCCCGAGACGAACACGTGTTTTTTTTTAAATATCTATATTTTTGAAGCAATGGTATCAATTTCATTACGTCGTACTTCTTTTGTTCTGAATAATCGTTACCAATCTGATATGTCCGTGTATATGTTTTCGAAATCAGTATCTTTGTTTGCTTTCATGAGTTACGACTAACGAGATACGATTTTCATAATCTATCTCTATCTAATTTTACTTACTATAATAGATTAAATTTAGACTAAATTCGTACAAAATTCGTGTCAAAATCAATATCAAAAAAGTAAAATTAGAACTAGATAGGTCTGGACTGGGTTGGCTATATGCCAGACCATCAGTTAAAACAGAAATGAATATTACGAAAAAAATAAAATAAGTAAATTAATTAATAAAAATTAAATAATTACATACTTTTGTATTTTTTACTACCCGCTTGGTACGATTCGCATTATAAAGATGTCATTCAATGTATTAGTCAGACAATAAAATTAGTTTATTTTTTTTTTCAAAAACATACAAATAATATCTAAAATTCAAGTTTATCGTATCTCAGATAAAATAATTAGTTCTTAAAAATTTTCTTCAACACAATTTTCTACGAGTATTGATTTATATTTAACTTTGTTTATTTTACAACATTACTTAAACGACGAAAAAATTAGTTTTATAAATAATAGCTTTTAGTTTTGGTAAAAAACGGCTCATACAAAATTAGAACCAATTGGTAAATCCCTCTTGAACGAATTTATAAATCTTTATTTAATAGATGAAAAACCTAAGCTACCCCTAACCCTTCTGTCCGTGCTAAAATAAAATATCGCCCGTTTTATCTTTATAAAAGTCTACAATTCCTCGCGGTGGCATATTAATTATCCTTAGAGAATTATGTAGATTCGTGTGATAAAAACACGCTTATTTCGTGGTTAATTTTAGAATAAATATATTTAACGTTTATTGAATTAAATGAGAGAAAGTTGTTTATTTGTTCTAATAATTTTAATTATGATACTTTAGTTTTATAAAAAAAGGTAATTTGGAAAGTCTGTTTACTGTGAAAAATCATTATTAATCATATAGAAAGACAGAAAGAAAGAATAATTTTATTTGATAATTCACAGCAGATAATATTACTTTAAATAAATAAAAACACAAGATATATAGAATACCAAAAAGGATCTGCCTCAGCTTCATGCTTCTTTACCAGGCGTACCCAGCAAAAAGGCGCTGGTTTTCAGGCAGACCCTAATATCTAATAATCATATTTAATAGTGACTTAATAATCATAGTTGATGGCACCAGTATGGCCTAAGTTGCCTTCTACAACACGTCGGCAAGAAAGAGGTCGGGACTATACTTCTCTGCCTGTTACCGCACAGAAAACATTATCAAGACATATAATAAAATTGCAACCGACCTATGTCGAAGGATTTTTGTGAAAGTAATAGAAATAGTAGTAATTTTTTTAAGCCACTCTGTCCGTATGTTTGTTCAGGCATGACCCAAAACCTGAGTCACAAATTTAAATGCTATTTTGGTAACTGTCATCCTAGATACTGTTCTCTTATATTTACGCGAATTTCACTCATTTAATTAAAAGTCTATACCGGATTTTATCGCGTTTATTTAAAAACTTTACAGTTTAACAATTTTTAAAATTATTTCCTGACGTTTCGGATTCTTTACAGCGTCCATGGTTTCGGGGGACTCAGGTGGTGGGTGTCCAAATAATGAATTAATTGTTACATACCCCGCTTTTTTAATATTTATTGTATATGAAATCATACAATTGTAATGAAAGAAAAACAATAATTATTTATGCAACTTTTGTATAATAAGGGGTATTAAAACACGAATGTGTGATAATAGTATCACATGAGTGTTTAATACCTAATTATCAACAGTTGCATACAAGACTTTATCTACACACCCATAATATGAATCCCCTATTTAAAAAAAAAAATACTGCCAACATTAAAACAGCCAGTCTAGTAACCTAATATCTTCAGATAAACGCGCGTGAATGACAATGTTCTTTGTTTAAAATTCAAAGAGATGTTCTTTTTTTTAATTTATACAGATACTACGCATCTAGCAGTAAGAATGTGGCTGTCTGTTGATTTTGCAGACTTTGGCCAGAAGGAATCGAAAAAAATAAAACAGAGAAGTGTTATTATGAAATTCAGTACAACAATATAAATTATAATATAAAATAATATTATGGTAATTAGGACTTTGGGTGTTTTAATGTTGGCAATAAGTTGTTTCAGAATCTTTTAAAGAATAAGAGTAAAGAATAAGAGAATAAGAAGAAAAAAGAAAAGATTTAAAGCATTTTAATAGATAAAGATACCTTATCTAATTCCAAATTCAGTTGCTGGTAAAAGCTAATCACTAATATGTACAGAGGAATAAAAACAATCGTGTTCGTAATAAAACTGTATAATTATTTCAATATCTTTCACACTTAAAAAGAATTTTAAAAATTATAACAAGCTGAATTTCAAATAAAGAGAATTCTCATTTTATATACTGCTTCTGAACAAAAAGCAATATCAATCGTGTTCAATGATGCGTCAGACATTTTGAACGAGTCTTAACTTTCAAAAGAATAAAGCTGAAATCGGAAAATATTATTTTGTAGTGCATCATCGTAGAATTGTTTAACTTTGATACAAACTCTCAGTTAAAATTATATATCAAAATATAATTTGATGTTTAATAAAATAAAAAATAAAAATAGGAAACCATATTGAAAATTAGAAAACAATAACTGACAAACTTTTTCTTCTCTATTAGCTAATCTTTTTATATATAATTGTATACAAACATAGTGACTTTTGCATCTTATCTGATTACAAAATAACATTATATGTATAATTTTATCAGTGTAGTACCAGGGTATCATAAACCGAAGAAGTATTAACTTCAAGATTTGAGCAAAAAGTAGCGATAATAGCGTGCCTGTCGTTTAACGTTATGACCGAACTTCTAACGAGCCGTCATAAACTGGATATTTACTTTCTTCACCTTAGAGAAAGGTAGAAATATAGCGACTGCGGCCGCTATCGTAAAATCTTATGTCAGAAAGTCGTACTTAACAACAGTAACAAGCATCAAAATCGTAATACGATTTTGACATTTCCTGACACGCAATACAGCCGGTTATACTTTGTATCATTCTGGGTTGTTACTTGCGCTTTGTGGATGTGGATTATAGCTATGCCAATGAGATCATTCGTTTTTCTGTTAATCTGCTTTGTTTTTTATATCAACAGTGGCACGTAAAACAAAAGCAATGTTTTGTGGAAATTGAAATGAAACGAGATTGGTTTGTGAATACTTATAACACAACCAATACGAAAAGCTTACCTGAACATATCGATTTATTTATTTTATTTAGTTAATTATATTAATCGAGTAATAAACTTTGAATTAAAAGGTTTTTAATATTTATAGAATTTGAATTTTAAATGGATATAAATCTAATTTTATCGTCATAAATTTTAATTGAAGACTTAGATGTTATTAAATTCTAATCATAGACCGTTACAGACCCCGATCGTTTCAAAGTAAACATACAAATCCATCTATCCCAGTGGATTATTGAATCCAACTTTGTAATTGGTAGTTTGCTTGTTCACAGGTACAGTCAACACGCTCAAGTCTCTACAAATTCACGTACCAAAAGCTGTTCTCACTGGTCGGGACGCGGAACTAATGTGTACTTACGAGTTGGAAGGAGCTCAACTTTACTCAATACGTTGGTACAGAAATATGATCGAATTCTATCGATACGTACCAAAGGAATCGCCGGCCACTAAAGTCTTTCCCGTCGCTGAGATTAAAGTCGACGTAAGTATATTACTGGAATCGATAGACAGTCTGTTGGCGGATTGCAGTTGAACTTTTAACAAATTGTATGAATCTATTCAATTGTTCGAAGTGAATTTAGATTGAACTATTTTAAATTATACTAAGAAGTGGTATTAATTATGATTATGGAACTAAATTGTCTAACAAGAGTAAGAGTGTATTACTTAATAATTTCATAAAATGATTAAATTAAGTCTAGTAGGGAAATTAAGATGTTAACAAAATACTCGTAATAAACGGAACATACATTTGTTTGAAACAAAAATTCAAAGCGCGTGATTGTATGAAAATGAGTGCAAGAAAAAGTTCTATGAGAGTATTTGAGTTTGCGTACGCTACATTTAGGATAGGGTTCCCATAATTTTTGATGTAACAACCTTTTCAATGTACATGATCTTTTCGTTATTGTTTGCCGTTTATCATAAGTCACCCAATCTTTATTTAAACTAAATATATTTCGAAAAAATTATAAACGTTATTTTTCATAATAAAGTTACCGTGCTTATGTCACTAGGTTGCAGCATCAGATCGAAATCGAGTCGTTCTGACTGAAGTGGACCGCACGTTAACAGGAAAGTATCAGTGTGAAGTGTCGGCCGACGCGCCGCTCTTCCACACAGATATAAAGTCTGCGGAAATGGTGGTCGTCGGTAAGTTGATGAAAATACAATTTTTTAATTTAATCTATTTCTTAGGGTAAGAAAACTATATAGTATTGTAACAACCTGTAAATACCCAACAGTAGATAAAACCTTTTCTTCTGTCACGTAAAATAATCAAGGCTTAATTAACAGCATTGGCTTACTGTGAATTGTAGGATGTATTTCTAGTTATCTCTTGGAACCTAGAGCTTGGTTTTAAGTCTATAATGGTCTGCTATCGATTGGTATCGAGCACTAGGTGGTCATGATTTTTAACATACTTATGGTCTAACACACGATATAAAATTTGTTAAAAGCAACTAAGAAATGATTTATATAGAATAAACAATTTTAGGATCTTGATATTTTAATTAATTAGATGAGTAAAATATTATGTTTCTAATAGTCAATGTTTTCTTGTAACCTATTCTGAACAAGATTCTATCCACTGACGATACACCTATATGAAACTCTCGAAAAGAAGTGTAAAATGAAACTTTTAGAGACAATATCTCAAATATTTTAATAATATTAATTCCTCGAATTCCAATTAATGAAATATATTTTATCAAAAGTATCCAAAAATAGCAACCTTATTAACGTTTCAGAAACACGGAAAATTTGTACTTTACGAGGCAAAATTCCCTTCTCTGTTAACACGATTTCGAAGCGAAGTCGTGAAAAAAGTAAAATAAAAAAAATAAAAAAGGAAAAAACGAAAACGAGAAATCCAATAAAGAACCCAAGCATTAAATTAGTTTTAGTAGCCGCTGTTAACTCTTCTATTATTAATATAATAAAATTGAAAGTTTTGTTCGTTTTTTCGGCCACATTGATCTCTAGAGTAATCACTTCACAATATAAAGTTTGTGTACTAGGGAATGCTATAAAACATCGCGTACTACTAATTGTACGATAACAGAAGCACTTTGACCACGGGTAAATCTGTGCGATTCGTCTAGTCTTTTATAAAATTAAAGTCTACACGACGACGTTACGACGATTACGACTAAACTATATATACTATGATCTAAAATCAATATTAATTGTTGAATATGTTTATATATTATTATTTATTATATAAATATGTATTATTTGTGAATTTTTAAAATTGTTTATTCTTTTTTTTTTGTGGAATCATACAAATTATGTGTATTTTTTTTTTTGCTTTTTGATCTCTCTATTCATCAAAATATATCGACTATTTTAGTCTTAAAATTAATTAAAAAAATAAATTAATAAAGCATCGTTGAAGACCGTTCTGTTCCAGACGACCAGTCTGGTGTAGCAATGCGAGTAATCGCCTCAAACCGTGCGCCGGCGGTCGCGGGTTCGATTCCCGTTCGGGACAGATTTTTATATTTGTACAAATATTTGTTTCTGGTCTGAGTGGATTGTGGGTCACCCCACCGAGCCTCAAAGAGCACGTAAAGCCATCGGTCCCTCATAATAGGGATATTATCGGCCAACCCGCAGTGGATCAGCGAGCACCCTTCTTCTATACGGAGAAGAGGTGTTCGATTAGTAGTGGGTTGTTTACAGGCTGAAACAGTACAGTAAAATTCTTGAAATCTGTCTTTTATCGTAAAAAAAAGTAAAAATGAATATGTATATTTGTATCTATTATATTTTCTTTTTGACACAAAATTCACAAGTATTATTTATCAAAAACACATTATACAAAAAGAGTACAGGTGATGAGCGATGCCAAAGTAATAGCTCAGAAGTAGGTAACAAAAAAAAAAAAAAAAAACTGAAAATACAACCTTATAGAAAATTAAGGTATCAAAGAACAAAGCGATATAATATTGCAATTAAAGTATCAAATGTTAGGATCAGCTGCGGGTCTCAAGAGGTAGCTGATAGACTCGGTACAAAAGCGTTACTCGGGTCTCCCACATACTTTGAGCTTCAATCTAGTATGCTTGTAAATTAATTTTTACCTATAAATTTTATTACATACAATTTGTGTTATGTATGTGTTTCGTACATATTATTATGTTTGTAAATAAATATTAAATACAGTATTACTTTATTGTTAACTGAAGTATAATGAAAAATCTATGAAAAGTTATACTACTTTATATCAATATAAAATATTTATGTTAAAAATTATATCATTGATATGAATACGACACTATTTTACTGTATTAATATAATAAACCAATTAGTTTTTGATGTGATGACGTGTTATAAATTAATGAACGCTGGCTGAACGCACGAAAAAGCATGACTTATTGTCACGTTCCGCGAGCGAGAGCGTCGAACAAGCGATAGAGAGGCACGATCTGCCTAATTGTTCGGCTCGACACATCTATCTCTCTTCCACTCTATCGGCAGATGCGTCCGAGTAGAAGAGAAAAAATATTTGAATTAACGAGTGCAAATAAGTGTATATCGAAAAAAATTTAATTTTCAATTAACTCATTTATTTATTTATTTATTATAATTTTATTGCACAATACATCAAAGAATTGTACAATATTCGGGATTAATGCTAAAAGCATTCTCTACCATCTCATTCTTTGTATTATACAAAATAATGATGATTCAGTCATCAATTCAATTCATAAAATTATGCAATTTTTCATCAATATGACGTTATTACGTAAAATTATTATCTGTAAACCGACTTTTGTTTTGTTTTAAAAACGCTAATCGCGAGATTAATCTTACTGCCAGTTCGTAAAAAGTTATAGCTCGTTTCCTTAGAAGAGTAAAGCAAGCTAATGAACATGAGATTTCGACTTATAAAATGTTACATAATGTGAAACTTTAACTAAAATTGTCAACCAAACTGATAATGAAATTCAGCGCTAGTGAATACGCGAGGGACGCTTAGTATACTCGTACTCATATCTATTCTTGATAAAGTTTCAACAGTGTAATTTTCTACGAACTTATAACTCAGGTCTATAATATTTATGATCATTCTAATATATAATTGAGTAAGCTTAAATGAAATTCCTATTAATGAGAGAGTAATATTTGCAGATTAGGTATTCGAGTCAGAGCTTTTAGAACTTCGATATTTTCGTTCAAACAAGCCTTGATTAAAGTAGAGTGTAATACCAAATCAAGTGTGTTATTTATTATTTTATTTATATAATTATAAATTGTGTTGGTTAAATATGTGTTTAAATTCTCTGATTTGATTAAAATAATAATTATTTTTGGACTATTACGAATAACGAGAAAACCAAAAATTTTCGGTTTAATATTGATTTAAAGACTTACGACAAAAATCCAACAGTTTTAAGGAATAAAAAAAATGTCTTTAATTTATAAATCAAGATTTATTATGAGTAAATATCAAGACGTTTATTCAAAGATTAATGGATACGAAATTTTACGCAATTATAATATACATAGATAGTAGTAAAATATAAGTCAGTCAAATTTGTAGTTTTTATATTCATAACTTTTTTATAAATAGCTTAAGTAAGTAAATGAGGAGATGGTTTTCTAGTTAAAATCATATCATACTAGCAGATGACATCAAATGAACTTATATATAATTATTTTATTTGTATTACATGTTTTTTTTTTCAGTTTAAATAAGTTTTATTTAAAAAGGCGATTAATAATTATAAAAGTTGAGACCAGTCTAATCTAAAGTAAAAATTTAATAAATTTTAATGCTTATAAGTATTTCATTTATGAAATTACTAATTCCAGGAAAACTGTTACAATTTCATATACTATAAGTACATTTTCTTGTCATGTTTTGTGAAAAGAAGAAGACTTTCCGCATTCTCAGAAGCTTTAGAAGCTTGTAACTTACTGCTGGATATTAAAATTTCATAACCTATTTAGATCGTGGGTATGAAATAAATAAGCACTTTATTTTTATTTAATCTCGTAGTTCCAATTTTGAAATACAAACTTGAAGCTTTTACATAATTAAGGAATGAATTTTGGCAAACGCTGCAATATTTATTTATTTAGATATTATATTGACAAAAATTTGTACTGAATTACGTCTTAAAAATCACCCATACTATATTTTCTACCACTGTTCACCATCTAAAGAATGAAGTTTCGAGAAATTGTTTTTTTTTTCGACCATTTTTTATAAGCTGTCTGTCTCTGATTTAGTTTACAAGATTTAGAATTTAGACATAAACTTATATAAATTGTTACAAAATTATACCTGTAGATAGTAAAGGAACATCTACGTCACAAAAAGTAAGAAAACATTCGTAAGATTACGCAAAAAAAATTGTCCTGTGCTTAAAAAAAAATGGTTTAAACTTTCAAATTAAACTTTCTTTTACCTATTTTTTTTAAACTAATTTAACTAATTAAACTCTCAAAAAACTCTTGAGTTTGTATATAAAATACGAAAGAAGTTTTTCCCGACCTAATATTTATACATGCATAAATAATTTTAATTACTGAATATGTTACAAACGATTTTTGTGTTTATGTTAATATAGATTCAGAACGAAGCTATTGTTGATTTTCTCTTTTCCGCTTAACTCATTTATTTTGATTAACAAAAGTATTTTCATTCGACTTATTAACATATTTACATTCGAATTATATGTTTTGACTTTCGTGGAAACGATTGTTGTGAGGTGAGCGCGTAAAACAAACAACCTCTTTACCTACATCATATCAAGTAAATTTTAATGTTTGTCTTGAGTGTCTTTTTTTTTTTTTTTTTTTTTGAAGTGATTACTTCTTATGGGAGGATAAAGCACTTCTCTGTCTGTCTGTCGGCTTATAAAATATGTTTAAAATTTACTGATAAAGGTAAGTTATGTACACGGATTACATAAATGTGTAGGAGGTATGAAAAAATCTGTCTGTTTTTTAAATGGTTAAAAAGAAATTAAACAGGTAAAGATCGTAATTTTTCCATCCGTGATAAATGATGACTTTTTTTTCTATATAGTGAATATAAATATTTTTACAGATTAAAATTCAAAAAATATAATTTTTTTTAATATTATAAAAAAATCAGAATATCAATAAATAATCCATAAAATATTTTTTTAATAAACTAGCGGCCCACCCCGGCTTCGAACCTTTCCTTACATTATCATATTATACATAAAATTTAAGTTATATTATACGTTAAATTTAATAGCCTAAGCTTTTCTTAAGTTAAACAATTTCAATATTAAATAGTTCAACTTATTATAGATTAGTTTAAGTTATCACTTTTGTCGGGCGTCCCGAAACGCACATGTGTTTTTTTTTTTTTTAGTTTTTAATTATACTTCAAATAATTATCTAAGATTATTTTAAAACTAGTCTTACGTATAACGAAAATTTCATAAATTTTTTCCTCTTTAATCCAAGGGAGATCGAATATTGAATGACTGGTATTTTCTGTTCAATAAAAATATCGCCTAAAAATTTACATTTGAAATCATTATTCAGGTTGGATAGAACAATGAAAATATTTTTCGTTATATTTCGTTTTAGTTTTAGATTACTTCCATTTCGCTTTCAATTGATAAAAACCTAAAAAAGTGTAAGCGTTTAAATTTTTTTACTCATTTTCGTCGATCCACCGGCATTGCTTTATTCGGACAGAATAGCGTCCTTAAAAATGTTTTCGCTTATAAACGGATAAGCCCGATATTAGAGATGCTTACTCTATCAACCGCGTTGAAACCATCTGCCTGTTTCCAGAAATTTGTACCCTTTTCGAGAAATCCTTTATTAGGATTGCTGAAATATTGCATATTCACAATGCAGCTGGTGTTTTGTCGACGCGTTCGATAAAAACAAACGGACCAGTTCGATTTCAATCTCCAAACATGAGCTTTTTTTTGTTTTTAGTATTTATTCTCATTTTAAATTTCGTATGCTTTTCACCGAAGTTTTTGAGGTGAAAGAAGGTTTCATACACGTGACTTGCGTTATTAAAAAGTTTCCAGCATCAAATTTTCTGCATACTTTCTGACGTATCATCATACTTTTCTTCCCCGGGAAAGCCATTAAACTATTACATAATGTGTTTTGATGATCAACTCCGTTTTAGGAATTTTCTAAATTTTCATTGTATTTTATTTTAATATTGTTTTTTTTTATTTTTTGTATGTTATATGTTTCAAACTTATGTCAGGAATCTTAATTAGGTTATTTAAATTGAATATTTGATAAGACAATTTTAAAAGGGCATTGTCAAGACATTGACTTATTGTGGTCATCTACCGAATTCATTGAATTTGTCAAAGGTGGAATTTGGATTAGAACAGTTGAGAAGTTCAAATTGGTTAATCCGTGGCATTGAACGCGTGGTTGAATTTACAAGTTGTACGTTCCCAATCAAATACATTATGCTCATTCACGACCACAGTCAACAGGACGGGAAGTTGACTTTCTTAATATAAAATACTTCTATAATTTTCTTAATATAAAATACTTCTATAAATCTTTACATAATAATATAGATAGATTTTTGAATAAAACACTTTATTGCACTCACATAAAAGTATAATAAAAATAATGAAATACAAAGTAATAAAAAAATATATGTATCTTATTTTATATCTTTAAACGAGCAATTCTTGTATATATATATATATATATATATATATATATATATATATATATATATATATATATATATATATATATATATATATAATCTGAATCTCAGAAACGGCTCCAACGATTTTCATGAAATTTAGTGTGCAGGGGGTTTCGGGGGCGATAAATCGATCTAGCTAGGATTTATTTTTATAAAATGTCGTTTTATCCCTTTTTTTACGTAATTAAAAAATATCATTAGAATACGAAGGTAAATTTCGCTGTCATTAATAAGCTTATAATAGCTCGGATGGGTATCGGGCGGATTTGAAACCAGAAAACCCGGGTTCGAATCCAGGTCTACATACCAATTTTTTTCCTTTTTTTTTCAAGTTTCTTCTTTTGTGAGAAAAACTATTATTGAGAGCTTTTTTATTTTTTATTTAAATAACCAGTTCTTATTATTTTATTATTATGTCGGTAAGATCGAAAATATTATTTATGTTTCATCAGTATGTAACGTATCTAAATATAATTGAACCGAGCAAAGCTCGGTCATCCAGGTACTAATAATTATATGTATATAACTTGTACATAAATTATATACACAAATCTCACGATAACATTTTTAAAAACATTTTATGTGACATAGCCTTGTTTGTTAAGGATAATTATAGGTTTAATGTCATGTTATGTTATTAGAGGAAAATAATTAAATCAATTTAAAGACATTTAAATATATCTACGTTACTTTGGTTCCTACATCTATAATTTGAAATGGGTAAGGGTCACTTACCTTCCAATGATCATAGGTGTAATTTTACTGGGAAATAAAAACCCTTGTAGGGTCATTCTCCGAAAGGAAAACAAACAAGTTTAGTAAATTTGTTTTACTAGAGAATGCCTTTTATAAAAATGTAAAAAGAGTAAAAATTTTAGTTATAAATTAACTCTTTTAAAACTTTTCTTATTATTTGAAACAAGAATAAAGAATAAATGTTTAACTTTTATCTTAATTTACGTCATCGTATGTATAGCCAAGAACAATATTACGATCTTTCAAATAATACAAAGATATTGTAGGTAAATTATTCTGAGATTTTATATTTAAATCTTCCATTTTGTGTCACAAGCAAATCGTAAGCTATAATAATAAATAGATTTAAAGGTTATAGTTTTATTAAGAAAAATAGTATTTCATTAAAATTACAGCATTAAAACAGACTTTATTAATATATTAACTAGCCATAATAATAAACGATTGACGAGAATATTAATTAGTTGAAAAGTCAATATCAATTATTAAATTAGAGCTAAATAATATCGATGAACAATTCGTAGTTCAATTTTGTACAGTAATAATTAATTGTTCTCAATTGAACATAATTATTTAGTAACAACTGCCTTATTAGTATATTCCATATATTCTGTTAACTATATATTCGTATTAACTATTTTTAGTAACCTATTTTCCATTTTACTATTTTAACACTGGATAATATGATATTATGTGTAGAAGCATTTGATTGTTTGTTTATTTGTTTAAATGCATAAGTTTCAGAATATATTGATTCTAACTACTGACGTGAATTTACCTAAAAAAAAAACATAAACTTTAAAAATATAATATGTTGGTATTAAAATTTTTTCCGGATATGAGGAAATTTTTAGCGTTCCGTAACCAAAGGTCGCCAACGGCACTGAGGCTCTGATGTCCATCCGTCATTTAGTTTTTGTTTTTCATGTTCTATTATTTAAAGCGTGTCCGACGTATGTTTTTTTTTAAATTAAGTAAATCGATAATAATCGAGTTTGTTTTTTAATTGATATAAAACATACATAGCATATATCCTAAAACCTATTACACGATATTTTTGGACGGGTCTTAATACAATCTTCGATAATATTTAGCCATTTTATTTCTGCATCGTAGGAATTTAAATATATTTGAATTAGATCAATTGATATACAATGACAGGATGGTTTTAGAGGTTTTCTGTGATATTTCGATATAAAAGTGTTAATTCCTCTGTTTTTATAATAAAAAACAAAATAAAGTTTCGAATAGAATTTTCAATAGTTTTCTTTTTTACGAATAAATGTGTACCTTATTAAAAATGCTTTATTGTTGTATTATTGGTCGCGGATGTGATTATTCTTTGGATTTGTACAAATTTATATTTCTGTTCTCTCTGTTTGTCCAGTTTCCCCGCCGTGCCTCGATCGTGCTTAATTTATTCTCTTGGTAGAAATTATTCGCCAATCTGAAGTGGAGTAGCGTGACACATTAAGCTCTAACATTATATGGAGAACCTTTTGCTTTATTTTCCAGCATTTATTTACTGACTATTTCGGTTTAGTTCAGTTCCATCTTGTTATCGACCTTGTTTTTTGTTTCTTTTCTTCGGCGACATTGCGATCATAATTCACCTTGAAGTAAATTCAATTGGTTATAAATTTCGAGAGAAAAATAAGTTAAATAGATATTTATCTCTAAACCTATTTTCTCATCATTATTTGCTTTGTTATAAAATAAAATCTATCTATGCTGTTATAGACACAAGTATTGTTTCAAACTGATTTAAAATGAACTTGTAGCAAAATAGTTTTAAAAGTTTATATAAAAAGCTTGGAAAAAAAGTACATAGCTTTGTTTTTCTATATAAAGACAAATAAATAGTAACGACGTGAAACTAGAAATTAACCTCAAAACGAAATACAAAATAAACTATGTAGTATAAAATTATTCAATAAGGTTTATATTTTACTATACCTACTTTTGAATCATCATTTTATAAGTCTGTTATAGATATGACAATAAAACTAATGTTTTATGTGGAATAGTCATTATTTTGAAATATAGATTATACAGAGAAGAGCAGGAAAAAACTCGGCAGCGGATGTTTTTATAATTTTTGATACACTATTGAATACAATTATCTATCCTGCGAGAAATTCAAGTATGCCTTATTTTTCTTAAATCTACTTTTAACCACAAATTTTTATTGTCGCATTTTTAATTTATTTATTTTGATTCATATTGCTTTTTAAAACTTAGTCATAAACAAATATTATGAAAAATGTTAATTATTATAATTTTTTATTGTTATAAAGAACGACGTGATTTTTTTTTTTTTTTTTGTTATAATTCTCTAAGTTTAAGATTGTAAATGGCTCGAACAACTGTTTTTGTAAAATAAAATATTGTCTATTTTAGTGGCATTTCTGCAGAATAGGTAATCTATCTATACTAAAATAAAACTGTAACAAGTCCTATTCTGTATCAAATATATTTTGATTTGAATAAATATGTGTATTATCATATCATTTATCGCCTAATTTAATACGGTTCCTTTTGAGGAGAGATAGAAAGTCAAAATAGGTTATTGCGATTAAAAACACAATTACAGTCTGTATACTATAAATTGACACTCTCGAAATTACTATAATATATTTCATGAATTATATAAACACCGGTTCATTGCAATAGTTTTCGCCAAATGAATTTCCACTTTTGTTTAGGATGCAAAGCTATTTCAAAAACACAATAGTATCAATGGTATAGATGTTTTCATTCTTAGACGAAAAAACATAAACTTTATTTGTTTTGAAACAAAACATTTTGTTTTTTTAGCAGATAATTATGATCTTTATATATAGAAGAAGAAATAGTTATTAAACTATTTCATATTGATCTATTAAGAGCTCCATCATTTGTATCGTAATGACTCAATATCTTTAAAGGTTTCATAAACTACGTAATTTTTAAGTTAACTTCTCAAATAACGTAAAAATGTCATAAAAGCACGACCACGTCTGTTAGAAAGCAACATTTAATAGAATCATATTGTTGAACTGTAAAAGTTTTATTTTCGCTAAAATGGCCGAGAAGTTCATTTAAAATTATGTTTCATTATTTCAGAAAATTAGCCTCTGTTACGTTAACCAAATGTGTTGTAATACGATATTAGTAATGAATGACACTGACTTAATTACTCATTTTGCGGACACTCCGCAGATCCTATCTTTATTTTTACCTTGGAATATTTAAAATACGAAATAGTTCAAACATTTCAAACATTCTAATCTTATATATATATAGGAGACTTTCTATAGATATAGTCACTCATCACGATATCTCTGGAACTATGAGATCTAAAAACTTGAAATTTGGAAGGAATATTCCTTTTGCCGATTAGAGGTCAGCTAAGAACGGATTTTACGAAATTCTACCTCTAAGGGGATGAAAAAGGGAGGCAAAGTTTGTATGGGACAACTTGATTCCTTGGTCCAATCTACTTCAAATTTTGCATAAATATTCTTTAACAGAATTGATTGAAGACGTGTTTCGTATTTTATCGAAACTCATTCCCTAACGGGGTTAAAAGGGGGTAGAAAGTTATTTTTATATAAATACTCCTTAGTGCTTTTTTTTAAATTACATTTTATTTTGACAAATGCTTGACAACTCAATCCGTCTAATATATTTTCCAGTATTGACGCAGGTGTAGGTGATATCTTTTTTGGGTGCTCCTGATGGAACAGGCAAGACTTTATATTAAACGTAACAAAATTGAGTTGATTTACAACTCAATCAATCAAATCAATACCGTGTGATTGATTTATTGTAAAATAGTGTCTAATATAATATTTTTTACTTCAACGTTGGTGTTGTGTTAAGTCAAGGGTTTTAAACTAAATGACTCATCAGCAACGCATCTGTAGTTCATAATGATACTGATATAGAAGACACCGAAGTGAACTTGGAAACATTTTTGAATTATACGGCATTAACAACCCAATGAGTTCAGATTGGCTCCACGGACTAATGTTGGAACAAGATCAGAAAAAAATCTTATGAATCATGTACCCATTTAACTTTATCTTACACTAAAACTAAGAAGGAAGAAATAAAAGCTGTTTTGGACTATTATTAAATATAAATATATGTTTGATATACACACACGATCGTCTGTTCCTAAGGTAGGCAACTTAATGCCTGTGTTTTCGGTAATAGCCGACTGATATACATTTTTTATAAATATACATATAAATAATACATAAAGAAAAAAATAGATATTACACCCAGACTTGAGGCGGGAATCGAACCCACGATCCTGGAGCAGAAAGCAGGGTCACTACGAACTGTGCCGAGTCAATTAAAATTTAAAAAATAATTACTTGCGGGTTTATTCAAATCTAAGAGACAAAATCGTATTGACTTGTGGTGTAATTATACATACGATACAACGAACGAAGCATTGATAACCGTTCTGGTGTAGTGGTGCAAGTAGTCACCTTAACGCCTCGCCTCAATGGCGGTGGTCGTGTGTTCGATTCCCGCTCGACGCAGATATTTGTGTTTGTGCCAATATTTGTTTCAGGTCTGGGTGTATAGTGGGTTTCCCCACCATGCCCCGGATAGTACGCAAAGCCGTCGGTCCCGTTTGTTATCATGGATGCCTTATAATAATTTTTACTTATAGTAGGGATATTATCCGCTAACCCGCAGTGGAGCAGCGTGGTGGATTAAGCTCCAAGGCTTCTTCTATATGGAAAAAAGGCCTTCGCTCAGCAGTGGGTTATTTATAGGATGATACAATACACTACAGTACAGGAGCATTTGTGGCCTGCAGTGACGAAACTGAGCCTTACCATAAATATAAGAGTCCATCTAAGGGAGATGTTACTGCCGGAGAGTTCTCAGACCTGTTGCTTAAAAAAGGAAATGGTGATTCCCGGGAACCATATAATAATATAATGTATGAGTGTATATGAGTATGTATTTACCTTAAACAAAGCTTAAGGTCAAACTCTTACTGTAGCGGGAGTATACTTAAGCGAAAACTGCTTCTCTCACAGTCAGTTTGTGGCGGTATAAAAGTAATATTTATAATTGTGAAAGAGAGAAATAAAATAAAAAAAAAAATATTTAAAGTGAACAGAACTACCAAATTTATTTTATATAGAGATATTATGTTAGTTACAAAAAGTTAGAAATAGATCTTTAACAAGGTTTTTTATGATTGACTACGTGGACTTAAATTTACGAGAACATGAGCACGTGGTTCGATAATTATTCCCGGTCAGGTCCAGAGGCTAACCAGACGGGCACTTATCTAAAAGCTCGCGGTGCATGGGTGCTCCCAAGCTGGTCTCCGCCTTGGTGGCTCCCAAGCTGGTCTCCGCCTTGGTGATTGGTGTCAGGAATGGTGGCGCGCCGGGACACGTGGACTGCGTACCCCGTCCGTCGCACGTCGTCTCTCGCCGTAGAACATTGTATTCACGAAAAAGAAACCGGGTATTGTTGGGGTCCGAGGTTCCTCAGCAGTAGTCGCCTCGTGGTAAGAGACCGGGACGACCGCACCGTACGCCTAACAGGACCCTGGAAGGACACACCATCCGGTGAGCCTTCCCATAGTCAACCCCCAGTTGTTTCTGGGTTGACATGGGAATGGCCCACAAGACAAGGACACAACCTAACACAATTTATAATATATAATAATTTAAAAACTAACACACATTAACAATAAAAAGTGAATTATATAACTACTATATCGACCTACAGAGTGGCATTACAAGCTTCTACATAAAAAAAATACAACAACTCAC
Source organism: Euphydryas editha (assembly GCA_036937285.1). NCBI lineage: Eukaryota > Metazoa > Arthropoda > Insecta > Lepidoptera > Nymphalidae > Euphydryas > Euphydryas editha. The sequence continues at coordinate 8,508,509 of JAUPFZ010000025.1, forward strand.
CCAACAAGTCGCACCCGGCACCGAAGAGAGGAGAAAAGGAAGATTCCAGCGAACCCGTCCTTTTATAAGGCCGAGCGGCTCCTACTCCAATCCCCGCTAACATTCTTAAATAACAAATCTACCCGTAATAAAAATATGTTACAATACCCCCCCCGTCAGAGAAGAATTTTGCATCTCTAGGCAAAATTCTTGGGTGCAGAGGAGAAAAGAAAGAGCTATGGGTGAGTTCAAAAGAAAAAAGAAAGAGAAAAAAAATTTAATTAAAGTGATACGCAAAACAACAAAACAACAAACTCATGCATTAATTTTGCTAACTGCTACACAATACAGTCATCCACAACCATACTTCATCAATTAAATCCACTTACAAAATATGCGTTATTTGAACTAAACAATTAACGCCCTCACACACCGAGTGACAATTGGTAACCATCCAAGACACTCTAGCAGCCACAATAAATTAATAAGTGTAGGCTTATTTACAGAGTCACAACCCGCTCTAAAGAGAAAATTAGTGTAGGCTTATTTACAGAGTCACAACCCGCTCTAAAGAGAAAATTAGTGTAGGCTTATTTAAAGAGTCACTATCCGCTCTATACGCGCAGAACGCAAAACAATAAAACAAAACAGACCCATACAAGAGGTCGCAACCCGCCATAAAAGCGGAAAACGCAACGATAAAATTAGTGTAGGCTTATTTAAAGAGTCACAACCCGCTCTAAAGAGAAAATCAGTGTAGGCTTATTTAAAGAGTCACAACCCGCTCTAAAGAGACAATTAGTGTAGGCTTATTTAAAGAGTCACAACCCGCTCTATACGCGCAGAACGCAAAACAACAAAACAAAACAGACCCATACAAGAGGTCGCAACCCGCCATAAAAGCGGAAAACGCAATGAGAAAATTAGTGTAGGCTTATTTAAAGAGTCACTATCCGCTCTAAACGCGCAGAACGCAAAACAATAAACGAATTAGGCCTATACAAAGGCTCATAATCCGCCATAAAGTGCTAAACAAAAAAAAAAAAAAAACAATCTCCCAACTAAACGTAAAACTCCGTGTAAGCTTACATTAACTCATCAAAGACAAACACAATCGATTACTCAACGAAATAATGTTGAATTTAATTTTTCTGATATATGATAAAATAAAACGAATGCTAACATATCATAATATTGATTAACAACCCTCTCCTTAGGTTCTAAACCGCGTATGGCTTCTTCATACGTGAGCTCCGGTTTATTTAAAAGCAAATATTTAATAGTACGGTCCACTCTTAAGCAGAATTATTAATAAAAAAAAATTGACTAAGTTCAAGCTAATTTAAATAATTATTTTTATTAAACACCAAACAGAAGTTAAAATGGCTATATAAATGGATATTAAAGTTAAATTAATTAGATTGAAATTAAAATAGTGAATTGACATATTTTAAAATAATACGCGACGAAATGCAACACGATTGTGGGTAACTTAAAAAATATATATATTAAGAACGATGTAAAGCAATGTACGTAACCGCTATTATCTTTTCAGACCTTAAGAAAATTACAAAACAATAAATGATTTACAACAATAAAAAAGAAAAAATAAAATGAATGCAATAAATGCACCAATAAAAAAAATAAAATCACTGAAAGGACTTGTCAATTACACACAAACGCAAATGTATAATAACAAATGCTAAAAAATAAATAAAATGTAATTGCACAAAAATAGAAAGCAATGTTATATAAAAAAAAATTCGACACAAAAGTTTAGGAAAAAAAAATTTTTTTTTATGCTAATGCCCACTGTGCAGTTCACGCGTATGTGGGTAATCGGAGATGGTATTTGATTACCCGGCGGAACCAGAAGACAATAATCGGCTACTCCTCTTTAAGGAGAAACGGGTCGGTGGTACTACCCCGTACAGCCTCGTCCGCAAAGGCTTACCACCTGGATCCGTTACTACATCTAATGGACTGACCAAAATCTCCTCTGACGGTAAGGTTTCCGATAATTGAACAATTTGTTTACGCAGAGCTACTACCGAGGCTGCCGGTTCCTCGTTCCTAACAATTACTTCATATTCCAATTCAGCCTTAGGCAAAGATACGAACTTGATGGTGTGAGTCATTGTAAACGAGGTATAACAAAACAAAAAAAAAAAAAATATATATATAAAACAAACTATAAGAAAAAAGAAAAAAAATTATTACAATTAAATTAATATTCAAATACAAAACACAAAGCAATACACAATATTTAAATTGAGGGTGAATCGACAAACTTTGTTACAAGAAGTTTAAGAATTTATAACACTAAAAGTGGGTAAGTTTTGAAAAAATTACTAAACACAACTAAACAATATGAATGCCACGACTATGCCTGTTACAATTAATTATTTCATATATGAATGTTTTTTTCACTTTGAAAAAAAATATTAAACTATTTAAATATCACTACTATGTTTGTTATAATCTATCATTAAATGTTTTAGATTTTTAAAGAGAGAAAAAAAATCTAAATAATGTCATACATTACGGTGACAATAATAATTGTAAAACGACACAGTACTAATTAGAGAGAAACAAAAAAACACAAAAACAAAAAAAAACACAAAAACACACGGACAAGACCATTTCCCACACCCAGAAACTACCGAACCAGGAATAATTAATAGCCGTTGGGCGCCACTGTGGCGGTATAAAAGTAATATTTATAATTGTGAAAGAGAGAAATAAAATAAAAAAAAAAATATTTAAAGTGAACAGAACTACCAAATTTATTTTATATAGAGATATTATGTTAGTTACAAAAAGTTAGAAATAGATCTTTAACAAGGTTTTTTATGATTGACTACGTGGACTTAAATTTACGAGAACATGAGCACGTGGTTCGATAATTATTCCCGGTCAGGTCCAGAGGCTAACCAGACGGGCACTTATCTAAAAGCTCGCGGTGCATGGGTGCTCCCAAGCTGGTCTCCGCCTTGGTGGCTCCCAAGCTGGTCTCCGCCTTGGTGATTGGTGTCAGGAATGGTGGCGCGCCGGGACACGTGGACTGCGTACCCCGTCCGTCGCACGTCGTCTCTCGCCGTAGAACATTGTATTCACGAAAAAGAAACCGGGTATTGTTGGGGTCCGAGGTTCCTCAGCAGTAGTCGCCTCGTGGTAAGAGACCGGGACGACCGCACCGTACGCCTAACAGGACCCTGGAAGGACACACCATCCGGTGAGCCTTCCCATAGTCAACCCCCAGTTGTTTCTGGGTTGACATGGGAATGGCCCACAAGACAAGGACACAACCTAACACAATTTATAATATATAATAATTTAAAAACTAACACACATTAACAATAAAAAGTGAATTATATAACTACTATATCGACCTACAGAGTGGCATTACAAGCTTCTACATAAAAAAAAATACAACAACTCACCCAACAAGTCGCACCCGGCACCGAAGAGAGGAGAAAAGGAAGATTCCAGCGAACCCGTCCTTTTATAAGGCCGAGCGGCTCCTACTCCAATCCCCGCTAACATTCTTAAATAACAAATCTACCCGTAATAAAAATATGTTACAAGTTGTATGTGGCATATTCCAGAATAGCCTGGTAATTCTAGCACTCCGAACGAAAAACAAAAAATATTGTTTATAAAGAAATACTACGGAAGGTGTAGTATTTCGATTTCGTTGTAAGAAGATAATACCCCCGTGTAACTTTCTCCAGATCAAAAGCAGAGCTTCTTCATCATAAAACATAACCAATTTCATTTTTATTTTAATGTTTAATTAACTTTAAATTGCTACTCTATAGTAAAAATTTGTTATATTTTATAAGTATTCAAATATTTTTACATTACAATTTATATGTTATAACAAAATTAATAAAGTAAAAAAAAAAACAAATAAAAATCCTATTATAACCATTTTCGACTTCTACGCGGACGAAGTTGCGCGCAGGTGTAGGTGATAAAAAATATAAATTTATATTTTTCGAAATTTTAGTTAAATACCCGTGCGAAGCCGGGGCGGGCCGCTAGTATAGTATACGAGTATATCATCTTATAATGTCAACTGAGGTTATATACTTAAAATGAAATTAAACTGTGTAACAAAGAGATGGAGTAATATTCTTTCTATTTACGTCTTAAAATAGCGTTCACAGAACTTTTTTTTTCGCTTTTCATTAATTATATTCCAATACTTCTTTTTTTTCTCTAATAATTCATAAACCGACTATATATAATACATAGATTATTATATAACTATACCTTAATAGTAACTGCGAGTGATATCATAAAAATAATTAATACATTAAACGCTAACTTTAGTAGCTAGCTAGATATTATGTTCTCTATTTGACTGCGATAAAGTCTCAAGTTTCCATCATACAAAATATTAAGAAAGCTTCTGAGGTTTTTACAAATATAAAGTTAAATCAATTTTATTATTAAAAATTTAAAATTTCATACTGAAGAAGTCGCAAGAAGCAGTTAATATAATTATAATAATTATCAGCGATAGGAAGTTAACACTGTTTTATTTTTACAGAACCACCACTGCTGAATCCTAATGTCACGTCAGATAGGATGACGTACATTGGTGGTGACCACATTAGGGCGAATTGCACATCGCCACCTTCGTTACCAGCTGCCAACATCACGTGGTACGTCAATGAACAAATGGTAAGTATAACGGTAATGAGGTTTTAATGCCTTTTCAAAATTATCGACACGTATTGAGACTACACTAGAACGTCAAAATATTACAAAATTCTAGCACATAGAGTCTCAAGTTTACTATTATAATTGTAACACAATGGTAGACAGTGGCATTTTGGCGTAAATATTGTGTCATCAATCTTGATTCATTATTGTATTATAAAGATGCCATTGATATGATAGATTACTATAACTGACATAAGTAACTATTACGATGTCAATATTTAATCACTTATTTACCACATTAAAGTATAAAATTGTCTGTTTATTAGTATTCGATAAACTCTGAGGGCCAGTTTCACCACTTGCTATTAAGTTCCGGATAGCCTAACTAGCACTTCTTTTGACAGATAACCCATACAATTACCTGTCAAAAATGTGCCAGTTTGGTTAGCCGGAACTTAACAGTAAGTGGTGAAACTGGGTCTGAAACTTTTAAAGTGATAACGTCTAGTAAATCGATGAAAGCCGGCGGCACTTCACAAAGTTTGTCACAATTCGCGAGCGAGAGCACGGAACAAGCGATAGAGAGGCACTATCGGCCTAAGCGGTCGGCTTGTGACGCATAGTCTATCGATGCGTCCGAGTAGAACAAACAGGACAGCGGCAGCATGCATCCTACACGTAAACTGTTTTAAAGAAGCTTTTAGGTACTATATTTTTATCAATGTTTTCTGATCACGTTATCACGTAAAATTATCGTTCGTAAACCGACTTTACAGACAACCAATTTTTTTCTTTATGATTAAATACCAAATTATATACAAAAATTAGATACAATATAATATACTAAAAGCTATACATATTGTTATTCAATAACCTAAGAGCGAGCTAGCTCTTATACTATTAGTAAGTTTCACAGCCTGATTGTGTGTATGAACAAAAGCTTTAGAACGTAACGTTAGTTATGAGGAAGGAATATGGAGATGAAAAAACGAATACCAAGTAAGGTACCAGTAATATTTTATTAATAATTAATGTTTGTCTACCACTTAGTCTATTTATATTTTTGTGCCAAGCTATTAATAATTCTCTTAAGACTTTTTGAATAAATAAATAATTGAAATTTGTCTGAATTTTCTAAAAAGCATGTCTATTAATTTTGACCAATTCCCTTGCAACTAAAGTCTTACGACGTAAACACCGACTTAACAACTATACCATAACCACCAAAAACTAGTAAAAGTTTATAACAGATAAATTGTGGTGATCTAGAAACGTCACGTCGAAACTGGCCAATGTAACCCATAATTTTGGTTCGTGGCAACGGTCAATTTGATCAACGGATCCCATTAAACCGATCCGCGGCTAAAAGCAATTTGTCAAACTCTGATATGTACCTCGTGGTCAGAAAGATGAACTGTTTTACGTTCAATTTGATATATGAAATATCCTTTATTTCCTTTTCAATAAAAAAAAAAAAAACATTTCAACTGAATTGAAAATCTGAGTAATATATCAAAAGGAATAAAAGTGAAAAATAGGGTAGATAAAAAAGATTTGTAATGAAAATAAAAGAATCACTTCAACGGGAAGACCAAATTAATATTAAAATAATGTAACTTAGTTTTTTCATTTTTTTTTTTAAATTACAAATTTTCGTTGTGATCTAAGATTCGCAATAAACATTATCATTATAGACAAATAATAAAGTCTCATAAAATATTTGCTATCAAATAAAGTGCAAGTTTAAAGATATATATTATATAAAAACAATAATTATAATAATTTGTATGTAAATTTACAATTATTATGTATAAATAATATTAAGCAAATCGAAATAATATCAAAATGTTCAGAAAAATAAAAATTCTAATCATAGATTTCAATTTTTCCACATATAGTATAAAAGGAATTTAATAAAAATACTGAGATGAAATTTCAAAACACTGAATTAAATTAGTTCACCAGTTTACCCTCACTAGTAAAACAAACTTAGCTATTTTTGGTAAACTTTCATAACACAAAGCTATAACTCTGTTCAAACTTACCAAACTTTGTTTAAGGTTAAATAGTATTTTTCTCGTTTGATTTCAGAACGAATTTCATGTTGTCTTCTTTACATCGATTTTTTTCATTGTCTTTTCAACTGTCTCCGAAAATTGTAGCTTAACTTTTTTTATGCAAAAGGACATATTGCAAATCGGCAAAAAGAGAGTCACAACTCATGAAACACGCAACTTAATAACTATACCATAATACATGCTATCACAAACTTTACTGCCCTAAAAATCATTACAATTATATGACGTCTCCTCGTCGAGATATGGAATGAAATACGCTTTTTTACTAAGCTGTTTTTCGACCACATGCCGCATAGATATTATATTGATATATATTAATTATATCACGTGAAATACCATATTCACGAGGCATATTTACTATAAGTATTCTAAATATACAAAAAAGACTGTGAAAATAGTTTAAAAGATGCTTTTTGTGCTAAAGTATTATTTTTGTTTGTAGTTTTATGGTATACATAAACATAGGTAGATATAATAGGAGTATATAATAATATGACTGCGTACAGAATACGCTAAGTGTTAATTTAAGTATTAAGTATTTGTCTTTATTTTTGCTTTAAAAAGTTTTTATAAGCTATGTTAAAACTCATTAAAATATTGTTATTATATAACAATTGAAATATTGTTATTATGTTTTTATTTAAATTATTAGGTTAAAATGAAACGAAATTTAAGACTTCGCTTATGGTTGATTAAGCATCACGTAATGACACAACATTATTCCCTGTGAAATAAATGAATCCGAAATGTACAAAGATATTGTCGACAGTACAAATACTCCGTGAAATTGATAGTATATGATAATGTTTTCAACAACTTTCTTCAACTGTTTTTATATTGTTTTTAATGATTCTCTTTTATTAATATTTTATATATTATTGTTCTTATTAATATTTGATTTAGATTAGAATCCAAGATACATTAATCGTCTATTAGTAGTCCCTAAAGGAACCCTCCATTAGCGACATATAAATTACCGTTAATGCAGTCTTAATAAAGTTGCTTCATTATAGTCGAGCTTAGTTAGACTATATTGGAGCATATATAGTTAGACTATATACGTACATATATGAGTAATTTAGTCAAGATAGTACCGCAAACAGGCGTGAAGTAGCTACTATTGAAGTGTTTTGATTTGTGGTAAAGCTGGAAACCAACATCATAGTATCTCCTTGCTTGCTCTTTTGCTCCTAAAACGTTCCTTCTAAAGAAGAAACCAACAAAACTTTGGAACCATAAATGTTATACTATGAAATACTGTTTAGTATGTACTTGGGAAAAGTTCGATTGATGCAATTTGATTTAAAAAAATCCGTAAAAAAACACATTGATTTTAAGTTAAACTAATATTACTTTTACAACTACAATGATATTGTCATTTCGGAGATAGTTCGTAAGCCGGATATAGAATATCTTAACAATAGTGAACATTGTTACAGGTACCCAGCTTCACAGCGAATCACGTCCTGAACTTCAGCAACGGTTACGCTTCCAGCCTGTCCACTTTAGAATTAGAAGCAGCCGTCTTATCCCCTGTACCTACTCTAAGGATACGGTATAAATTTTCTCTCTTTTTATTGTTAATAGCATAATTTACGATATAATAGATATATGTATTTACATTTACACAAAATGTTTGTATAAGAGAGATATTTAATAAATTTTTCAAGTGACAAAAAAAAGATCAGTATAAATAATAAAAATTTAATACAATTCTGTTATTTTCTCACGGAGTCAGAACTACATATACTTTATGTGATACTTGGTAATATAAGGGTAACCAAAAAAGACGCAGTCTTCATACATAAAAAAAATCGTTACGGCTTAGCGCGTTTTACTTGAACGTAGGGCGTAAAAATATGTAGGTTGGATAGAATAGATTCGTATCGTAACTTGTATTGAAAGAACAGATTGAAGAATCTTTCGGCAAATATTTCAAAATTATTTTTAGGTACTTTACTAGTACCTATAAAACTTTTTTATCAAGGTTATTCGTAAGTCATTCTTAACATTATCCGACTTTTTCTTAATTAAAGAGTATCGGTTTCAAAACGATCAAATTAAAAGTGAGAAGTTTTGGATTTTTATAAAATCCGTCAGATTAAATCGGTCTTTTTAGTCATCAGCTTTAGAAACTTTTAAGATTGAGAAAAAAAAAAAAAATATATATATATATATATATATATATATATATATATATATATTTTGTTCAACATTGTGATCTACTCGTATTATACACATGCATACAATATTTCATAACTTAAAAATGTAACAAAAAAAAGACATAATTTTAAGGTCCTAATCTAGATCTAAGCCTCTATATTTTTACTTCAACAAAGAAAGCTAGACAAAATTAGTTAGGGCTCGAAGAATCTGTTAGTCAAAGTCAAAGTCAAAATATTTTATTCAGCATAAAATTATTACAATTATTTACTGAACGTCATGAGTCTACCACCAGTTCGGAAAGAAGAAGACTCTGACCTCAGAAGAACTGGCGAAAGAAACTCAGCGGGACTGATATTATTGTTATTTTTTTTAACGTAATGTTTTTTTTTCCAAAGTAAATTGAAATTAACAATAAATCTCTATAAGTATAGTTGACGAACTATTGGTGTTAAAATATTATCATGTGACCTATCAAATGTTTTGTACTACCAATTGTTAGACGTCCGTTCTAGTGTAATGGTGCGTGCGCCTGGGCGGTTGCGGTTTGGACTCCCACACGGGAAAGATATTTGTATTTGTACAAATATTTGTTTCCGGTCTGGGTGTATGTCCTTGTGGGTTTCCCCACCGTGCCTCGGAGAGCAAGTAAAGCCGTCGGTCCCGGTTGATATCATAGACACCTGATAACGATCGTTACCCATTATAGGGAAATTATCCGCCAACAGTGGAGCAGCGTGGTGGATTAATCTCCAACCTTTTTTGACTCTTATTTTGCCTGCCGTTATTAATCCTGGCTGTTATTGTCAGGGTCTGCCATCCAAATAAGATTCCTCCACTTTGCACGGTCTTTTACATCATTCAGGGTTTGACCATTTTATCTCATGTCCTGTTTCACTACGTCCAGCCATCACACAGACATACAAGGGCGCTTTCTTTTGACGTAGTTGTCAGACCGGCGCGCATCATGGCTATATCATTTCAGGCCCCGCTCTTAGAGCTTGTTTGCTATGTCCTGATACTCAAGACTATTTTGGATGAATAAGGTCAACGATCAACCCACGTTACGCCACATATCTCCATCAGCATCTTCGTCTCTGTGATGTAAAACTCATGAGTGTGCCGAAATAGTGCTGGCCAACACTCTCTTCTTTATAAAATGTTGGGTGATGTTCTTTTATTCCTGAGCCTTTTATACCCTTGAGCTTGATCAGTATTCTGCGGTCATAGACCATATCTGTGATCTCATGCCATTTATCCCAAGCAGTCCACTTTGACGAGTGACTAATTCAATAATCACTAACTCTCTTAGTCTAACCTCAAAGATTTTTTATTTTTAGACAAGTTGTTTATTGATCGTCCGTTCTTGGCCTTTAACTTTGATGTAATAGTATCCAATTCAAGTGATTTATGTTAAAAAGGGTTCCTAATTGCGTTTGGGTCCCAAGTTTTAGTTTTTTTATCTTTTCTGTCTCTATACTTTAGCACCTTTTTGGGATAACACGCACATCATTATGTGAAAGGTACTTTCCGTGAATTGTAAATAGAAAATGAGATTTGACTCATCTGAATATGTTACTCGGAAAATATAAAAAGGTTATATAACAAATTCGTATTTTGCTTAAGATTTGAATATTATTTACCTATTAGGTAACAGTCATGTAATAATTCACTATTAACTTCAAAAAAAAATAGTAATTATAATAAATATCAATACTTTAAAAAAATCTTTTCTAATGACAGCTAGTTATTATAGGTGGTAATTTTTTTTTACTATTCTATATTCTATATTTATATATTCTAATTTACCAGTCATAACTTTTAATTATTTAGGGGTGATCTGGTTACTGTCTTGTACCATTTAATAAAAATATTTATAAAATCGATTTAGCTCTAAATATCCAAAATATTTCTAATAGGGATTATTAATGATTATTAAGTTTCATTTGACAAAAGCGTATATATCTTTTTTTAAAGTATTTTAAATAAAGATAATAATGAATTAGTAGATGTTGGCGACCTTTCTGGTGTAGTGGTGCGAGTAGTTGAATCAACGCCAGCGGTCGCTAGTTCGATACCCGCTGGGATCAGATATTTGTATTTGTACAAAAATTTGTTACTGGTCTGGGTGTATGTCATTGTAGGTCTCTCCATCATGCCTCAGAGATCACATAAAGCCGTGGGACCCGGTTGTTTAAATTATTTATCCGCCAACCCGCAGTGGAGCAGTATGGTGGATTAAGCAATTAGTAAGATTAATTATTATATAACATCACCCTCGCTTCCACTTAAACTGGTTGGTCGGTCTATAGGCAGACGGCGTTGAACTGACTAGTTCTAGACTAGACTAGTTAGGACTGACTAGATAATTAATTAATATAATATGTTATCGCTACCTAACATATTTTGTAATTTTATAATCTTATCTTCCTATCATAATATTTTTAGTACTAAGTTATCTAATAATATATACTTACTTGATATTAACGAAACTGATGTCCGGTAAAACTCGAATGAGTTTATGTGACATCTTACTGATGTTTGTAATTATATCCTCCTTTAATTCAATAAATAAATAAATAAAATAAAATAAAATAAGCTCCAACCTTTCTCTCATATAGAGAAGAGGATTTTGCTCAACAGTAGGATGTTTACAGACTGATTCAGTCATTCAGACTTTGGGATCAAGTTTCTTTTAATTAATGTTAGAATTTTGCTCATTGTCAGTAAATAATAATAGGGAATGTAATAATACTAAGACAGACAGCAAAAATTCCACCAAACTAATGTAATAAGAACAATAGTGACACTACAAAATGAACTAAAACTTAAATACTTCTCTTTAAACCTATTTTTAAAATACTTCTGTGACAACAGAAGCCTTATAGTGGCTTTTAAAGTAATATTGTCAATTGTTGTAGATGCGAAGCGTCTATTTTCGACGTTTGGAAAGCAACGAGCCACACAATAGTTCTTCGTGAACGAAGCGCGAATCCAGCCTCAGCTTTAGGCAGGAGTTTTACAGGTATAATATTATTCGAGCTTTGCATTACTTAGTATACTATTTATTATATATATATATATATATATATATATATATATATATATATATATATATATATATATATATATATATATATATATATATATATATATATATTATAAGTTATATTTACAAAATTGTAACCGTAAATATTTGAGATATTTATAATAAATATAAAATATCTGTAAAAATATTTTGCCTTATTTTTAATCTTTATCTCAAGAATTAAATACGGCGGAAACAATTAATTATCTTTATTTTTTGTTGTATCGTAAAACTTGCATTTCATTTTGATTTAAATACCAACATAAAATACATCACATAATTCCTTGGATTATAAATAGATTGTATAATATTAAGGACGATGCTATAAAGTAACGAGAGCTTGATATTGATGACTACTAGTAAATACTAGTATATTTATTAAAATGTTTAGTTCAAACTCTATTTGTTTTGTCTCTTTCAAGATTCTTATTATTATTTTTACAAATCGATTGTAAGATTTACTTCAAAGGGTACGTGACGTCATGTTTCTACTCTAATAAATCATATTGCAGGCTATAGCATAAGCATTCTAATGTTAGAGCCATTTCACATTATAATGTCGGTTAAGGCGGGTTCATGGTTCGATCTTGGTCCGATTTTGTTTTGGTAAACGGAATATATACAGGGAAAAGTTGATCATAACCGGACTGGTATTGATCCGGAACTTGCTTGTATTTTAATTGACGTTTAGAATATTTTACCAAACCGTCACTGGACCGTGAACGAACCATAATCAAATTGTATTATGCAATGATCCTTATACTCTTACAAATTTGTAACTCTACTTGTAAAAGTACCCTAAGGAAAATATATTAGTATATTTGTAATTCAAATTTATTTTGTATCATTTGTGAATTATTTTATGTAATGTTACACGTTATATATTTATTAATAATCTTAATATGATTTTTTTACAGGGGGTGCCACAGAGACATGTATACCAACAATCTTGGTCCTTCTATTACATTTCTTTTTACAATTTCTCCTAGAGAGCTACACCGAGACGTCAATAAGATAGCTGATTTTTTGTTTAAAATAGATTAAGCTTATGAAATATTGTATTCTATAAACGGTATGTTAAAATTGTAGACAATTAGCGTTCTCAAACGTTGTTTTAATAAATATTAAGGACAATACGAGTTTTTCGATGTTATTTAAATAATTATGTAGAATTTGATTTGTTCAGTAGGTAACGTTTTAATCTAATCATTATTATATAAGGTAATTTAAAAACAGGTAAATAAGGTAGTGATGAATTACATAATTAAATATTTAATTTAAACATAAATTTTATTTTATAGAAAATTAATAGAATTTATTTTAATTTTAATATAGGTATTTGTATTATAATTTAAAGTTTGATTTAAATGAATTTTCCAAATAATTAAATTAGAAAAAGAGCTTGAATTATTTCGTAATTGAATTAATTAGCGGTTGCAATTAATTAATATTAAAATAGACTGATTATGTATTGTAGTATTAATTTATGTTGTAAATACAACACAATTTAATGATTGTAATAGTGAATGTGTAAATAAAATTTAATATTACTCGATTTGTATTAAACAATGATATATGTTTAATTCCTATTAATGGTAGTGAAATTGTAATTTTAATCATATAATATATGTATCTGAGCGTTTCAATGTTGATTAGAGTGGTGAATTCTTTTAATTTTGAATTTTATTGTACTGTAGTTAAACTATAGCTACAGGTCGAACAGTTGGGTAAAAAAAATTTTAGATGTTAAAAATAAATAGTCTGTTTATATAATAATTCAAATATAAATTAACATTTTTTTTTGCCTAATGGCGTTCATTTCTTTAGTTGAAAGCTAAACTTATTATAAATTAAACGAAAAGGCTTATATTGTAATTAAAACTATTGGGTGACAATAGAATTCATTTCATATTTTATATATATATTATACAATGTGTGTAAACAAAACAAAAAAATTATTTATATTTGTTAATTTAATGATTTTTAATCCGTTTTTATTTATTTTTTCTCTGTAAACTACTAGTAAAAAAGCAAATTCATAAAGTTCATTTCATACTGCTAAATTTAATATAAATAATTCTTAATATATAGTATACAATATATATATATATTACAATAACAAAAAATGTTGATGTTATAAAAATATAAAATATTTCGTATTAAGTGTATCAAATAACATAAATTAGAGGATATGATTGGGAAAATTGAAACAATTTTATTTAATAAACACACCTATGTGTTTGAATCCATCAGATTTTTGTAGCAAAAAAATCTCAAGTAGTCGCCAGAAATATTTTAGTAGATAATACGAAACTGGTTCAATGTAAATATTTTGCCTCCTAGAACATTTTTCTTTTATTGTCTCTATGTAAATAATTGGAAATTTAGTTGATTTTTAAAACTTTTATGTCTTAAAATTTGATTTATTCCTACCGCTTGAAAACTATAAGCACACAAAATATTGATACTTTTAATAAAACACATATGAAATAATATTGCGTTTTTTATAAAAAGTGGGTGAACAAGAAGATAGCTTCACCTGATGTTAAGTGGCTGATATTGCTCATAAACATCTGCATCTTTAGGAGAATTGCTTGAATATTGCCAAAAATAACATTAATACAAATATATATTATATCGCATATTATTAATAATAATTTAGTTTCTTTTTGTTTTCTTTTTTTAGCGTGAGGACTAATCGTACTTTCTTAATATCTAAATAATCTAATTAAGTTCGACATCTTGACCGCAGTGAGTAATCTGCACCCTGCATTTTACATTGGCAAAATAATGTGTTAAATTGATAAGTACTTCGCTCCCACTTAACACCGACGTGAAATGACGGCCTTGTCGTCGTGTTTCGTTCTGTTTGTGAGAGATCCAGTGGCCCATCCCTCCCTTCCTTCCACAGATCCGGTGGAACATCCCTCCACTCCCTAAAGCCCGGAAACGCACCTGCTAATTGTCTGATGAAGCGGGTGTCTATGGATGTCGCTTTCAATTACCACCAGGTGAACCGGCTGTCCGTTTGCCCACTCTACTATAAAAAAATAAATAAAAAAAAACTTGTCCATTAACGAGAAAAGCTCGACTCTGTCAAGTACTAGAATTTCTCACCAATGATGAAGGAAAAAAAGGGTTAAACGAATCATAAAATATTATGTTACAGTGTTTATATATTTACAACTATACAAAGGATTTTCAAATCCATTACTCCGGTACAAAAAAAATCTTTGTGAATTACATTGGCACATATTATATAACCACGAAAATATTTTTTTCCTATTTTGACTATATATGACTTGAACCTTTCTCGGGTAATTACATAGCAACAATAGTGCTTCCCAAGTAAATACGGAACGAAACGATGATACTATGTTATGTTTTTGTAAGTAAGCAATGTTCCTTATTATTATTATTAGCTAAGTTTATTTCGAATCAAACGTATTGACGTAAAAACAGTTTTAATTTTTATAGACTAGTTTGAGCCTACAGATTGAAGATGTATGTTTTATACTATCTAGACATAAAGAGGCTGTGTTTATAACTAGTACGTAAATTAATTATAAGGTTTATTTAGTTTCCTTGTACAGACGTCAACAAATGAAAACTAAATTGTTTCTTTTGTACTAAAATAATTCGTAGCTTTTTAAATTAAGAATATGATGGTGCATTAAATAATCGTAATTTTTAATTCATTAAAAATTATAAAGTAATAATTTGTTAAGCTTGTAAATAATTACATTAAAACATAATTGTAAAAATACATGTTCGTAGGTAAATTAATAAAAATCAGTTTTCTTAAAATTATTTATATAAAGTGCCTCGTGAAATTTTAATAAAATCACTCAAGAAAAAAATAAACATAATTATGTAAAGAATTAATTGCGCAGCATTTATTTTATGATGTTTTTTTTTTTTTTTAATAATTAATTAAAATTTTACGAATAATTTCAGCTACAAATTATCAAAAAATGATATAATATCAGAGTATAAATTCATTCATTCATAATGACTTTCACTATTAAATATTTACAAGCTGACTTACATTACTAACGTTTACTTTTTGTGAAACACCGAATAAAATAAAGGATGAAGGAACGCTTTATTTTGATAGCTATCAATTTGTGACGAGGGTTTATTTTATATTAAGTTATATTATTAATCTGTATAAAATTTATTAATCTTTTTATTTGTATTATTTTATTTATTAAACTTATAAAATTTCCTAAAAAATTATTGTGTAACAAATTGGAAGTGATTCTAGTACATAAAATGTTAGTTCGTAAATAAGATGTAAAATAAACAATATAATACTGTGATTGATTTGTTTTCTTTTTCATAAATAATCTTATTTATTACAATAGAAATATCGTATAAAAGAGGTTTCATTACGAAATATGTTTATTACTTATGGTAAAAATATTAGGCTCCAGACGTAATAAGTAACACTTTATTATTATGAAAAAAATATTCTTAACATACTTTTACTATGTAGGCAAAATTTATTAGTTGAGTTTTTTTTTCAGATTTATAAAGGAAATAGATGTACCACTAAAAACAAGACAGGAATTTATTTTATTTCTGCATATTGAAAGGAAATAGCTTAGAAGATAGTAGTATACTTGAAGTAAACGTTTGGCTTCAGGCTACATATCATACAGATCACTGACATTTAACATGAGTAAAAACCATTGTTTTCACGTATATCTATAAAAAATTAAACGTATAAATTAGACACGATTTATTTAATTTCTACATATAAAGTCGAAATGGTTTAGGTACGCACACAACAACGGTTACACATAAACAAATCCAATAGTTGCGGGGCTAAATTCCTAACACAAGTGACATTTTAAGCGCTTTGGTTAAAAATCATCATCACGCCGGCCGTGAAAAGCAATACCGTGAAAAAGTATATATTTTTTTTAGATTAATTCTAAGATACAAAAATTGTATAACCACCAATCCGCAACAAGGAAAGCTAATAGAAGTAGAGGTATTACACATTGAGCAAAGACGATAATAGGGGGAGAATAAAAACAAAGTATAAGCGAGACAATATATTTATAGGCTGTTACAATTCAGTATATGTATGAATCATTACCACCATCTCAGGAACTACAGTCGCCAGCCGGCCTTGACCTGATCATGAATAATTATCCATTCCGATCTTTCTCTTTCCAACTTCCACCAATAGTTTTTAATTCTTGTTCCACACCATCAAACCACGCTAGCTTCAGTCTGCCGCGGCTCCTTCAGCCGTACATCATCATCATGTCATCTGGCTCACTATTTCATAGATATATATGACATTTTCCAAATTAGCTTCCATTTTAACCAAGAGACACATAATTCGAAGCACTAGCAGCTTCTCAATAACTATAAAATATTTACAAATTATTATGTATTTAAAAGTTCCTTTAAAAGTAGACATAAATAACGTTTATTTGCATTTAATTAAAATGTTTTTGTAAGATAGTTGAATTTTCGTAAAAGTTTAACTTTTAATTTCTAAATCAAAATCATTACAGAAACATACCTATGAAAGTCTTAGTACTTTTTACGTTTGTCTTAGAAAATAAAGTGACAGCAAGAAAAGAGACGACAAAAAAAAATTAACATATCTTTTTTAAATTATGTATCTGTAATCAATAATATAAACAACAATGTCTTTTAAACTTGATACCCAAGTCCATAAAATAAAGATTACGAATGGTCACAGCAACATATCCGTTACGCGTACAATATGGCTGCCATTTCAAAAGTTGTAAACTAGTTTATACGTCAGACCGTACTCTCAGTAGCATGACATAAGCCTTTTTGTCCCACAACCATCCGTCAATGTCCTCGTCTATATGGGATTTCAAAGTCGAAAATAACCAAAATATGCAAAGGTTTTTGTGTAAGTTAAAAACTTCACTTCTTAGAGTAAAGTTAAATCTAAATACGTAAAAAAATATAATAAAACTATTGTTTTAAATATAATTTTTAATACAAAGCTGTGATATTTTATGCAAAATTTTTGATATATTTACCTTTTTGTTTTGTAGTTTGTTTTTTGTTTTGTTTTGACTGTGAAAGTTAGAATTAAATAAATTATTA
Source organism: Euphydryas editha (assembly GCA_036937285.1). Classification (NCBI taxonomy): domain Eukaryota; kingdom Metazoa; phylum Arthropoda; class Insecta; order Lepidoptera; family Nymphalidae; genus Euphydryas; species Euphydryas editha. Next base: position 8,526,596 of record JAUPFZ010000025.1, read on the forward strand.
AGCTCATCACATTAGGCAATTAAAATGAACTAAACTGAACTGAAACAGCATGTGGCGTCCCATTAGCCAAGGCCAAGTGGCCTGTTCTCCATATTTGATAAAGGTTAGAGCTTAATCGACCGAGCTGCTCCACTGCAGTTTGGTGGATAATTTGTCTACTATGAGTAACGATCGTTTTCAGATGTCTATGATAACAACCGTGACCGCCAGCTTAACGTGGTCTCCGAGGCACGCTGGGGAGACCCACAAGGATATACACCCACACTGAAAACAAATGTTTATACAATTACAAATATCTGCTCCGAGCGGGAATCGAATCTGCAACCGCCGATTTTGAGGCGATTCGCACCATTACATCAGAACGGTTGTCGTTAACTTTTGATATATAAATTAAAAATAAATAAATTCACAAGTTCAAATATTTCGGTTCTAATTTGACTTAGAACAAGTAAATGATAAGTAGTTATAAAGTTATGTTTTGATTTTCCTAATTTTTAATGCATATATTTGTCATTATGTTAGCAAAAAAATATACAAATGCTCAATAGAATTGAATGGATTTTTTTTTATCTTCATTAATTTTTTATTTCATCTCATTTTAATTATTTGAAAACATAAAGTCGTTTCAAACAGAAAATGTATAAAATATGCTTTGACCATTCGTCAACGACACATATGGTAAAATCGAAAGAAAAAAAGAAAAAAACATATGGGTACATATATATGCAAAAGAAACGAAACATCGCACAAATCAGAGCGCTAGCATTTTGAATTATTCATAACTCGCATGAGCAATAATAGCAGGTGAATATTTTCCTTTTGTGTTCACTCGGTGAGTGAATTGGCCTGAAGCCTGCTAGCGAGTGATAATAATTCATCGATTGTTTACTAGCTAACTGGAGGGTTGAACCTATAAATCCGATGTCGATTTTTTTAAGCCCCACACTCCACTTGAGGATTATCTCGGCGATGGGAAATTTATTTTAGCTGTGTTTTACGTACATCGACTTTGATAAGATTTTAATTAAATCCAAATGATATTTTTTTTCAATTATTTACTTTTTTTTTTTGCTAAAAGGTTTTATTGTAGCTTCCGTTTGAACACGTAATTGTTAATTGAAATGAATTTTCAATTGTTAATTTTTTTTTTAATTCATCTTGCATGTGTGTATATCAACATAAATTATTCAGAAATCGTTTTTTCACTGTCCGAAGTTTTTTACTGCTGTTAATTAGCAACCATTTCAATTTATGGTTTTTAATTTTGAACTTATTATTCTTCGTAATTTCTCACGCAGTTTAAATTACAAAGTCCACAGAATTTGTAGTTCTGTTTTCAGTGTTGCGCTGTAGCGAGATAGTACATCCGGGTTGGCAACCAGGATTTATTGTTGTTTGCTCAGTATTCTGCGTCAAGTAAACCTTACCATTTAACAATTTTGATGTCAGATTAGCCATATAATGGCCTTAATATTAACGTAATTAAATGATATAGCTGTATAACATTAATTTGTACCCTTGTATGGCTTCTTTTATGGTTTCAAGTATCAATTACATGTTATGAAATGGTCTAGTAATATTAAGTTTTCTATCCGAACGTTTATATATTAAGTTACCATACACTTGAAGTTTAAGGATTTCAATATGATATAGATATTATTAGGCGAAATTAGTTTAATTCAATTTTCATAAAATAATTTCGGCTGTATTTATATTGTGAGACGAGTAATGTTCCTTTTACATTTATATATTTCTTCTCTCTATCATATGTATGCAGACGATGTCTAAATTTATCGCCACACAGCATTTGATGAACTATAGAGTACAATTGACATGATCAACAGAGATTTAGTTAATATTTTAGTGTGGAGTAGGCGTTACGGGCTAAATATCAACCCTGGTAAATCTCAGGTTATAATAATTGGCAGCCCAAGCTTGATTGCAAGGGTTATAGGGAACAACACTGTCTCCTATTGTTTACAACAGTATTAGTTTGCCATATTATGTCACCTCCAAGGATCTAGGTGTACATCTGGACCCGATTTTATTGTGGTCAACACAATTAAAAGAAGTAAGTAGAAAAACCTTCGCTGCGCTGAGCTCCCTATGGCGCCTCAAGTCTTTTCTACCAATTCCGACCAAAATTATGTTAGCAAATTCTCTCCCACTTTCGATTCTTGTCTATTCAGATGCAAGCTGTCTTAATCTAATAGAGGACCAACTTAATATACAATTCATATTCTGCCTTCGCAAATATGACCATGTTTCTGAATTTCGTTCTAAACGCAAGTGGCTTCCGATACCGATACGTTCTCGCCGAAACCTGCATATTTTGTCTTTTCCATACTGTGTGCTATTTGGCCCAAAGGCACCGTCATATTTGAGTGAAAAATTTGAATTTCTTTGGGCCCATTCCTCTTCAAGATCTTCGAGGCGACTAATGCTAAAATTGCCTGTTCATTAAGCTAGATTTTTTAGTCAGTTTTTCACTGTCCTATCAGTAAAGCTATGGAGTGATTTACCTTTATATATAAAAGCAAAATCACTCCCAATATTTACAAACTCCGTTAAGAAACATTACCTTAATGTGGACGATTCAAATTGTCTTTTTTGTTTTTCTTTGATGCTTTTGGTATATTTATTAGTTTATTATGCTATATATGTATATATGTAGTGTTTAAGTATTAATGTGTAGATATTTGTATATTATTATTTGTATATATTGTGTAAGTTTATTAGTATATAACTGCACCACCTACCTGATCTGATCTTAAATAAATTACTCCAACTTATTTCGGGTTATCTGGAATAAATGGCTAACTAGCCATAAGACCACCCCTTGTACTTCATATTTTGTAATTGTGATAATCTTATCTTGTTTATATATTTGTGGTGTATAAAAAAGTGTAAACAAATAAATAAATAAAAATTCAATAAATATTTAAATAATATGTAATCCAAATAAACCTATATAAAAAGCTTCTATTTTTTAATTATATAAAAATATATTATTTACTTATATCAGCCTTGTCTTTATCAGTTATCAATTAGACAATATATGAAAATACTAAAAAAATGTTACAAGATTTTCAGGGATCCGTGATGCCGTTCTTTAAAAAAACAGTAGGAAATAAGTAAATAAAAAAGGTTTTTTAAGAAACATAATTATATAAGATCATCGTCATGTTACTTTTTTTGTCATATACATATGTTACTTTCTGACACTAACATATCATTTCACACACACACACACATGGAGATAGATTGTCTTTTAGCTCTAAAAGTATCTAACAAAATAAATAACCATACTTCCTATAGTGTATGTATATCTCTAGTTGATCTACTTTTGTTCCAAACTAAACACAACAGAGCTAAAATATGCACAAAGCTCTGAAAATAGCACCTTAATCCTTCCCGCTCTAGTTAACGGTTTCTCTAAATCATCTACGAATCCAGATGAAAATATGAGTCGAACTTCATTAAACGAAGCGAGATATTAAGTGTAATACCACAAGTTTATATTAATTTATTTGTCGAGTAAGCTGTCATTTATCACCTATATTGCCGATTAGGAAGTTATAATACGAAAAGTTTTAGTATTTTAATTTACAAGATTGTCACAGTATCAACATATTTGATAAATCGTTATGTTCTTTCGATTAATAATTTTAAAGCGAATCGCAAATGACGAAATATTGTAATATTTTAACTAAATATTTTTTTTGCAAATGATTTAGTAAACTAATATTAAGTAATAAAAACTTATAGACATGTGTATATAAATATTTCTTTTGTAATAAAAAGTTATACACGTGTAAAATCTAAATATTGATGATTAAAGAAAAAAAAAGCTTTGGTAAAGCCACTTCCGTCATTATTTAATAACTAAATTATGATGTCTACACATTTTTATGCAATATGAAATTCCAAAAAATTACCTAGGGTTGACTTATAGGTAAGACTAAGATCTTCCAAAATCACAGTAAGAATGAAACATATCAATAAAACATTATATTAATATTTCTTCTTTTAATTTTTTTTTCTTTATTTATAAAACGTATGAAATATAAGGTAACATAGTACCTACTCATTATGTCTTCGTGTTAGTGACACATGAGTAAAAAGTCTCCATTTTAGTCTTTTTTTGACGTGATAACGTCTTCTAAATCGATGAATGCCGGCTGCACGCACGAAGAAGTGTCACATGTCGCGAGCGAGAGCGCGGAACAAGCGATAGAGAGGCACGATCTGCCTATGCGTTCGGCTCGTGAATGAAAAACAATAACGTAGATTGGAGCAGGGTTCGAGGATATATATCAATGGATATATATCATGATATATATCGTGATATATATCCGATATATATCAAATGATTTTTTATGATATATATCAATACAAAATTGGTTAAAATTTTTTATATTATTAAGTAATATTTGGCGTTTGTTACTGTATTTCTAATTTTCTACTTCCCAAATGTAGAAGGTGTTGGAGTAGAGTTAAAACAAACTCCCTAATACGTAATTATTTTATTATTTTATATTGAAAATTAACAGTGTGTTACGAATGACTGATAACTGATTTGGTAACTAAAAGACTTATTTGATTATAATTATTCTAGAGTTATTATTTGTAATGTTTATTGTTTTTGTTTTATAATAATAACCTTTAATTCAGGACTAGCCCATATAGTGTTAGTTACAAAGTTTTCTTATAACCGTTAATAATAACAAATTTAAATCGAAATGAAATCAATGACAAAATTCAATCACCAAAAGATTAAAAATCATCATACTCAAAATTAATACCAAAATTTATTGAAAATTACAAATAAAAATTAAGAATTCAAAATCAATACTAAAATTCTGTCAAAAACTAGAATTACTAAAATTTAATTAAAGTCACAATTAAAATCTAAATCCAATCAATACCTACTAAGTTTAAATTACAATTCAATCAAAATTAAAATTCCAAATTAAAACCAAAACCAAAATTAAAATTAAAAACCTGTTTTGTTACCTAAGTGTAGGTATTGACTGATTAGAATTTGTAAAAAGGCTGTTTTTAAGTTGATTTTTTAATATATTAGATTTTATGTTTTTTAGTTGATTTTGCCTGATCTAGAAAAAGTTTTTATGTTTTGGTTTCATTTGTCAGTTTTAAGTACCTAAATAAATAAAACATTACAAACATTTTAGTTTTTGACGTGATAACATCTAGTAAATTGATGAAAGCTATCGGGTATTTTTTTCAAAGATGACACCATTTTGTTACGTTGCGCGAGCGAGCGAGAGCGCAGAACAAGCGATAGAGAGGCACGATTAGCCTAAGCGTTCTGTCTTACACTCCATCGGACCGCGTTCGAGTAAAAGAGACAGTGGCGCCACGCAATCTACACGCGAACTGTTGTGTAGAGATGTTCATCGGAAAAAATATCGATAATTTTACTTTCGATAATTATCGAATCGTTTTATCGATAGTTATCGATAATTATTATCGAATGAATAGTTATCGATAATTATCGGAGGAAAAGTTATCGATAGTTGGCGACAGTTATCGATAATTATCGGATAAAAATTATCGATAGTTGACGAAAGTTATCGATAATTATCGGTCGATAGTTATCGATATTTATCGAATGAAAAATTATCGACAATTATCGGATCAAAATTATCGAATAACACTTATCGATAATTATCGAATGGAAAATTATCGAGTATTTACGAATTATCGATAATTATCGCACACCCCTTCTGTTTTGTGATTTGTCACTTGTTTGGTAGAGAGTACCACTTGAAACACTCCCCTTGATTTCCTATTTTTCCTATCATCTTCCTATCCTTAACAAAATAACTCAGATTGGAAAATCTTGAATATCACACAATCATATATTATATAAAATAATACACACTATCATTGTATGTGATAATAATTCAATTCGATTCATAAAAGTATACAATTCTACATCTATGTATTCTTATGACGTTATCACGTAAAAATTATCGTCTGTAAACCGAATATACAGACAACCATTTTTTTTAAATAATTAATTATGTTTATGTAACACGTATGCAAATAGTATACATAAATAATAATAATAACAATAAATTAATAATATGGCTTTCATACAAATATAAAAATATTCGATATATATCAAAAATTTTGATATATATCGGATATATATCATAAATATCCGATATTTTGATAATTATAATAAATATCGGATATTTTCGAACCCTGGATTGGAGGATCCTAAATATCACACATGTATATAAGTTGAAAATAAATTGTTAATAGCACATTGCTACTTGTAATTTTATTAATCTCTACAATTTAATTAATGAAATATTTGAATTAACGAGTGCAAATAAATGTAATCTATCGAAAAAAGTTGTAATTAATTGAATTAACTCATTCTTTGTATTATACAAAATAAACAATAAATATATATTAATAAACGTCGCACACTCAACGGCCCACTCAATATACAAGCACAAACGCCCAGACCACGAAAAACATCTGTATGGCCTATACAAACATTTGTCATGTGCGGGTATCGAACCCGCGACCGCTAGCGCATCAACCAGTTGCTGTGACCGCTGCGCCAACGTGTTGTCAAAATTAATGATAACTCAGTTACAATAATTCAATTCAATTCATAAAAGTATGCAATTTTTTTTTCAGTGTTTTCTTATGACGTTATCACGTAAAATTATCGTCCGTAAACTGACTTTACAGACAGCAATGTTTTTTTTTTTAAATCTAAATTTAAAATTTTATAAAAAATGTACTTATTTTGACATTAATGACTAATTATATTTATTGCATAAATTGTTACAATGTAAAAAATCAGTAGTCGTTTTTATTATTATCATCCTGGATTTTGTAGCACAAAATCGACAACCCCGAACCTAATTAGTTTTTGTTGCTACATCTATCGAAAGTTAGTTGCAATCTTCTTGTAACTTCCTTTTAATAGTATTTTGTGAATAACAATTAGTTTAAATAGTTCGCGAACCTTTAAAGAATTTTGTTTCCTTTTGTAATTATTTCAATAAGTGTATTTTAAGCAGTAAAATAGATAATTTTTTATTTTTAATATTGTGAAATACACTAGAAATATAACGGTCAAATTTATAATTAATTAAATACAATAAATATAAATAATTAAATACTATTTATTGCGCTTTAATGAGCCTTTTACTAGTCTGGACGGATTTGAAATTTTGGTATTTTATTGTGTGTATGAGTTTCGTAAAGATTTTTAAAGAAAAAGTAAAATAAAAGTATTTACACAAACTCGGATAATATTTCAAGTTAATTAGTATAAAGCAAAAATAAATATTTTTAAAAAATAGATGAAAATATATCAATAAACAAAACTCAAACCAATTTCAGTAAGTTCATTTAAAACGTGTTGTTAAAATAAATTAAAAATACTATATACTACATAATTATATACCATTTCGTACAAATTTAATAAGTTAACTTCATTTTACATCAAAATTGTTAACTTATTTTCGAGAAATTTAATATTCTTTAAAAAAAAAAAAAAACAATTTTCTATAAAATTGTCAAACGGAATAAAAAATCATTAAAAGTTTTGAAAGAAGGGTAAGTTTTCATTGTACACTATCTCTGAAAGTTCGCCAGCAGGAAGTTTATTTTAATTACCAAAGACAGTCACTTTATTCAACATTGAAAATAATACGGAAACTGCACCGTTACGTGCGAGCATTTGTTATTTACTTCTTGAGCGTTGGCGACGTCTAATTAGCCAGTGTTAACGGCGCTACTGGTAAAGATTCTTCTTCATTTACCTCTTTGTGTTTCTTGCATTTTAATTCCTATTTCTTCTGATTCTTCCAACCATAATTACTATGATTATACGAACGATTATACGTTTTAACATTCGTTATATGCTTTATTAGCGTAAATGATTTAAAATTAATTAATTCAATTAGCTTAATGACTCTAACTGAAAAGGATTATTCTTCATTTTTTGTTTTTCGCGTTTTAATTACTGCTATTTTTTTCACGATTTTAACGTATGATTATTATATTTTGGTAACACAATCGTTGGGAAACTCGTTATTTGCCTTTTTAGAGTCAATCTTTCACTCAGAGAGTCAGTATTTCAGTATTCAAAGTATTTACTAATACTTTGAATAGTTAGATGGTATTAATGGCGCTAATGACAAAGATTCTTAATTCATGACTTTATGATTTTCGTTTTTAATATATGTTTTTAATTGCAATAATATTTGTAAGTTATATTAGCAAAAGATAAAACTTCAAGTAAAGCCGGTTTTCAAATTGGACAAGTACATTAACAATCTGTCCGTAAAACTTCAAATATAAATTTTGTTGCGATTCGTTTTTCCACTTGTCCGTTGCCATTTGTTTTTCCACTTGTCCGTTGCGATTCGTTTTGCCACTAGTCCGATAAAGTTTCACTTCTACCATGTGTCCCAGCACACATTTGGTTTTTTTTTCGCAGGCTTACTAGAAATTATGATTTGGTTAGATTAGGTACATTTTAATGAATGAATTTTTTATTCAAACATTATTTACAAAAAAATAATTCAATAAAAAAAAAAACTGAATTCAATCAGGAACCAAAAAAATGTGCATAAATACGCATTACATTCGTTTAATATAGCTGTTGCCCTCTCTCCGCTGCTGCCAGCTTTTCTCTCCTTTCGCCGCTGCCGCCTCTCACCACGCCATATATCGTCTACCCCGTCCACGCGGCCGTGATAGTCCACAGATTTGCATGACCAAGTTCCTCTCAAGCAATAGTAAGTTGAATGCATCAGAGATCATCATTATCATCTGCGTTTCTGAAGAAATTAAAATATAAATTTAAATTTCTTATAAAAAATAAAAGTTTATAGTATTAAAATATAAATTTTATACACTTTTATTGATCAAAACTTTGGAATTAATTAGTAATAGTAATTTAATTTTTTCTATTTTTTGTGATGCTATTCTCTGATGCGTATCAGGCGTTTGAGAGATAATAACTAACCAAATTTTTACATGGCTCCGGACCATAACGCTTTTTCGTGACAGAAAATCCTAAGATGCCCCGTCTATATAGAAGTTTCACTTCAAAAACAATAATCGAATGAGATTTTGTTTCAGGAGTCAGGAAACATACGTAACAAGAAATGTCAGAATACCGGAAATTTAACAAAAACGCCCGACCGCGACAAACATCTGTACAATATATTCTAACATAATGTCAGGAGCGGGAATCGTACAAGCTAAGTTAACTTAAGCACCGATTTCTGTACTACCACTTAAAAAAATAGCTTCAACATAGGTACTTCATTCCAATTTTTTTTTTTGTAAAAAAAATAACATTTTATTTTTTAATTTAAATTACATAACTATATCAATTAAGTTAAAACAAAAAGCTATAAATTTGTTATAAAGATTATTTTTTTTGATTTATGTTTTAATTTAATTAGTTAACCATGTCGTTCATATTTTATTTTATTTATTTATATTTAGGAAACAAACACTACATACACAAAGTAACACACAAAAATTAAATAATAAGATAAAACATAAACCAATCTAGTTTCTACCAATAAAGAATACATTTAAGAAGCAGAAAGTAAAGAGTGAGATAACAATAATAAAGATCACAATAAAAAAAAATGAATACAACTATAAGACCATTAAGTGATTGATAATTAAAGTTAAAATTCGAAGCTTAAAAATAAAAAATAAATTACATTAAAATTAAAATTGAGTATAAAAAGCGCAACAATTATCATAGAACACAAATTAACAATCATTCATTCAATAAAAACATCATCATGCATTAAATACTTTAAAAACTTTGTGTTAATAATAGTTTAATTTTTATTGTTTTATGACAAATTATTGAATGCGCATATGTGAGGCCTTGATCTTTGCTTCTCGATAAAGCATCGTCTATCTGACATCCAGATTTTCCATTTCCAAATATTTGATTTGAGTTTAAGACCCTGTAAATTAAGGAAGATATTATAGAATAGGCAATAAATCATTAAGCTACCTTTATGGGGGTATAAAAGTAATCATAAACGTCGACACCGATGAAGCTATGTGGGTCGTCTAGTACAGAACTGAAATGAACTGAACCTGTCTGTAAACGTCCCACTCCTGGTCAGAGGCCTCCTGTCCATATAATAAAATGGTTGGAGCTTCATCTACCACGCTACTCCACTGAAAGTTCGCGGATTATTTCCCTACCGACCGATGGCTTTACGTGCTACCTGAAACACGGCGGAGAGACCTACAAAGACACACCCACATTAGAAACAATATATTTGTACAAATACAAATGTCTGTCCCGGACGGGAGTAGAACCAACGAGCACCGGTGTTAAGATGACTACTCACATTACCACACCAGAATGATTATATATTGTTTTTTGTTTGTGAATTTTTTTTTTTTTTTAACAATTGTCTTCTACAGTATGTATTAATTATTATATTAAAACACAGCAAAATAATACAGTATCTAAATTATAATTTTCGTGTTGGTACCAGCTGTTGTTGGCAAATCGTACATCTTAGTCAAAGAAATAATAAGAGAATATTATTCCAATTGTTCCAGACAAAAAGTAAACATTTATTAAAATATAGACTTTAATAATTTTTTTATTGTTTTAAGCAAACGAAGCTATTTATTATGTAAATAAATAAATACTTTGATTTCTATATTACTAATTTTAAAATAAAAACGTAATGTAGTGCCGTTATTCCCGACCTTAATCTAATCTGACATGTTTTTCTAAAATTATTGGTGTAGAGCATTTCAAAAAGCTTAATTACACGCTATAAAACTTCTTTATTACAAGTGACCGACTAATCAAATAATTCAAAGCTTCTTTAGGCCGAAATAGAATATTTTAGTGGCTCACCTAAGTTCTGAAATTGGGACTGGGAAAATTTTGTCGGTCAGTTAACTTTTGTTGACATAATTATAGTAAGCGTGTGTTCATGAAGTAAATTCTTTATATAGTAATCAAAAGTTGTAAACTTGTGGGTAATATAGTATGATATTACCTAAGTTGCTCAAATGAGCAAATATTAAGCTTATCGCTCCACTGTTCGTGTCAAGTACTAGTTGACAAGAGTTTACAAACTAACCACAATAACCGCAAGCGCCCGTGTCCTTGTAATAGTCGCTTTGGCTATATTGCTCAGACACTCACAGACTACACAGACGCTCAGTTGACACTTTTTTTCGACACGGGCATTAAGTACGCGAAGTGCACCTGTCAACTACAGGTTGATAAACGTATATTACATTATCACCGGTGGGAAATTACGTAATAAAGCGTGAGACGCCTTGGGCAGTTTTGTGCAGTCGGTAAACTAAAAGGTCATTGCCCGGACACTCGAGCGGTTATAAACATACTCGTATATTATAATATAATATTTTTTTTTTTTTTTTTTTTATGACAAATAGACAGGCATTTGACCGCTATCTCACCTGATGTTAAGTGACGATGCGGTCGAAGGTGGAGCATGCCTGTCTAATAGCAGTCTATTCACTCTGGCCTTGAAGACACCCAGGTTGTATCGTTCGGGAAACACAGACGCGGGCAACGAGTTCCATTCCTTAGCCGTGCGCATCAAGAAAGTAGTGCTAAAGCGTTTTGTGCGCGTAGGTGGCATATCAATGACATAAGGATGGAACGATCGACCGAGCCTAGTGTCCCGATGGCGGAAGGTTGTGGGGGGAATTAGATCGTGCAATTCCTTCGCACACTCACCAAAATATATTCTGTAGAACACCGACAGACGAGCTACCCTACGCCGATGATCGAGACTCTGCAACTTGGTGTCTGTCAGAGTAGGGTCACCTATGAGTCTTTTAGCTCGTTTTTCCACCGAGTCCAAAGTTGCCAGTTGGTATTTGGCGGATCCATCCCAAAGGTGGCAGCAATACTCCATACAAGATCGAACTTGTGCTTGATATAGTTGAAGCAGCTGTTCTGGAGTGAAGTATCGCCTGACCTTAGAGAGAATACCTAGTTTTTTTGCTGCAGTTTTTGCTTTGGACTCGATGTGCTGTCCAAAGTTCAAATTAGACGATAGCTCTACACCGAGGAGCTGAAGGGAGTCGGTAATTTCTACAGAAACATTTCGGAAAGTCGGAGCCAGGTGCAAAGGGCTCCGTTTAGAGGAGAACACACACGCCTGTGTTTTTGTAGCGTTGAACGTGACCAGATTGGCATCGCCCCATTCGGAGACTGCCTGGAGGGCGACGCTCAAGCGGCTGACCATATCCTCTCGACAAGACTGGATAACATCCTTACTAGCCCTGGCACTCGAAAAGTATCTGTCCGTCACTGTGCTGTCGTCAGCATACCCAAAGGTACCGGGGACGAGCAGATCATTAATATGCAGCAGGAAGAGGGTAGCGGACAAGACTGATCCCTGAGGAACACCGGCATTGATAGCCTTTTGGTCCGACGAGTACCCGTCAAGGACAACTCGTATTGAACGTTCGTTCAGGAAGTCAGAAATCCAAGTGCAAAGGCCAGGTGGAATACCATATGAAGGAAGCTTGCTTATAAGGCTCGCGTGCCAAACTCTGTCAAAGGCCTTCGAGATATCGAGGGACACGGCAAGTGCTTCACCGTGTTTATCAATGGCCTCACTCCAAATATGTGTGGCATACACTAGAAGGTCCCCAGTCGAACGGTTCTGGCGGAAACCGTATTGCCGGTCGCTGAGGAGATCGTTACCTTCCAAGTGGGCCAGGAGTTTATTGTTCAGTGCACGTTCCATAGTCTTACAGAGTATGGACGTGACCGAGATGGGACGGTAATTGACAGGGTCTGCACGACTACCTTTTTTGGGCACAGGCTGCACGTTGGCAAGCTTCCAAGACTTCGGCACTTTGCCAGTCTTAAGTGACAGGCGGTACAGGCGTGTAAGAGGTGGAGACAACTCAGGGGCACATGTACGCAGGACTATCGCTGGTATACCATCAGGTCCGCTGGCCTTGTTCACGTCTAGAGTTTGCAGGATTTTAAGGATCTCTTTTTGACGTATGCGTACTTCAGCCATAAAGCAGTCAGCACGAGTTGAGATTGGTGGAGCTTTTCCTGCAACATCCAGACGCGAGTTCTCAGCAAAAATAGATGCAAACAAATCCGCTTTCTCTTTTGCAGAATGGGCCAGTGATCCATCAGTCCTCAGCAATGGTGGAAGTGACGGCCGACAAAAGTTAGATTCAGCGGCTTTAGCCAGGGACCAAAACGCTTTGCTTCCAGAAGGATAAGAAGCTAGTTTGGTCCCAATGTGGCTGATATGGTTGAATCTAGCCCTGCGTAACGTCCTTTTACATGACTTGGCAGCTTGGTTAAAAGCTTTCTTGAAATTCCGAGAATTCGGAGACTTGCGCGCTCGAGCTTCAGCCCATGCAGTGTATGCCGTCCGTTTTTTGGCTTCTGCACGATAGCAGTCCGCATCAAACCATGGGCGAGCTTTTCCATTCGACGCTACGTCAGAGTATGGTATAAAATATTCCATACCCTGGTGTATAACCGCGGTAATGGCTTCAGCGCAGCTCGACGGATCATCAGAAGAAAAGCATACCTCTCGCCAAGGATAGGACGAGAAAAAGTGACGCATCTCATCCCAATCTGCTGCCTTGTATCGCCACACCCGTCTTAAGCCACATGGGGCTTCTTCGGGTGGGGAACAAACGGATATAGATTTTACCAGACAGTGGTCAGAAGTACCCAGTGGTGCAGAAACTGTTATTGAGTAACTGTCTGGATCGGTTGTTAGGAATAGGTCTAAGCAGTTGGCAGTATGAGAGTCTACGTCCGGTACCCTGGTAGCACAGTTTACAAGCTGGGTGAGGTCTAGCGTCAAGGCTAGTTTACGCACTTCTCTCCCAGCATGGTCGGTCACCTGGTATGGGTACAGCCACTCCCGGTGGTGGGCATTGAAGTCCCCCAGAATGACTAAATGTGCCGAAGGGTAACGCTCTCGAGCCTCATCCGCCGTTAGGGTAAGATGGTCACATAATTGAGTTGTTTCCACGTCTCCACTGTGCGAACGGTAGACACAGGCATACAGGATTTTCTCCTGTCCTGTGTCCACCAGAACCCATAGGATGGAGTAACTGGATGTCTCAAGGTGCTTAAGACGTTTGATGCAAATATCATCACGGACGTACATACAGACTCCGGCACGAGGTATGAACCTGTGCTCCAGAGAATACCCGGGGTAGCTGAGGTACGCCGTGTCAGCCGGACATTTGATCTGCGTCTCAGTGAGGAACAGCAGCTGCGGTTTTTCTGTTTCTAGGTGGTGGTGGACAGATTCGAGATTAGAGTGCAGACCTCGGATGTTAGAGAGGTGCATTTTTAATGGGAGGACGTGCAGCCGCTGTATATACCTTCTTTTTTTCTGTGCTTTCATGGGGAGTGAATAGGTGCTGGGGAACGCGAACTGGGCGAGGCGGCATCCTATCTACCAGGTGTCAAACTCAACACCGCCGCACGGAGGGAGGCTGACGCGGAGACCGCGGGGACGCCCGAGCCCCCCCAGAATGGCTACCTGGTCCTCCCTTCCGGTCGCCATCCGGCAAGGTAGATCATTCTGGGATTTTTCGTCAGGTGGCGGGGCAGCCTTTCACAGGTGGCTACCCTGCTACTTGGGCCCCCAACTTCCTACGGTCGGCCAGCGGCGGCACCGTGCCTCGGATCCCGCTACCCTCCGAAGCCAGGCACCCGATGCGGCAGTGATAAGCAGACAGAATCGGTCACATAGAGTGCCACAACTACCCAGACACATCCCCCAAATGGCTGCTCTGGGACCCGCCCCGGAACACGGCAGTTGCCGTTTGGCGGCGCGACTCTACCCAGAGGGTGGTAATCAAGCCACGGCCGAAGCCTACCACCGCAAGAATTTTGTCGGCTCTTACGACAGGCCTTCTTGTCGGGCCGTAGGAAATCGTATTCTACTGCCCGTCCCTACACGGGGGGAATATTATAATATATGGGGCATTTCACGTCACGCGGACAACCAAAAACAAATGAGGTCGTGAATTTTGTTTATACTCTGGTCAGTTATACTTCTAGGAGACGTGGATGTGTACACACAAAGTTTGTTTTGTATGATGCTTTATTGCTGAGTTATGAGCTTTTAAAAATTTACTAAGAATGAAGTACATTAATTTTGGATTCTAATTATTTGTATCAATTAATTTGTAAAAAAAGCATTGCTTCTTATAGTTAAAAAATGAAAGTTTTTGACGTGATAACGTCTAGTAAATTGATTAAGGGGTGCCCGTTCGAAGAAGATGACGTCATCATTGTCACAATTAGTGAGCGAGAGCGCAGAACAAGCGATAGAGAGGCACGATTATCCTAAGTGTTTTGTCTTACACTCCATCGGACCGCGTTCGAGTAAAAGAGTCAGTGGCGCCACGCAATCTACACGCGAACTCTTTTGTAGGGATGTTCATCGGAAAAAAATATCGATAATTTTACTATCGATAATTATCGAATCGTTTTATCGATAGTTATCGATAATTATGGAATGAATAGTTATCGATAATTATCGGAGGAAAAGTTATCGATAGTTGGCGACAGTTATCGATAATTATCGGATAAAAATTGTCGATAGTTGACGAAAGTTATCGATAATTATCAGTCGATAGTTATCGATAATTATCGAATTAAAAATTATCGATAATTATCGGATCAAAATTATCGAATAACACCTATAGATAATTATCGATAATTAACGAATGGAAATATATTGAGTAGTTACGAATTATCGATAATTATCACACACCCCTACTGTTTTGTAATTTGTCAATTGTTTGGTAGAAGTAGGGATGTTCATCGATAAAAAATATCGATAATTTTACTATCGATGATTATCGAATCGTTTGATCGATAGTTATCGATAATTATCGTATGAACAGTTATCGATAATTATAGAAAGAAAAGTTATCGATAGTTGGCGACAGTTATCGATAATTATTGGATAAAAATTATCGATAGTTGACGAAAGTTATCGATAATTATCTGTCGATAGTTATCGATATTTATCGAATGAAAAATTATCGATAATTATCGGATCAAAATTATCGAAAAACACTTATCGATAATTATCGAATGGAAAATTATCGAGTATTTACGAATTATCGATAATTATCGCACACCCCTACTGTTTTGTGATTTGTCAATTGTTTGGTAGAGAGTACCACTTGAAACACTCCCCTTGATTTCCTACTTTTCCTATCATCTTCCTATCCTTAACAAAATAGCTCAGATTGGAAAATCTTGAATATCGCACTATCATATATAAAGTACTACACTATCATATATATGTAAAGTAATACACACTATCATAATTATATAGGTATGTGATAATAATTCAATTTAATTCATAAAAGTATACAATTCTACATCTATGTTTTCTTATGACGTTATCACGTAAAAATTATCGTCTGTAAACCGACTTTACAGACAACCATTTTTTATTTTTTTCTCGATTTCTAAATTTGAATTTTTTTTACGTATATTAAACCGGAAGTCAATATTTCAAATCGATGTTTGATTAACTTCAACCCTTTTTTAATATTTTAACCTTGAATTAAAGCTTTAAATGTACTAATTCTGCACAAAAAATTTTAAACGTGATCGCCAATAGTTTAATACTTATTGTTAGAGCATATAGAATACATACACATAGCTATGAGCACTTTCTAAACGATCGGGATTATGCACTAACATGCTTAAATATACCGCTATTAACATTTTATTTGTTCATTCTAACATAATAAAATACAAAATAAACGATAAAAAAATATATAATTAACAATATAAATATATGCATTTGTTATTATGAATAATAACAAGTTCATACAAAAGAGTAATTTAAAAAACTATGATACGATTGTGTAACCAAGGAATTTATATCATAACTGGAACACTCAATAATATTGTAAATTCAAATACCTTGTATATTCAAATACCTCAAAAGAATCTGATTTATAAAGAGTTAAAACAGTGAGTATAGAAAGTAGTACAGTAAGTATATAACTCTGTGGGAATAAAAGCTAGTTGATTAAACTACGTATCGATTGAATGGACGTTACATATACTAATCGTAACGACAAACTAACAACATTAAGCATGTCGCTAAGAATGTACGTGGTTTAAATTCATACTTAAATATTTCTGAAGAATTGGACATTTTTCTGGTGAAATCATTATTTCGTTTATAAGTGTAAATAAATGTAAATTATTAAAAATTATTTATCACATTTCTAATAAACGGCGTTTGAAGTCGCTCTAAAGAAAAGAGACATTTACGAAAATTAGAATTAGGCTTAAAATTGATTTCTACCAAATTGAGTAGAAAATGGATAAACACTTTACCATTATACAAGTAAATGTAATTTATGTACGTAATTATAAGATTCAATGTGATGGAGTTTAATGGTATAAAGTAGTATTAAACTCAGACTACGAAGAACGACTTTATGTAACTAAATTATACGCAGCGTAATGAACCGTATGTCAATTATTCGCTTCAATTTCGTTTCAATAATAGAGACTTTATACTCGTATACCTTTTTTTTCTATAAACAAGAACAGTATTTAGTCATTTTCCGTACCACAGGGAAGTGAACAAGCCAGTGTGATTACAGGAACAATGGATAAAGTAAATTAGGTTCACGGATTGGATGTTCATTGTAAGCTAATTTATCACGAAATATTATTTAACATAGAGGCAACCATTTAATATCAGATGATTAGCATGCATGAAATCATAATTTAGGTATATAAATTAGATTAAACAATATCTATATTTGAAAGGTCATACTCTTTACACATGTTACTCCATTTGATTATCTTGATTATAATCCAGTTTCTCAGGTCTAAAAACTTAAATAAAAATGCCTTTTGAAATATTTTGACCTAAGATTTATACGAATTCTGTCAAAAAATAAAATTAGAAGTAGATAAATTATTGAAACCCTTTAGATTGTTATACTGTCAGATGTTTTGATAATGAATATTCTTTACCACTAGAGGTACAAATATAAAACAAGAATACCTAGTTTTTTTTTTTTCGGTTCTCGCTATCAACGCTATTGTAAATTACACTCGAGCGAAGCCGGAACGATTCGCTTGTGCTTGCATAAAAATATTTAAAAAATCTAGAATTACAAGCAATGACTAGTTTATTTAGAAAACTTACTTAATCGGATATTTATACACATTTTTCTTTTCAGATTATTCGAAAGTAATAAAATTAAAAATGGTTCATAAAGCAAACCATACAAAATAAATTTTAAAATAGCAAACAAGGTAAAAATTTAGGTCAGATTCGGTATAAACTTGTCTGAGTGCCCTTTTTCGACGAATTGTACACACTGGATCTCATGTACGGCACCAGAGATATGGACCTTAAAATCTTAATAATAAGGTATTAAATTCAACATCAATATTTAAGCGTAGCCTACGGTTCTGTTATTTTTCCTTAAAACACCCTTAGTGAAAACTAAAAGGCACGTTCGAGCAGTTTGTATTGTGTAGATCTCACCTAAAATTTCTCGATATTTCTCGACTGAAAATTGTTTGAGGTAACTACAAAACGTTCCAATTAAGATGTGGACTACAACTATAAATATAATTTAATAAATTGCATCTTTTTGCTGACAAATTAAACCTGTTTTATTATTAAATAAATAAAATAAAACGACTATTACTCAACGACTTTCAGTTGGATAAAACTCTATGTCGGGGATCCGGAAACACACTAATACAAATACCCAAACTAAACAAGCAACTGTATGGTCTTTTTTTGGATGGTCTAGTAGAAACATTTGTCATGAGTCATTATTGAAATCCAGACCATTATGATAACAGTTAGTTTCTGTAACCACTGTGCTTACCTGTCGTCTTAATTGCTATAACTTTCTGTTTATTTGCAATTTATTTTTACTATTTTAATTTTTTTTTTTAAATCTATTTCAAAAAGTATTACTTACAAAGTTACATAACACTATAAGAACTAAACGTATATCCTTTTAAGAGTAAAAACAAAGAATAAAATGTTGTTTTACATTAGCAACAATTCTAAACACCATCCAAGCGAAGCGTAATAGCTAAAAGGTACACACGTACGTAGCGATTGGTGAACAATAACATGACAATAATATTGTTAATATACAGTATTAGGAAAATAACTCTAGATTTTTTTTTGCACAGTCAATATTAGCTAGCATTAATAGTCTTTAATAAAATAATTTTGCATTATAAATCCTAGTTGTTAATAAAAGGTTTGTGACTATAATACTTCTTGCTACGATTAAAAATCGCATTTTAGTAATCACAAAATAATAATGCGGCTATTGAAGATAAGTGTTCACAATGAGATTTTATAAAGTTAGTTTAATTTAGAAAATAATAGCATTTGCTTTGAATCGCTTGTTTGTTTATTTATTTATTTATACTTATTTAAAAAGCGATATTGAAAAAAATATTTAATATATTAAATTACATTTTTATTAAGAATTTCTAAAAATGTAATACATCTGACTAAAAGCTTTAAGATATTTTAACAAAACGACTAAATAGACAATACGATACCTCTCAGTTGGCCATTTTATCGTACTTTAGAGTCCCATCTTACATTTCCCAGTTCAGTGCCTGCAGCTGCATCCAAAGGGTTATTTCTCAAACGAGCCAGCCCTAATGGCGATCATTTATACCGCTGATAGCTGTCATTCGATGCTAAATATAAATTTACGTTAAATACAACAAGGTGCTTAGACGCTTAGTTTAAATTCGTTAATTAAATAGCAATAAAAACAGCTCAGGTGGGAAATCGGGTGGTCTTGAAAACAGAAGGCTGCGGTTCGAGTACAGATGCCTCCAGTCCGATTTTTTTTCCTTTTTTTTTCAATTTCCTTTTTTTGTGAGAAAAACTATTATTGGGAGCCCTTTTATTTTTTATTTAAATAACCAGTTCCTATAGTTTTGTTATGTCGGTCAGATCGAAAATATTATTCATATTTCATCGGTATGTAATTTGTATCTAAATATAATTTAACCGAGCAAAGCTCGGTAATCCAGGTAATTTTTACTATTTGAACAATAAAATCACTGTACTCTAAAAACATAAATATTTCACTGTTTGGCAAAGGCCTGTTTAAGTGAAAAATTTAAATCTAATTCATCAAACTGCTGCAATGCCGATTAGCCAATATGTCATATATACACATTTTAGAATTTCGAGGTATGTAATATTCCTGCTGTATCAGTCTGTAAACCACCCACTGCTGAACGAGGGTCTCTTCTCCATATAGAAGAAGGGTTGAAGCTAAATCCACCAAGCTGTTTCACTGCGGGTTAGCGGATAATTGGCGCGGCGTTGAGGCAACTACTCGCACCGCTACACCAGAACGGTCATCGATGTCGCAAGATTCCTAAAGATGCTTAAAAAATAGAAGCACTGGAATATGTTGATATCTATCAATTATATATACACATGTTTCATATACTACGAGAACGAGAAGTACAACTTCTTAATATAATAACTGTATAGCAATTAATTTGCTGTTTATACTTTCCTGGCCAACGGTTTAGTCACTCGCAATAATACACGGTTCGATAGCTTGATAAATTGACATTTCTTGTTACATTACAAATCACTGAACATGGCTACGGGCAAGGGCTTGTCCTTATCCGTTGTAGTACAGGATCTAGGAGTAGATTCGAAATAACTATAGAATCTTAGATAATTATTAACATAAACTAACCTCTTTCCTTGGTTTCGTCTTGGTTTACTTTTAATATAATCTTCGTAGTTTTTGCGTGATGGTCGTATAAATTGATTATTACAATTTCTTAAATTGTTTTTAATGAAAATTCTGTATACAATTTAAGGAGTTCCTTCTTGCAACAGAAATCCTGTTTATTGAGCTTACACAATAGAAGGCTATGATTTACAAGAGCAGTAAGATCAAGATGAGTAAAACTGAGCAAGCCATCTTGTTGCCTGAGTAGTCCTGTTTACGCAGAATATCTAAAATATTGTAACGAAATTAAAATTGGTATTATATTTTCCAATGTTTATACAAACATAAATACATACACATATTTTTGTCTGAGCTTAATCTTAAAAACTTTCGTTTATATCAACATGTTAACGTAATTACAATTTAATTTTCGTATGATATTTAGAATATATTTAATACGAAATATATTCTAAATATATTTAATACGAAATATAATACTTTAATACTTTAATACGAAATATATTTATTATTTTAGAAAGAGGCCGCCGGTTCCTGTACCATAATTGTATCTAATTTTATTAGATAACGAAGTTTCTTCAGCTGAACTGGTGATCTAATATAAGATTACGTCAAAGAAAAGGAAATTATTTCATTTATGTAAACGGAAGGTAAGTCATGTTCTCATTATTTTCAATATTTATATGTATTATAATTATATAAATATTATATATAATTCAGTTCAGTTCAGTTAGTTATAGTTTGTTTTTTGATCGCAACAAAACTGGGCTGAATATATTTTTATCTTGATTTGTGGTTAAATAAAATTAATCTAACTTGCATGGATATTGATGGAATGGTGAATATTTTCTACTTTGAGTTACGTAAGTTTATATAATTTTGTGTTCCAAAAAGAAAGGTAAAATATAATAAGAACTACCCAGTTTGGTTTGCACACAATCTTAAAATAAGATTAAAAGAAAAAAATAAGTAAAGATTGTTATTTAAAAAATATGGTAATGCTCTCAAAGAGATTGAACTTGAAATACTCAGAAACAGATGTAAAGATCTAAAAGGCAGTGATTACAATAAATATATTGAAAATGTAGAATCTAACGTGAAGTTAAAGCCATTGTTTTTCTCTTCCTACGTAAAGAATCTTCGAAGCAATAAATGTGATTATCCAGCTTTGATGACGCTGGATAATTGTGATTTCACTAACGGAATGGATATCTGTAATCATTTTACAAAACATTGTTCAAGGCAGTATGCTCAACATACGAAGTCATATAAAGATAATTTCTTCATTGATCAATATGATGCATCCTACAACTCTGACACGTCTCCGTCTGAAAATGGCATACTAAGGGCCAATTTCATCACTTGCTATTAAGTTCCGGATAACCTAACTGGCGCTTATTTTGACAGATAACCCATAGAATTACCTGTCAAAAAAATGCCAGTTAGGTTAGCCGGAACTTAATAGCAAGTGGTGAAACTGGGTCTAAGTAAAATAAATTCTCTAGATGTTAAAAAGGGGTGTTGTGTGAAATGTTTCCACCTACCACCACTACATCAGCCGTCGTATGTACACTGCTGAACGTAGGCGTCCGTTATCATCTCGGGGTGTGATTGCCAATACTCGCTACGCTTGGCAGGCGGTTTGACGAGTACAGTGCGTTGTGGCAGGATATGGTGACGCTGCTGCCCATCACTATCCTGGTTAGTGTAAACTTCTTAGCACTACTATTGCACTAGTCACCTTTTACGACACCTCGGCAAGAAAGAGGTCGGGACTATTTTTCTCTACCTGCATTCCTAAGAACACAGACCAAACATTAGTGAAACCACTTGGCTTAATGTATCAAAAATCTCTCATTGATGGTCAATTTTCCTCTTATTGGAAGAAAGCGAGAGTCATGCCTTTTTTTAAAAAATGGAGAAAAACAATGCATAGAAAATTATAGACCTATGTGTATTCCTACCTATCAGTCTTCTCAAAAATTTTTTAATCATCAATTTATCCTTTTCTTACTTGGCACACGAAACCTGTGATAACAGAGAATCAAGATGGTTTTATTAAAAATAGGTTTACAATGACTAATTTGGTAGCGTTTGTGGAAGATATCATAAAATCTATAGACAATAATACTCAGACTGATTGTATAAGTCTGTATAAGACTTAGCTAAAGCTTTTGATGTGGTTAATCATAATTTTTTAATAGAAAAACTCTTCAAATATAGTATTGGCGAAAGTTTGTTTAAATTAATAGACAGTTACTTGCAGAACAGAGAGATAAACGTTGTTTTGGAAGGCTTGATTCAAATTTAAAAAAAAGAGGATTTGAATAGATAATGGTGTTAAGAAAATCATATGAATCTAAATACTCTTAAATGTACTAGAATAACATTTAGCAGAAAAATAACAAACATTGATTTCAAATAAAGTGAAAAAAAAAATTAAAAAAAAAAAGTTTCAAAAAATGTCACTTAGATACGAGATTTGGGTGTTATTAATTGTTGACGCAAAAATGAGTTTTATTCCGCATATGAATGATGTTGTAAGCAAAGCTTTGAAGTCGTTAGGGTGTGGATTAGTCTGATACATAACAAAAAAATATTATATAATTCATTAATTAGAAGTACGTTAGAGTATTGAAGTATTGCTTGGAATCCATTTTATCAAACGCATAAAACAAGATTGAAAAGAATACATCAAAAAAAATTATCTCACAAAGATCGAATTTATAACGAAGGAAGCAATTATGACAATTTATTACGGCATTACAAAATGCTAAAACTAACTCATAGGAAGGAAATTGCCGACGTTTGCTTTTTATATAAAATAATATCAGGTGACATCTACTCGTAAAATGTGTTCTAAAATTTTAAAGAAACTTAATATATTTACTCCTAAATTGTTAAAACGCAAGGATTGTTAACACGCAAAATTTGAGATGTCCGCTATCGAGAACGAATTAAGGTTTAAATTTAAATGCCTCACTAAGAAGACCTGCAAAATCTTACAATAATTTAACAAACCTGACCTTCGTATATTTTTCGACACGTTAAACTGCTATAAAGCTAAACTCACACGATACTTTATAAATTCTGGTAATCAGATCCAATAATAACTCATATATTTTTATATTAATTTGTTATTGTTAGGTTAATCTTCTTTTTTATTTTAGTTTTTCTTCGGTTTTCTGTCTTATTTATTATAATATTATTTTCTATTGATGATTTTTTATTATATTATTTTTTTTAAGATTTGTTAAGTTAGATAAGCTAAGAGAGTAACTGATTCAGTTTTCTATTGTTTATTGCTTTTTATTGAACTTGCACTTTATTGAGCGGAAAATGGGGTGACTGAATAATAAAATTATTAGACAAAGTTTTTAACCTAAAAATTTTCAGTTCAATATTTTATAATTTAGGAACATTTTATCTTGTGAACTGTACTAAAAGAGCTTACTCTGTCTCGCTGCTAAGCAAAGGCCTCCTCTCCTATTCAGGAAAAAATATTGGAATTTAAACCTCCACGCAGCCCCACTGTGGGTTAGTGAACAGTTTCCTCAACAAGAGAAACGATCGATATCATGTGCTTATGATGATAACCGGTACCGATAACTTTTCATGCTTTATGAGACACTCCTATTGTGTCGTGGATGTGGGGGACCACAAGGATCCATGATATATATATATATATATATATATATATATATATATATATATATATATATATTTATTTTAGCAAATAAACCTAAAATATTTAAGGTAGAATACAAAACAGTAAACAATAAAAACAATAAATAACTAAATATGTTTAACACACACACAAGGTCGTCTGTTCCTAAGGTAAGCAACTTAATGCCTGTAAAAAACAATAGAAATAATATAATTTTGAATTTAAATTGGCCTGCTTTTTATATTTTCTTATTGACCTTTTATATATGTTCGTTCAACTGCAAGAGTAGATTCTTATTGAAAACATGTTCAGTGGAAAATTTTATTTCTGAAGTATAAGAAAACATTTCGTTTGATAATTGAAACGTTAATATTTAATTGAATCTTATTTTTTTTTAATTCTTATTTGGTGACAGGCAAAACGATTAATTTACGTAAGAAATTAATTACTAGTATTAATACTACAATACTTTTTCTTTACCAAAGGCCTGATAACTATTATAACTATTGTAGCGTAGCTGGGCAAAGGCCTCTTCTCCATAAAGTAGAAGGATTGGAGCATAATCCGCCACGCTGCTCCACTGTGGGTTGACAGATAATTTTCTCTATCATGAGTACCGATCGCTATCAGGTGTTTATGACAACAACCGGGACCCACGGCTTACGAGCTCTGCGAGGCACGCTGGGGAGACCCACAAGGACATACACCCAGACTGGAAACAAATATTTGTACAAACACAATTACCGGCCCCGAGCGGGAATCAAACCCGCGACCGCCGGCGTCGAGGCGACTACTCGCAACATTACACCAAAACGGTCGTAAGTAAATATTAAAATGTATTAGTTTTGTTTGTATTTGTCAAATCTTTTAAGTTTTAGTGGTTTTTAGATACATTCAATATCTGTCAATAACACTTATATTTTCGAAAGGTTTTGAATATAATATCTGAAGTTCTAATCAACAAGATTAGAATAATATTGTTTTAGTTTTCTTGTAATTTTACAAAACTCTTTGTTCGTAAACATCGAATACAATAAATAAATTTATAAAATATTTTTAAATTTCATGGAACGATTTCGAACAGCGACGCTCATTTCAATATATGCAAATATTTAAATGTTGGAAAGTATTTTACGATCTTAACTGTAGTATACGGTGACTTGAGAGTAATAAAGTTAACGTCATACCGTATCGAAGTGCTATCTTTACAAAATATGGATTGGGTTTAAGTCGTAAAGTTGACGAGGAGAGATTTTAACGACTTCCAGCGTTGGCGTCGCCGCTGAATATTCCAAATCTTTTAAGAGGATCTCAAATTGATGAAGAGATGAAGCTATCTACTTTACTTGTGTCAATCCATTTTTATTTCACTAACCTTGTGGTTTCATCTGCTCTATATATCTATTGTTTATGAATAACTCCATTTAGTCTCTCATTATTGATATAAGCACCTAGAATACAGCGTTAATATCGTCCTTTGTCCTATGTGTTTACAGATTTAAAAAAAAAAAAAAACTTATTAAGATATTAACCTAAGCTGAGTGTTTCCAAATAAGCTTGCTTCATCTATCATTTTATAGACTATAAACCAAATAATATAACTACAAGTTGTTGAATAATTAAAATGCATATTTAAATACTTTAAATCGTAAAGTAACATTGTCAGTAATACATAGTGTGTATATCACAACACTTGTGATAAGTATTTATCTAGTCGGTTTTTAAATGAGTTAACTGAAGGTGCACTAATAACTGTTTGTGGTAGTTTGTTCCAAGCATTCAGTACACGGTTTGGCAAGTAGTGTAGTCTAGGATTGCTTGTAGCTGAGATACGAGACAGTTTTAATGAGTGATCTCTAAGTTTTTCGTTCTTGTTTAGAACAAAAATGTCTCTTATTTTTGGAACATTGTAATATTCCTTAAGCATTTTATAGGTATTAATGAGATCCCCCCGTCGTCTTCTAGCCTCCAGTGTGGTCAGTTCAAGGCACTTTAAGCATTGTTCAAATTGTAGTTTACTCAAACCTGTAACCATTTTCGTTGCCCTTTGCTGTATTTTTTCCAGCAAGTTAATGTCCTTCTGAAAGTAGGGACTCCATATTTCGAAACCGTACTCTAGTATTGGCCGTACATAACTCTTATATAACCTTACAAAAAGTTTTTTATCAATGTGCAGAAATACCTTTCGTATCAAGTAAAGCATCGAGTTAGCTCCTTGTAATTTATTATTTGTTTGTCCCATTTCGGATTGTGAATAATGGTTATGCCTAGGTCTTTCTGACTGTCCACACTTTTCAGTTTTTTAGAGTTGACTACGTGATCCTTTTTGGGGTTGTTACTTCCAATATGTAAGACAGTGCATTTATCTATGTTGAGTGTTAGTAGTCAATCTTTAGTCCATTCTAAGATACGGTTGAAATCTTCGTATGACATTTTGTACTATTAGTGGATTGCCCATTATTATGGTATCGTCGGCGAAGAGTGACGAGTTAGACCTTATGACTTGTTTAAGATCTGTAAAGTATATACCAAAAAGGATTGGGCCTAAAACCGAGCCCTGTGGTACTTCACTTAATACGTTGTGCGTATCAGATCACCCACCCTTACTCTGAATTTACGACTGAATAGGAAATTCTCAATCCAATGCAGTAGATCACCACGAATTCCGAAATGTTCCAATTTGTAGATGAGTCTGTTTAACGGGACTAGATCGAATGCTTTTTCGTAGTCCAGGTAAACTACATCTGTGGGTTCACGCTTATTCCAGCTTTTAGTCCATTCATCAAGACAGCATATGAGGTTAGTTCAGTTAATCCATGCTGTTCTTCAATAATAACATTCTCTTTCTCTAGGAATATTCTTATTTCTTTGGCTATAATTTTTCCATGATTTTACAGGGTATACAAGTTAGGCTGATCGGTAGTTCGCAGCATTAAGCTTATCTCCATTTTTTTAGATTGGCGTAACAATAGCTTCTTTCTAACCAGAGGGTAGCACGTGTTGCTTAAAAGACATTTCCATAACAGCCGCCAACGAATCAGATAAAGCAGAGAACATTTCTTTATAAGTACTGCAGGTATTCCATCTGGGCCCATTGCAGTGTCGTCGCTGAATGTACTTATGCTTTTAGAAACTAGTTCTGGTGTAAATTCAATATGCTCAATGGAGTTCTGAACTGGTGGTATATATATATATATATATATATATATATATATATATATATATATATATATATATATGTATATATATATATATATATATATATATATATATATATATATATATATATATATATATATATATATATATATATATATATATATATATATATATATGTATATATATATTTCTTTCTGACTGTTGGTTATTTGAAGTGATTGATCATTTCTAAGAGAGCAGAGGCACAGACACTTTTGATGCTATTTGCTGATGAATATAACTATAAAATGACATAGGACTTTTCTTTACCACTTCTTTTTCGAACTGGATCCTGGTAGACCTGGTCAAACTGACAATTTTGTTGTTTACTCGTCGATACTTTTTATATGCCACCTCAGATCGTTCTATTATGTAATTCTTCTAAAGAACTGATTTCCTCTGTGTCAGTTTTAGTAT
Source organism: Euphydryas editha (assembly GCA_036937285.1). Classification (NCBI taxonomy): domain Eukaryota; kingdom Metazoa; phylum Arthropoda; class Insecta; order Lepidoptera; family Nymphalidae; genus Euphydryas; species Euphydryas editha. The sequence goes on from JAUPFZ010000025.1 coordinate 8,554,686, forward strand.
ATCAGATTATTATTAAATGACAATCACAAATAAGAATATAGACAAACTAACTTGTTATTAGTCAAATATAAAACTACATGAAAAAAATGCAAAAAAAAATGTTTTGCTATATATTTCTTAATTTTACACAACATAATATACATATTTCAGTTTAAAGAACTTCAATTCGTCATCTCTCCCAGGGCAATATATAACTATATACCTATACAATGGTGATTTATAGTACTTGAGGTAAACATTTCCAATTTTTACGCAATTCAAATTTATTTGCGGCACGCCAATATCACGAAATTTACTACCATAAATGCTACAATTTTATTAGCCGTAAAAATATAATTATAGTACGAAATTACAACAGCCTTTTAAAAGTAAACATATAATCTTGGAGATTCTTCATTCTACTCCCTTTATTGCTTCATTTTACGCTCGAAAGCCCTTAGTAATGACCCTTTCCAGGGGTCGAAGTCCTTATTTTTTGCCATCAAATGTCGTACCATATTTATACCTAAAAACTTTTAAAAATATAACGTGAATAAAATAGTTCATCATTTATATTTAATTTAGAACTTTTACGGTCTATTAAACTTTTTATTTGACGTTTTGAAGATTGTTATTTTATCTAGATTTCTATGACTTGGTCAATAGAATGACTATTTGATTTAAAATAATTTAAATTTATTACATTATTTAAGTTTTATATCGTGAAGGAATTTACACATATAGCTTGATCTAAAAAAAAAAAACAAAAAACATTGTTTATAAGACCTTGCGATAAAATAAAATTGACGAAAAAATTCAGACGCAATAAAAGTCCAGTATAACCTATGCAGAGACTGGGATTATAAATTAAGCAGATGGCGTATAAACGCTTGAGTACTGCCTTATATATAAGCAACCTTCGTTTTGAATTATTTAATCGGAGGGATTACTCGACGAGAGATGTGTCTTACAGAAACATATAACTAAGCTATACAGATACTTATAACTACGAATTATAAACATAATGGAATAATATTACAAAGTTAATAAAATTGTTAATTAAATAGCATTAATTTAACGATTTATCAAATTTTCTTCTTAAGTCAAGTTTGTTTTTACCCGATTACGGCGCAGCAAGGCAGGGAAATGAATTAATCAGTTTGAGCATGTATTTATATTTGAGATCATGTTCGCTTATAATTCCAGAACTACTAAACTAATTTTTAACGAACGAGGTGTTCATTGTTTTGTATATAATTAGTAAATTTTCGTAGATATCAAAATATCGATAACTACTTTAAAAAAAAATGTATATCTCACACCAGAACACATCTCCAGTATTTAAGTTTAATGACTATCACCAGTGAATAGATCATTTTCTTTTTTTTATTAGTTTTTTTTTTTTTTTTCATATTCAGATTTTATATTCTTTTCCCGTGCATATTATTGAAAATCTAATTTATTTTGGCTTTCTCTTATATAAGTACTCGTATATTAAAACTAACCAATCTGAATAGTATTTTTCGTTGTGAAAAACATACTTGGTATTATATGTCTTTAGTAGTATGTTTAATGCGTGTTCTTTCACGAAACACATCTAGTATGTACAAAAAATAGATCTAGTTGTTTGTTTTGCCACAAAAAAAAAGTAAAATAAATAATTTTAATAAAGTTCGTAACTCGTAAAAAATATATAAATAATCAAAATTTTATACGTTATGGGAATGCGATAAAAATTCTATATTCCATGTATTATACGTTTGAAACGTGCCGTTTGGGATTTTCGGATTAAAATGGTTTTACAGCCGTTACGTCCGCGTTACTAGCGATGCGAGATGAGAGATTTGATTCGTACTGGTTCTTTTTTATTTCGGTTATTTTTTGGAATATGATCGCGGTTCACGAACCGATTCTTATGTTATTTTAATCCAGAGTTCGTAAATATCCGAAATTTATAATATATATCATATATGTCTGATTTCACAATTTGAATAGAACGTTTATATATATATAATTATAAATTTAATTAAGAAGTATTGTTTTAATCTTAAATATGTCAAAAATTACACCAAAATAATACCAGATTTGATACAAGTGGCCGCGGTACCTGCTTTATATTACATTTACTGTTCTGCTTCTACGTGTTGCAACGTGATGTTTTTTAGCCTAATAAACAATAAACAGCAATTAACAGGCATTTTAATACAAAAAGATTGAAGAAAAATGACTGACATAGAAAGATTGACAAATTAAAGAAGTTAAAAAATTGAGTAGCTCCCAGTCGTTTTGCGAAGACTGTTAAAAACGAAAGCAGTACACAGATTGAATAGAGTACATTTAGACTTACTCTCATATGACTCGTATTCTTTATCTTCTTTACTGTACTATATTCTATCTGTTTACTTTTACCTATTTTAATTAACGTTTTTAGTTTTAGAATTTAGGCTGTTGGACACGTTATTACGAAATTCTTTAGATTATAAATATTCTAAATTGAGAAATAATAATTAATGTATCAAAATTTCCTAGATTATCGGTTAATCAGATGAAACTATAGTTAATTATTATTTTTAAATAATAATTAGCCTTTTTTATTCGTGTTAGTTCATCTTTCTTTGTTTCAAGAATTGCCTAACGAATTTGCCATCACAACTTTAGGTGTTATTATTGTTATATTCAATATAATATCATTGAATTATATGTCTTATTAAGATATCTCTGTCTTTTTGATTTGTCGCTTATTTATTTTTCAATTAAAAACCTCATCTGGTAGTGCTAATTTAAGTCTACCAAGATATACCATGATTTACTAAATAAAATAACACTAACTTTTATACAAAAATACAGTAATTAAATACATTTTTTTAAATTCTAGTATTGTTGTTATTTGTAGATACAGTTGAAGCGGAAACCTCTATTACTCTATTTTCTTGTTCGTATTGCTTTTATAAGCATATTCTAATTTTATCATTAATTATTTGATAAGCGCGTCACACTCAACGTCGTACAGTTAGGTAAGATGCTGCTTCGGGGATCCAGAAACAATAAAAACTTTATCACGTATGAAGACCGAAGATGCCACTATCGCTGTAACCAGTTATTATACTCATTGCACGTAATGTCATCAACGCGTAAATTACTTTAACTGTTTGATAATTGGGATTTATGTTATTTAATTTGTAACTGCTACTGAGTTGTTTTAAAATGTTATTCTTAAAATTTTCTAGCGACATCTATCTCGTTCGATCGCTCTGATAACTTTGATAGCGTGATGTAGGATACGTCAGTTCGTATGTGGCGAGGTCACAATTTGACCGTTAACGGTAAAATATAAATAAAATTTCATTTCTTTTTTATACATTTTTCTAGCTATATAACCAATGAAATTAACTCGAAACTAAAAGTAATCGAAGTCAGTCGACGCAGACACAATCGTGACTCGACGTGATAGCCACGCAATCATAGAATCCAATTCCTTACACCGCCGAAGCGATATTATCAAGATAATAAAAATGTAACACAAAGCACGAAACTAGAATAAAATAGATTTCAATTTTATTCAAGACGTTGCATTGTGCGGCCACATAGAATGTACCAGATAAATCTCGGTCTGGAGATCGAGTGATACAATTTATGTTCTGGTCACTGCCCTAATGCAATTGAATGCAATGTTGGATGCATCTAAATCGAAAGATTTAAACTTCTCACACGTTCTAAACGTTTATTTCTCACCGCAAAGTCTATTAATTTAGTTTTAATTAAAAATATATTAATTATGAAATTATCGAGTTCTTCCATATTAATTAAAACAGTGTAGTGTATTCCTAATTCCCTATTATTTATTTATATGGTAAAAAGTTGTAAAATCTACACAAATCGATGACAAATATACGAAACTTCACTATTTTAAAAAACAAATTCACCAAATTTCGTTATAGTTGTGGTAATTATCAGAACAATATTACTATAAAGAAATTTTTAAGGACGTTCGTAGATTTTTATTTAAAAAAAAAAAATTGCAACCTTACACTAGTTCGAAAGAGATTCGATCATTTTTTTTATATATAAAAACATCAAAATTACTACTAAAGTTCAACCAACAGCTTAAAGTTTAAAAATCTTAATATATTCTCGTTTTAAATATGATTACGTAATCTAATTTGGTTTAAGAAAGTACCAAGTTTAGATATGATATAAATTTTATCTTATCTACCCCTTAGCTACGAAACTTGTATCTTCGGAGAGAAAAATTTGGTTATCTTAAAGAATCCAAATTTTCTCGTAAAACTGATTGCGTGTACTATCTTCCTGATCTCGGTTTTAACGTAAAAATGTATAACCGAGAGAGTTAGTATTCCCAATTTATGCAATTCAGTGTTTTTAAATAGGTCAAAAGAGTTAGCGCGCAGTGCTCTTAACCTTGATCTACATAATTTAATATTAGCTCTCTTTAATTTATTGGAGTACCGTATGAAAAATATTGTACTAGTATGTTCATTGTGGCGAACATACCACCAGGTGATTGGCTACTATTCTATAAAGCTACCGTTTACCTTTTCATGAATCAAACCCGCAACGTATTTGTGATTGTTTATGGGTATTGATGAATACTTAGCATCAAATCAGCTGCTTGATAGTTAGTTCGTAGTTTTCGGTTTCAATAAAGCAAATAGTCTGCGATTTTATTTATTTAAAGAATAAATAAAATCGCAGACTATTTGCTTAATAAAAATGATAGAACAGTTATTTTCTACATTGTTTCTTTTTCTTTTATATAGATAACAATTTATCTGTATTTATATTATGGGAAAAAACCTAAATAAAACTGGAAATTAAATATAGATTTAAAAAGAAATTAACCAAAACACCCAATTTGAAATTTCAATTTCAAAATATCAAGCGAATGCACTTCAATTTTGTTCTTTTATTTTAATAAAAATATATATTTTTACAAAAGTATAGAAAATACGTCAGAATGTTCTTTACGTTTCAATTTTCTGAAGTGGAAAACTACGAAATAACTTCTGAACACTTATAGTATTATTCGTTAAAGCTTGTGCTTTAACGATAAATTACTTTAAGACATTATTTATTTTATTTGTAGTTGGATAAGACGAGTAGAGTAACCACTCTATTTATATTTTTGGTTTTTTGTTAGGCATTCATAACTAAAGGCATTTATTCAATTTTTTTTTTAATAATTATTAATAACAATATCGTAATCATATTAACAGAATAGCAATGAATTTGATACAACGGTTACCGTAGTTTGACATTGACGTGATGATAATAATAATGATGATGATACAGGTTTAGCTTTACAATGAAATATAATTATAATATGGTACGGTCTATAAATGTATTACTGCAGGGCAAAGGCGAAAGCCTTTAACTCTAAGTTGAACTCTAGTATTGAAAGATATGGTGGAAGCCGATCCGAGCCAAACTATTCAGGAATTAGCGGCATGGTTTAACGTTACCTTACCAACAATATTGACTCATTTGCGTCAAATCAATAAAATAAAATAAAAAATAGGAAAATGAGTGCCTCATGATTTGATTGACCCGTTGGCGCAGTTTGCAGTGACCCTGTTTTCTGCTCCAAGGGTTGTGGGTTCGATTCCCGCCTCGAGTCTGGGTGTAATATATATTTATTTATATATGTATTATTTATAAGGGTATTTATTTAAAAAAAAAAGTATATCAGTCGGCTGTTACCTAAAACACAGGCATTAAGTTGCCTACCTTAGGAACAGACGACCGTGTGTGTGTGTTAAGCATATTTATTTATTTATAAAAGTTTTCTCTACTATATCGGAGAAGAGTTAGAACTTAATCGACGACGCTTATTTCCCTGCCTATGGTAATTATTGTTATCAGAGATTTATCATAACAACCGGATCCGACAGTTTTGTGTGCTTTCCGAATCACAATGGCGAATTCCACAACAACAAACACTCGGAACAGATACAAACGAGGTCGAACCCGCGACCGTCGTCATCAGTGGAAATTTCGTCACCACTGCATCAGAACTGCGCACTAAATATAACAGAAAAATATAGTGTTTATATATTTACCATATTAAGTATAGTTATAACACATTCCGAACGTGTTTCGAGAACAAACATTAGTGACCAGTAAGCGACAATGTCTTAGCGAGATTTCATCTCACGTAGTGTTTGTTTAGCCAACTTGCCAATTTGTCACTGTTTGCCTGTTTACGGTCTAATTAAGCTCAAGGCTGAATAAAATACTGACATGAAAATGTTGAGGTTAAAATGTTAAGACGTATTATAATTTACGTCTTTAGTAATATAAATAAATTAAAAATAATAGGTTTTAAGTATGAAATTGCCGTTTTATTGTAATAGGTACTTTGAATTGACACCTTCATGGTTTGAGATTTTTGAGAGAAACTTTTTTCGCGTGTTATCTATGTAGTTTTTCTTTTAAAAAATGTTTAACATTCGATTATCGATTTTTAGTTGATTTTTTATTCAGTTTAGACAAGAAAGATGAATACTTCAAAATTCGATTTTTTTTTTTAAATACGAGTTTCGACATGGAACTAAAGCGATAGAAACAGCTCGCAATATCAATGTTGCGTTTGGAGAGGGAACTGCTAATATATATGTACCGTGCGATTTTGTTTTAAGCGCTTTCGTGATGGAAACTTTGATTTGAAAAACGAACCACGTGGAAGACCGCCCACATAGGTAAATAACAATGAATTAAAAGATATGGTGGAAGCCGATCCGAGCAAAACTACCCAGGATTTGCGTCAAATCAATAAAATAAAATAAAAAATAGGAAAAATGAGTGCCTCATGATTTGACTGACCTGCAGAAAGAGACGCGTGTTGCCTTATTGAATCGATATAGAAAGGAAAGAATATTGGATCGAATTGTAACATGTGATGAAAAGTGTATTCATTACTAAAGCCTTTTTTTTTCAACAATTTGAAAATTATATGAAAAACATCTGCAGTAATTATTTGTTATTGCGTCCATTCTTTACAATATACTGTTAGTTAGCAGGGAAGAGGACATCAGGTACCTGATGTCCTCTTCCCTGCTAGATATACTAACAGTATATCTGCAGTAATGTTTCGTTTAAAAATTTAACGACAACTACAACACATGTGATGTGATGATTTTATAAATCTAAACGAATAATTTTTGACCTAATCTTTATACAACTTCGTTTTCACGTTACGTGCTTGACGATTATTTACAACAATCGGTATAAATGGCAGAACATTCTCGCACAATCCATTAAAGCGAAATTATCGCAAAATCCCGTCGTTAAAACGTTCATAATTTTTGTAACGATGCCAAACGGAAGTTGCGGGAAGTATCGGTTTCAATTGGAAATCTATTTATGTTTTCGTGCTTAGAAATAATGTTATTAAACTTTATAAAAATGATATACAATCTTTAAATTCTTTATTGGTTTGTTAATACAAAATACAAATATAATTAAAAGAGAAAAAAATCTACTTGGTAGGTTTCAATACTACTTGACTTAGATGTTATTAAGTTATTAATAAAACAATTGCTGAGCATAATCAATTCCTTTTAATTTGTATAATTCTTCTTACCTAACTATTACAAGAAATAAAAGGTTTTGTTCAAAATCAAAATAGTTTAAGAATGTATCAAAAATATACTAAATACGAGTATAATAGAGTGATTAGGTTTTAAGATTTTTTATTATTTATAAGCTAATTTCGCAAAAAAAACAACTTTGTCTTTTATAGTTACTAAATGTAAAGTAAACATGTCACATTAACACTTATTTATACTCAAAAACATTTTATGTCCTTGTAAATTCAGCTTTAAACAAGGCTAGGGAGCCTACGATGGTTAAAACTCAGAAAATAATGAAAAATGGTTGAATAAAATAAATGAAATACAAGTGGTCTTATTTAACTTCTACTACAGTAATTTAGTCTTGTTTAAAAGAATAAAATTAAAAACTAAAAGAACAAGGATTAGAAATAAGCGCTACGAGAAGCGAGCCAAAACTGATATAATAGCTTCCTTATCTTATTTTTTATAGTATCAAAATATTTGAAAGAGATAACAGTTACATATTTTGTACTACAAACGTATAATTAGGTAAACTACATTTATTTATTTAAATTACATACAAATTAAAAAAATACCTTGTACATATACATACATACTGAGTGCAAGTAACCGCAAATAGTAACAGAGATATAGTTTGATAGAGTTTGAGTAAACTAACGTATAAACAAATATAGCTTAATAACATCATCACATGACGACATGGCGTAATTCAATAGCATTGATCGCGTCTTCTATCCGGTCAATATCTACTACAATATAAGTACCTTATGGTACACAAAACACAGTTATGAAAGTGAATCAGTATACTACGTGTACGCGATTCGACGTCGTAGTGTTTTGATATGGTATCTCCGTTACGTGGTGATTGGTAGTCGCTGGTTGCCATAGTTTTCCGTAGGCCTTATATCTTTTACTTTCTTTTGCTTTCTTATAACTGGTTGACTGGAAGAGAATACTACTAGGCATTAAGTCCACCTTTTGTTCAAACAGTTTTTTTAAGTTTTTGGTCAATAAATTGCTTAAATAAAAAAATAATATACGTTTTACTTGAAGTTTATTCTAAATTAAATTGAAACTTCTATAATAATTATATTATTCCCGATAAAAAAAAGGATAAGTGCAATGTTTTATTAATTTTTTCCTGCCAATATATTATAACGTTTGAGGAAAGTCCATTTGAATGACATAAAAATATATTTTATTAATAAATTGATCTTTGATCAAAAGTTGTTGATCCTAACTTTTTTTTTTCTACTTTCTTGTTTGCACACAAAACGTACTGTGTTACATTTATGCTACAAGGCAGCCGAAAAAATAAATTTCTGACTAGCAAGCTCTCAAATTAGGACTGCGTTAGTTTTGAGACTTGACACAAGGCATATACTTAAGCGGTTATTTGATTAATTTATTTTTGATTTTTACATGAATACTACTTTCCAACTAAAATTTTAATGGAACTTTAATGGAAAAGTTTAGAACGGAATTCTCTACCGGTATCTGTGTTTCCGGATACCTACAACCAGGGGATCTTTAAGTCATGAGTTAATAGATTACTTCTAGGTAAGCGTGCTCCATCCTAGACCCCATTTTCACTTAACATCAAGTGAAATAGTGCTCAAACGCAAGCCTATCTTAATATATAAAAAAATATGTTGAAGTAAAATATCTTTTTGGCCTAAAGTAATTTTTAAGTTTTTGAAATTAGAGTTTTACTTTCATGCATTATTTTAACTTCTTTTTTGTTTTGAAACCTCTTTTCATTGTAAAATAATAACACAAATTGACCCTTTTACTTAAGAAACTTACATATTATAGTAGGATAAACAAGTGAAAATGAGACCAGTGATTTATGGAAATCCATACAACTAATTAGTTTGTTAGTTAAAAAATAAGTTTCTTCTAATAAAAATTAACAATTTAAAGAAACTTATTGAAAGTTTCTCTAAATTGTTATTTTTTTTTTTGAAATTTTTGGTTCCCTTTATAATTATATGAAGCGTATATTGTGTGTATTATATATTATATTAAGGATAATCGTTTTTAAAATTATAATAAGTAATAATATTTTATCTGTGCATAATTACTCATATAAACTACCTTATTTGTCTATCCCAGTTATAATAAAAATGTTATGAAATTTATTAGTTTAGGTGGAGGAAGTATAATAAAAACATTTACTCTGTGCAAAAATTAGTAATGATCCAAATCCAGATTAAAATAATGAGGAAACAAAGAATAACTGGAAAACATATCAACACAAGAACTTATCTCTTCTTATAGCTAAATGACAGTATTCCGCTTTATTCTATAGATTGTACCATTCCTATATGTAAGTGCGATTTTCCCTGATACAAGGCTCAGATACTGGCGAGAAGCCAATCCACATAAAGTGTTATTTTGTTTCGAACAGACAGAAAGGCGTTAATACATTCCTATAGCACTTTACGAGGATGTTTTCATTGGTTTTGGAAATGTTCGCGATTCATACACAAATGCAAGTATGTATTCGTATAAAAATGAAGGCTAAATAGTAAATTTTAAATATTGCGAAAATTCCACTAGAGCTTAGCCAAGACTGGCAAATTATTGTGTTACATGGGCTATGATTCATTTGTTTATTGTCATTACTACGTTAGAATTATTAACTACAGTATCTTATAAAGACTCTACTTGAAATTTTAGTCTGCTCTCTCACACACTCTACACTACTACTCTTCTCTCTCTCTCTCTCTCTCTCTCTCTCTCTCTCTCTCTCTCTCACGCCGTAATTCAAAATCCAAAATACAAATTACAATAACTCTTGATAGAGTGAAATGATTTTCATGAAATAAAAAACGAAATGCTGTATATGCTTTATGATTTTCATGTTAATTTTTTAACCTACACTTAGTATTTTAGCAGCGATGCTTGTTCCAACAAACACACATAAACTTTTACATAAATTTTCGTTAAAAAAATAAAAAATAATTATGTGTAATTTTATTATAAGTATATAGATTCTTTAGAAATCTTTCGAGATTTGTCTTTATCTTATCAGATTTTTTTGACTTATCGCGAAGAAACTATTTACCTGCAAGTCTTGATTGTTTGACAGCGAGCTCGTCCATCATATAACTTTCAATTATTGGCAGCACCCCTGTAATAGTTATTGTAACAAATTTTAATTCCTTTTCAAAATAAATATTCAGATTCCAGAACTAATTTGCATTTGGCTCATGATTTTGTCTGCTCCATTTTGTCGAACTAGTGCGACGAACGGATTTAAATTTTATGATAGGTTTCAATATTTATAATTTTGTTTTAATATTTTTATAAATAATATTAAAATACGTGAAATTTTTTTTATTCATATATTCATATAAGCATTTTAATATATGTAATATTGATTAATAATAGTGCTAGTAAAGTTATTAAAAACTAATATAGTATAGTAACTTTTAGTCAATTTCATTATAATAAATAACGAATATGATAGATAATAAAAATATTACAAAGAGAAACTGAAATCAAAACATTTTACCACAACCAATATTTAAAGTTACAAAGTTGCGAATTTACAGAACTCTTTTTCCTTCTCTAGATAAACTAATTTCAATGTAATAAATGCCAATAGCGACTCAGATGTGTTTTAGATAGTATTTAACGTTAAAAATACTTACCTAACTTCAAAAATTATTTCATTAGCTATTAATTAACCTTGTAAGATGTTTCGTATTTTTTTTTTCATGAACATTACACTTTGTCTTTTACACTCACATGCACTCTCACTTATAAAGTGGTAAGATCGGTTATGAAAATAAGATCGCGTTTGGATAGTGTATGTATTATTTATTTATTTATTTATTTCTTTATTTATTTGTTGCGCCAACAAGAAATACACTAACACAATGTTAAGAGACAAGTTTCGTTATTCGGCCAAGTGTATCCTCAATTACAGGCGCAAACTGCATGCACATGAGCGAACAATTTATTATTATAGGTACAATAATATTAAAAGTAAAGACAGGAAGTAAGTTAACAAAAACCAAATTTGACAAGATAAAATTACTAAACGAGACACAATTTTTCTAAATAGACAATTACTAACAATAATTATAATACATCATACGGTTTCAAATTCAAAAATTAAAATTATCATTAAAATTAAATTTAAAATTAATAATAGTAAAATTACAATCATTATAAAAGTAACAAATTATGTAATAGAATGTCAATTCAATAACCACAGCACTAAGCATTAAAAATCGTAAAAAAAAAAAAAAAATCGAACAATGATAAATTATTAAAATGAACAGGAAATCAACCAAGGATAAAAACAAAATAAAATAATTTCATACATATAAAACAAGTGTGAACAAGAGCAAAATTAAAATTAAACGATATAAAATAATAATAACCAAACGAGACATAATTTTCAAAGTAGACAATTACTAATAATAATTACAATACATCATCCGGTTTCAAATTCAAAAATTAAAATTATGTATATTATTATAGGGTTATGGATATTATTATAGGTTCTTAGTATTCTGTTGAGAGGAGCATAATGCCTCCCCAGATTAGATTGTGAGAATTTTTCGGTAAAAGGCGTGTACTTTTTGTGTCTAGGCAGTCTATTGGGAATGGATATATCGAGATGAGAAAGGAGATCGGGAGCGTCAGTTTGACCATTAATCAGTTTATACAGAAACACGACGTCCAGCAGCTTTCTGCGGTGGAGAAGCGATTTCATATGAAAGTGTTGCAAGCGATCGTCATAACTCGGGCAGGTCTTTGATACATTGCAACTATAAGATAGGTGCCACAGAAATCGCTTCTGCACACTCTCCAAACGCTTGATGTAAATGTCGTAGTGCGGGTTCCAGGCAACGCAACTATATTCCAAGCCGCTACGAACTAGTGCAGTATAGATTGCAATTTTGGTATTCGGGTTTTTCAATTCCTTGCAAGTACGTATGGTGAATCCCAACATTTTAAAAGCTTTTGTGGTAATTTCATCAATGTGCAAATTAAACCTAAGTTTACTATCAAGAGTGACACCCAAGTCTCTTATATGGTGAATCTCCTTAAGCGGTACATTATCAATGCAGTATGATCTCATAGGTGCGTTCATTTTTCTGGTAAATCGTATTACATGGCATTTATCAGAGTTTAAGCTCATACCATTTAACATGCACCATGAGACGAGGCTATCCAGATCCCTATGCAGCAAAAGTGCCTCTTCAACTGAATCTACCTTTCTGAAAAATTTTAAATCATCGGCGTACAAGTAAAATTTTGAGTTTGTGAAACACTTGCCAATATCATTGATAAAGATATTAAAAAGCAAGGGTCCTAGGTGTGAGCCTTGGGGTACGCCAGAAAATGCAATAAAAGGCTTTGATCTGTAACCCCCAGCCACAACCATAGATTGTCGATATAATTTCGATATATTTCTATATAAATATAATTCATTTGTAATAAATAATTATTTTTGCAACGTTATCATCTTATTAACTTAAAACTTTCCCTCAAAAAAAAAAAAAAAAAACAAATTCGCGCAATATATGAACGCAATAATGAAAATAAATTTATTTTAGTCCGAAATACTTGTCTCTTTTATAGATAAATATCTACTACCTTTACCTTATAAACTATTACTAAATTTCTGTTGCTGATACAAGGGTTAGAATTTAATAAAATAATGTCTGTATATGTTATCCAAAAGGTTATCTACATTAGAATATTGAAAACGGTCCCCTGAATCGCCCTTTTAAGTAGAAATTATTAAAATGAAGGTCCGCATTTAATACCTGTTAACCTCATTAACATAAGTTCTTAACTAGTAAAAGTAGGTCCGTAAAATATCCTTTATGTATTTAACATTTAAAAAAAAAAATAAAATAGATAAAGGATATAAATTTAAGGTCATACTACGAGCTAGATCACCGGGGACTTTTTGAAAATCAAAATATATAATTTTTGTACCTATAGTTTTTTGCTTTCTTTTTTTTTCTTTGTTAAAAGGATATAAGCTAAAAATGGTCCCATATTTGAATGCTTTTGGTTAGTTGGTTCATAAATTACAGACATATAACCCTTAGTAAGAGGTCTAAATAACTGGAAACAGAATGGTTAAAAAACTTTTGCATGTACCTTCGTATATTAAACTTGCGTACATAATTTATCTTATAAGATTTAAGAATGGAATGGCAATCGTGAACGAAGTCACCGGTACAGCTAGTATTATATAAAATAGATTAACGAATTTCAGCTACTAAAAAACAGAAATATTATATTCCTTAACAGTTTATTTGAACCAAAGAAGCTTATTGAATAATAAAATTTCAGGCTTCAAGATTGATATTTTAAAATTCTAATTTCTTTATTCAGTAACCAAAGAGTGTTTGCATAACTCGACGGTCAAACATGCTATACGTTCATAAGCAAATCTGTTGTAGGTAAGTACATAATGTAAATCATACTAAATTTTTTTAAAAACGAAAATGTAACGGATTATATATAGATAAACAGACTTCTAGACTATGAAAGCACTAGCAGACATGTTCTGTTAGCACCATTCCCGTCCCCTAGTCCGACTTTATGTATAGTACTGTTCTGTTATTACCGTTAACATCCACTGCTGGGCGGACTTTTCTCTTAAGAAGAAGGGATTTACTTTCTATTATTTATCTGAATTAGGGTCACTTGCGGAGCGAGAGCAGGAAGCAGCCGCACACGCTGACTCGCTCTGCAGAAGACGACCAGGGAGGAGGAGATGCCAATATGCACTCCTCCACCCTCCGCAATAGAGTGGGAGAGGGCACCACATCATCCCACTCGCCACCAGGGCAATAGAGCGCTCACAGTGCCCGCGAGCGCTCTATAGGCGAAGGCGGTCCGCATAGGCGGGCCAACCGTCGGGGCGTCACGGTTGCATGCGAAAGCGATCCCGTGGTGCCCCACTACGACGATGAGGGCACCGCTGGGTTTTACTGCGGTATTCTGGCACGTTCTGCCGTGTCAGCGAGTCCCTAATACCCGTCGCCCTCGGGCGGCGGGATGCGTAAATGCATTTCCCAGCGAAAAAAAAAGGGTCACTACAGACAGCTTCTTACATGCCTGAGTATTGCTGAATGTCGAATCTTTTTATATTGCTACCTCTTAACTTCCAACTGACTCGGATCAGATTTATATTAAGTTTTGGCTTTATTTTACTTTTTTTTTGCAATAATGTGATATGCTCTGTCAGTCTGGAAGCAAGAAAATGTTTAATACGGAATGATCATATAGGAGCAAGAACGTCAAATAAATGAATAAGAAGAAAATTAATAAATTTAAGACTCATTTTAAAAGAATGAAATAAGATATTATAAAAATATAAATATAACTCATATAGAAAAAAATCTCTTTCCTTTCATAACCAAAATAAAAATATTTATCTGGTTATCAAATTCGTTCGATCATCGTAAACGAAATTTTAAGTATATCACCACATCAGCCGTTGGACGTCCACTGTTGAACGTACTCCTCCCCCATCATCTCTGGGAGGGATCGCTAAAATTAGCCACGTCTAGCAGACGGTTTGGCGAGTTCAGTGTGTTATGGTAGGATATGGTGACGCTACTGCCATCACCATTCTGGTTAGTGTATAGTTGTTCGCAATACTATGGCCTTAGTCGCCTTTTACGACACATCGCCAAAATAGAGGTTGGAACTATTCTTCTCTGCTGGTTACCGCACGGCAGAGTAAATCTACATGTATGTTATAATTGTATTGTCCTATGTTCGTTTATCATTAACAGTCTAGGAACATAGAAATAAAAGTAGAAATAGCAGTTTTTTTTGTATCCCAGGGGAACCCATTTACGGGTGATATCCAGAACGCCCGAGTAGGCAGTCATAGACCGTATGTCGGACTCAGCACTTGGGGATGCAATACCGTACTAAACCAATGCGGGAGCCTATGGGAACTGTCCGGCTCATGAAAAAGCAGGTCTACCGCGGTCTCCTTATGATACTTTAATTGAGTGATATTCATAGGCAGTTACAATACAATGCAGTTCAGCGAGTTCCTGAATGGTACGACGATTTGTCTTACTACAATTATAAATGTGAAATTAGAATGGCTGTTTGTTATTCAATCGCTCAATCTAGATGAAATTTGGTCCAGCTATAGGCTGATGTCAGTCTGAGATATCAAGACATTTTTTTTCTTTGAATAATTTATTATACGTTTCCCTTGAGATATACATATATATGTATGTTTTTACCGACCAAAGGATTGCAATGTTTTTTTACATGGTGACGTCAACAGAATAACATAGGCTACTTTTCATGCCAAAAAAATATATAGCCTCTATGGGTCAAAAATTATCGTAATGTATATAAAAGGATTTTCGTTAAAGCTATATATGTTTAATTATGATATTATAATATCAAATATGAACATAAAATTTTCCACGTGAATGAGGTCGCTGACAAGAGCTACTTTATATATATGTTGAGATATATAATGTAATAATATAACTATGATAATGAACAAATCTTACGTATTTGATAGACATTACGATATTGAATAGAGATATCGCGTTTCGCGAATTAATTACTATCAAATTAAGCCATTACTGAATTAATTAACGTTTTGTTCAAAATAATCGATTAATATGACGATGTGTAGTTTAAGTAATATTGCGCATAAATCTAATTACAGAACTAGACTATCTTGATACTGTTCTAACTCTATTAGTAACAGAATGACATATTATGGCCCATCTTCAATAAACAAGCTTTTAAGTCTATAGCGTTTGTTTTTAAATATAATTGTTTGATCCCGAGATAAGATTCTCCAATTTCAATTTCAATATATAAATTTTTTATCTTGATATGTTTCATCTTTCTAATTATAATAAATATTGCTATATCGATATAAGAAAATGATTCATTTAAACATACATAATATTTAACAATTCCGACTAAAGTCACAAATTTGTCACCAGTACTACATATAATACGCGGTTTGCAATTACCGGTCATAATCTACAAAATATAAATGCTTTGTTTCCGCTTCCAGAACTTTGCATTAGTTTAAATTAAACAGTTAAATATTTATTAATTGTTGTGGTATGTTTTTGTTTCGAAAATTTCGTAACTCGTGTAAAATAACTACTGGTACTAATTACTAACAAACGTATTTGATATTTTAAACATTAAATATGGAATTCATTATTAATGAGCTTTTGCGCTTTGTTTGTATACTATTTATGTTATAAAAATAAATGAGTGTTAAACTAATTTGAATGACATATTTAAGTAATACATGGTTCACAAAAAATGTTACATAAATATTTTTTGTTTTTTATTTGTTATGATAAACTTTGAAACAAAAGAAAGTATTTTTATATGTATTTATAATTAAGTTATATTAAGACGTAAGATATGACATCTTATTTACTCATAGCATAGTGATCGTAGTCGTACATGTCAACGCGGGTGATGTTTAGTCATGTTAATGTATTTCTAAATTATAAAATATGGACAGCAAGAATATTTATAATGTATAATTTAATAGCTATAACACTAACAAATTTTCAATAAAAGATACTGTACACAAGTATAATTGACTAGCTTTTAGCCCGCGACTTCGTCCGCGTAGAAGTCAAAAATGGTTTTAATAGGATTTTTAATTGGTTTTTTACTTTATTAATTATCTTATAACATATAAATTATTATGTTAAACTGTTTGAATACTTATAAAATATAGCAATCTTATTATAGAGTAGGGATTTAAAGTTTAAATAAATATCAAAATAAAATTTTGTTATTTTATGAACACGAAGCTCGGCCTTTGATCTGAAAATAGTTATACGGGGATATTATCTTTTCACAACGAAATCGAAATACTACACCGTCCGTATTTCTTTACAAACAATATTTTTTATTTCTCCTTCGGGTGCTAGAATCTCCAGGCCACTCTGGAACATGCTACATACAACTGGCTGTGGGAGAAGCAGCTTTCCCCCAAGTGTACTCCCGCTACCTTAAGAGTTTGACCTTAAGCTTTATTTATGGTAAATACATACTCATATAGACTCATACATTATATTATTATCCAGTTCCGGGAAATCACCATTTCCTATTTTAAGCAACAGGTCTGAGAACTGTACGGCAGTAACATCTCCCCTCAGATGAACTTTCATATTTATTATAAGTCTCAGTTTTGTCACTGAAGGCCACAAATGCTTCTGTACTATACTGTACTGTATCAGCCTGAAAACAAACCACTGTTGAGTGAAGGTCTCTTCTCCATATAGAAGAAGGGTTGGAGCTTAATCCACCACGTTGGTGGATAATATCCCTACCATGAGTAACGATCATTACCAGGTATCAATGATAGCAACCGGGATCTAGGGCTTTACGTACTCTTCGAGGCACAGTGGGGAAACCCACAAGGACACACACCCAAACCGGAAACAAATATTTGCACAAATACAAATATCTGCCCTGAGCGGGAATCGAACTCAAGACCACATAGCAGTGAGGCAAGGCGTTGAGGCAACTACTCGCACCACTACACCAGAACGGTCGTCAATGCTTCACGTACGCTTTAACTTCATCCGCTCGTGTTCCTTTGGGCACTACTAGTAAAGTTGGTCGGTAATCGCCTGCTAACAATACAATAACTCCTTCTATTTGACAATTATTATTATTCCGAATATCTTGTAAATGTATCTATTGAGGGCTTCGAAACCCTTTTTATGAGCCATAGTACTCTCTTTCCAAACAATTAATTTCGTTTTGCGTTTATTTGGGTATATTCCAGAAAGGGTTTCCGGCTTGTATCACAATAAAAGGAAGTTTAAACGCGGAGTGTGTAGTTTTACCTCCTTCCACAGACGTGGTGGCAATTCTGGACATGCGGTCGCATTGTACGCTAAGGGCAACAGTAATTTTAATAGAAAAGTGTTGCGTCCAAAAAAAAAAATATCACCTACTCCTGAGTCGATACTGGAAAGTATTTTATAATAGACGGATTTAGTTGTCAAACATATGTCAAAATAAAATGTAATTAAAATCAAAAGCATTTCGGAGTAGTGATATCATCCTCGATGAAAATAACTTTCTACCGCCTTTTAAGCCCGATCCGATTAGGGGATGAGTTTCGATAAAATACGAAACATGTCTTCAGTCAATTCTTTTAAAGAATATTTATGCATAATTTAAAATAGATCGGAACAAGGAATCCCGTTGTCCCATACAAACTTTGCCCCTTTTTAACCGACTTCAAAAACAGGAGGAGGTTCTCAATTAGTCTGTATTTTTATTATTATTATTATTATTATTATTTTGTGTTTGTTAGCTCATAACTTTTTACTGGGTGTACCGATTTTAATGATTCTTCTTATAGTCAGAAGCTATTGCTCGTCGTGTGGTCCCATTTAAATTTGAGCGAGATGTGACTAGTAGTTTTTGAGTAATCCTTAATAATGCGTATTTTTGTTCCTGATACCGCGCGTCGCTGCGCGGGTCGCGTTGCACACAATCGTTCCTTGTGACTTAATTTGTTTCGGAAGACTATCACATAACCCAGGAATCAAACCATCTCAGGTTTGCTCGGCAGTAACGCTTGCGACTACTCGACCAACGAGGCGGGTACCTCTACTCTCTACTCTTAGAGTAATTGTTTAAAAATATTTAAGTACGTTTTTTCCTCGTATTAACGCGAGTGAAACCGCGGTGCACAGCTAGTCATAGATAAATTCCCGTTTAGGTAGCTCAACAGCTTCAAAGTGGAAGCTGTAAATAAATATAATATAGTTCGATAGGAATTATGCAATTATTATTGGCGTGCAAAATATATGTTTATTGGTGCACTTCAATGCTTTAACAATCGGAGTATAGTAATGTTACCTTTTAACTATAATGATACAGTATAGGAAAAGTTAGATTCGGGATATATTCATAAACAACAGCGGAAAAAGACGTATTGATTGGTTCATTAGAATTTCTGTGATAAACTTATATATAAATATAAAACTTATTAAAATATTTATAATATTTAAATAAATAAAATAGACTTTATTGGTAACAATAATAAACAAACATTGCTTACAATAGATTTAAAAAAAAAAAACAACAACAATGTTTGAAGTTAATATTCAATTTCAAAGGTATAAAAAATTAACTTATTATGTCACCAATCGAACGCCCACTCAGTAACGTTGTGACATCATTGCCCCAACACTGATTTTCAGTGAGCACCGTGTATACGATAAGTGCAGCACGGACAGTGATAACATTATAAACTATTAAAAAGAAGTAAATAAAAAGAAAGCGAGTAACAAAAAATAATAATAATAATAAAATTCTACGTTTAGTCTTGACTATAATACATATTTACTAGTGGATACTAGTTTAGATTATTAACATATAACATGATTATGAAAGAAAAAAAAAATAATAAAAATAAAATCAATTGAATTAATTTTATGTATTGTATACATACAATTGAATTAATCTAATTAACAACCTATACGAGTAAATCTATATAGAAAAAAGTTATATTTATAATAATACATAATATAAGGCGATTACAATTTAACATACAATAAACAATAATTAAGAAAAAAAATTGAATACATTAAAATTAAACTTTCCACACATTGTTCTATTTCAAAAGAAAAAAAAACAGGTCCACTCTCAAGCGCTTTTTTGTTTTTCTAGTAAGAAAATTTTGTATTTTAATTTAAAATTAGAAACTGTATTTAGATTGCGAATTGGGAGGTGGCAAGTCGTTCCAGCCCTTGGTAGCCGTGAACTTGAAACTTCCTCGGAAAGCTGCTGATTTGTGTATTGGCATTTGGAGCCTAAATAAAGAAGCCCTTGTGACATGTTCATTAGCGTTTTCTTTTAACCAGCGTAACTTGCTATATAAATATTGTGGCACGCGATATTTAATTATTCCAAACAATAGAGTGGCGAAATGTAGTTGCATTCGGTAATTCATTTTTAAATTGTTGCTATTATTTAAATACGGTGTAACATGGGAACGAGGTGGAATTTTGAAGCAGTACCGAGCACATACATTTTGTACACGCTGTATAACGCTTTTGGTGCGAGTAAGTAATCGTGGCCCAATGACTGCGTCGGCGTAGTTAAATTTGGAAAGAATTAAAGATTCACATAATTTTATTCGCACTCCAACGGACAGAGAATCTCTAAAGCGATAAAGAATTTTTAATCTATAAAAACAATTTTTAAAGTTTCTCATCCATTAGTACGCCTAGATTTCTAGCCTCTGTTACTCTGTGTACACGTTGTCCATTTATTTGTACAATGGGATCGTGATGTGAAATTAATCTTATTTGACGCTCCGTGCCGAGGATTAAATATTTTGTGACCATTTGCAAATACGTTTTAAGTCTTCGTGGAGAAGTGAGAGAGCATTGTCAGTATCCACTGGTTTAAATGAGATGTATAATTGTATATCATCGGCGTATATGTGGTATTTACAATGTTTTAATTGACTTATTATGTCCGCTGTATATATAATAAATAAAATAGATCCCTGAGGTACTCCTCTCTTTGCAATACTACGATTCGATTCAGCAATATTTCCATTTTCGAGTCTTAGCTCAACCGTCTGCATACGTTGGTACATATAGTCCCTAAACCATTTTACTGTTTCTGGGGAGAAACCATAATATGTCAATTTCGAAATAAGTAAGGGAACATTTATGGAGTCAAACGCACGCGAGTAATCTAGCAGAACTAAAATCGTGCCCTCGCCCTTGTCCTGTGCCGTCAAAATATCATACAAAACGTTAATCAATGCTGTAGTAGTACTTCTCTGCTTACTAAATCCCGATTGTAAATCTGGTAAGATGTTATTATTTATTTCCAAGTAGTCCCTTAGCTGAGCGCAAACAACCTTTTCAAGTATTTTGGATATGCACGGTAGAATGCTTATAGGCCGTAGATCTTTAAAGTCGGTGGGGTTATTGGTTTTGGGTATGGGTCTAATTATAGCTTTTCTCCATTGTTCTGTAAATACAACTGTCACAATGGATGAATATATCATTGTAAAAGTAGACATACGTTCATTTCGGTCATTCATCGGTCTAGTTTTTTGTCTGATTCATTTGCTGTGTTAACTGTTGGTCTCTGGAATAGGTTATTAGATTTTATCCGTAAAGCTCCTTCACGTGACTCATTTAAGAAATAAGTTAAGGAATTATTTTTAACAAAAATTTAACTTAATACTATGACCTCAATAAACACTTTATATTTGTGTTTTGATTAATATTATGTGTATATATAATATGTATATTTGTATGCATATATCTATTATGTATATATTTATATATGTATGTATATATATTAATTGCTGGTGTATTTAATATAATGATTGTTACTATTTTTATTTAAGGTTGGCTAGTAGCATTAAACCCGCCTTTTATACAATTCAATAATGTATTGTATATGTGTAAATTCATTTTTTCATTATAATTATTATTAGCCAGGTACAGTCGAGCATTAACTGTCAGTTTTTTTAAACCTAAAGGCTAATATTGTAAGTCTAAATGATTTGAGTTATGAGCAAACAATCACGCTTAAAGTATTGTACCTATAATATCTAAACGATATTTTTTGCAAAATTTATATAAAGAAATATATAAAGCGACTACTCGTAGTGGTGCGAGTAGTCGCTTCAAAGCCACGAGCCGGCGGTTGCGGATTCGATTCCCGCTCGGTACAGATATTTGTATTTATACATCTGTTTCCGGTCCGGGTGTATGTCCTTGTAGGTCTCCCCATCGTGCCTCGGAGAGCATGTAAAATCGTCGGTCCCGGTTGTTATCATAGACACCTGATAACGATCGTTACAAATGCTAGGGAAATTATCTGCCAACCCGCAGTGGAGCAGCGTGGTGGATTTAGCTTCTTCTATACGGAGAAGAGGCCTTCGCTCAGCAGTGCGTCGTTTACAGGCTGATACAGATACAGACAGAATATTAATATAATTTTCAGTAAACCCATATAAAGATATACATTCGTCGACGTTGAGAAACTTCAAGAAACTTTGCTTGTTTGTAGAAAATTGTGTAAAATAAGAATATGGCGAACATTTTATCATTGCTTAAGTAAAACATATTAAAGTATAGTGTACGTTGTCTTCAAATATTAAAAATATGATTATTTTTAACTAAAACATTATATAATACTAGTAACAAAAGATTAATTAATTATTTTTTTTTACATTGAGTATATTATTAAAATTACATACATTAATGACGTAAGGTTTAAAATGTACTGTCGTGACGTGGCATGTCTCAGCACGTCAGAAGTATATCGTTGTCATACGTAGTGTACAATGCATATATGTTAGAAGTAGGTACATTATCATGGAGAATTTCGTGACACAGGTATATTTATGAGATGTTAATGTAAGATTACGCAGATTGGAAGTTAACTAATATAATAAAAAGTATTCAAAATGGTTTATAAGAACTATTTTTTTTTAAATTTATACATGTACGCTTGTAGCTTTTAGCTACTAACATATTTGTGACTGTACTATCAGTAATCACGAGCGGTGGCGATAAGTTAATGACAAATAATCCGCCCCCTATTTTACAGGCTATTTCCATACATATATTGGTCTCGCTTATCGCTTACGCTTATGACAATATCACACCTTAAATATTCATTCACGTTAAATATGGAACATTACGAGTTCGGTAACTAAATCGCCTCATATCACGTGAGACACGCGTTACGGATGAATTGTATGGGCATTAAACTGAGCGCCGTGATTTATTGTACAATGACATGTTGAACGTCTAATATAAAGATTTTAATAATATGTGCTTTTCATCTTTTATAAAGTGCCTAATTTTAGACCCTTTTTAAAGTGTCTCATTAGTACGACTTATTTTTGTAAAATGTTTTTTTTTTTTTTATCTTTAATAATTTGTTCTATTATTTTAAAAGTACAGTACAGTACAGTTCTTATATAAATTAAATTGATTTGTTAACTGTGATTGGCAATGTAAATGTATTCAGTAATATTTTCTGTCAATTTAAATAAAGAAATAAAGCACTGAAATAAACTGAATCAAACTGTAAACTTACTACTTCAAATGCTTGTATAATATAAGGGAATAGCTGGAGATTAATCCATCACACTGTTTCACTGTGGGTTGGTGAATAATTTCCCTATTATCAGTAATGTTCGCAATCAGGTGTCATTGATAACAACTGGGACCATACGGATTTACGTGTTCTTCATTGCACGATAAATGTGGCATGTGGGTCGAGGACTTAAACCTTGACCAAAAATAAATATTTGTCAAAAAAAAAAAAAAAACCTTGCGAAGCGGGAATTATAAAGCTATAAATAATTCTTTTTTTTTTAATATCGTGCTGTCCAAATAGAATACTGAACTTTATCAGTTTCACTTACTATATGTTTACTTACTATAAATTTTGTTCAATGAATTTACCAAATCAAACGTACTTTTTTACTAACAGTCAATGACCCACACTCGATTGCATAATGTTTCTACGGTTCAGTGACACGCACTGCTTGAAGACTTTGATCACTGAAGAAATTTGGAAAACGTTTCAATAAGTAAAAAAATTTGGAGCATTTCATTGAACTTTTCGAACTTTCATAATATATTATAAAGCTTAGAATAAGTTATACTTTCGTTATCCTAATGCAGCCAAGGCAGTTGACTCCAGGCAAGCAGTTAGATCATTTGTACACGTAGGCTAGATTGTAAGTTTAATATGATTGGTTAAACTACAAAGAAATTGGATTTAAAGCTATGCCTAATATAAATCCTAAAAGCCTAACCCTAAGCCAAAAAATATAATTTGTTAATATATTGAGGCAGCTATTAAAGATTTGAACCTTATTATTTTCTTGTCTCTTTTCCAAAATATTGACACTTCGTCTGAGAAATTTTTAGACCTTTTTAAAATAGACCTTATAATATGTTGATGCAACTGTATAGACAAATTCCACCGCTTGTGAATTACTTATTTATTGCCATGTATAGGAAAGGAGGCCATTGTCCAACAGTGGAACATTATCATATTTCAGCTAGCCTTAGTCAATTAGGCATTGTCTATTTTATTTCGATTTAAAGTAATAAGTTTAGCCTAAAACATGCAATTATACATAATTTTATCGTAACCTACATTAGAACAATTTACATTAAGCGTTCTACCTCTAATGAAAGAACAATTCCCTTACTTTGCATCTAAAAGGAACTTATTTCAAGGCAAAAATTAAGCAAGTTCTAAAGCAATAAAAGTAAGAACACGAGCCATCCCCAACTCGCTGCTAATCGACAAGGGTTAAACTTCAAGTTTTCACATTTGCAGAAATAATTAAACGAATCCCTATTTCCTGAAGTGAAAGCCTACAGAGTGTTCGCACACGTTTGACAAAAAATTGTCTTATACCATTTTTGTATATTTTTGGTATACCTACATACGTAATATGCTTTGATTCAAATACTAATTTTTTACTGTTTTAATAATTATATATATATATATATATATATATATATATATATATATATATATACACATATATATAATATATATATATATATATACACATATATATAATATATATATATATATACATATATATATATATATATATATATATATATATATATATATATATATATTTTTTTTTTCTTCTTTCACTTTTGAATTGTCATTTTTCAAAGTAAATATTTTTTTTTAAATAATAATTTATTATTATTGAGAACCTAGTACCGATTTGGAATTTATATTCTGCTGAGAAGAATCGAAACAAAGCTCAATAGTTACTCTTTTCAACAAATACATTTCATACATACATTCATGTATATAATATATATATACACAATATAAATATACAGAATGACTGGTAAATTACTATCAATATTTAAGGAGAATACTCGGTACATAATTCTCATTCGAATTATGTAAAAAATAGGTACTTAATTTTTGACCAAATTTTCATAAATTTCAATTCAAATAAATGAAGCATTGACACTTTTTCAGTCAGGCCGGCGGTGCGTGCACATGTGTTCACATCATCACATCACATATTCACATCTTAAAATTGCCAAAGTTCACATCATTTACCTAGTCAACAAATTTGTTGCTTAAACGAGTAAAATATCTTAATATTTTTGCCGAACATTAGATAACTGTTGAGTAACTTTACTTAGAAGTTTATTAATATTTACCAATTTTTTTTTTTTTTTTTTTACATAATTCGAATGAGAATCATATACCGAGTAGATTACCGAGTATCGGAGTATCTCCTTAAATATTGATAGTAACTCACCATTCATTCTGTATAATAATACAATCATAAATATAATCTAATTACTATATCTTTGCCAATGCTCCGCGTAAAAATTATCGTTGTGATTGTGTAAAAACATAGTACCGTCTCTTTTATACAATGAGGCAGTTGATCGAGTAATTACTTATAATAGTACCTGGATGACCGAGCTTTGCTCGGTTAAATTATATTTAGATACGTTATATACTGATGAAACATAAATAATATTTTCGATCTTACCGACATAACAATAAAATAATAAGAACTGGTTATTTAAATAAAAAATAAAAAGAGCTCTCAATAATAGTTTTTCTCACAAAAGAAATAACTTGAAAAAAAAGGAAAAATATACTGGTCTGTAGGCACCTGGATTCGAACCCGAGTTTTCTGATATCGAATCCGCCCGATTCCCATCCGAGCTATTATAAGCTTGTCGATGACAGCGAAATTTACCTTCGTATTCTAATGATATTTTTTAATTGTGTAAAAAAAGGGATAAAACGACATTTTCTAAAAATAAATCCTAGCTAGATAGATTTATCGCCCCCGAAACCTCCTGCATACTAAATTTCATGAAAATCGTTGGAGCCGTTTCCGAGATTCAGATTATATATATACAAGAATTGCTCGTTTAAAGATATAAGATTTAAAAATAACCTTAACAATAACGTAACCAAAACGTAATAATCGAAAAAAATTTAACTATATAAAATACTCTTAACAATTAACAATAACAATATTAAATTCATAGATATTGAAAACGTAAACCATTATCACATCCATTTTAAGCAACGGTACCAAGGAATTTCTATCATAACTGGAATGCTTACTTAATAAAATTGTATATTCAAATATGCACCTTGAAACATTTAACATAAGGTTAATTAATTTGAATAATGACGGATGTCAAAACGGAAAGTAAACATCGGCTCCGTATATTAGTTTGAATTAAATTTAAAATTAATTTGTATTTAAACTTGAAAAGTATTCGAAATAGTTTAATAATATTCAAAGTGCACAAGAAATTGTTATTAAATGTTAAATTCAAATGTGATAATAATAAAAAGTAATCCAAAGTGATATCTTAAAGATGTGAGTGAAACGTCATAGAATGTTCAAAACTATTCGAAGTTTTCTATTTTATTTAACAAAAATTTTTCAATAACAATTTGTGAAGTGTTTTAGTCTCAATTATATAAAGAATAAATCTTTTTAGTGCATATTTATGTAAATAAAATTATAAATCAGACACGGTTGCTAAGGCCGCCATCGGTCGTCATGATGACGACATACGTCGCTTGGTCTCTTCCACTGCAGCGTCCAATTGCAAGACGATCTTCTGACGCACCTACAGCTACGTAACGACGCATGCGTCTTGATACCAAAACAAGCAGCCTTCATATTTTGACTTTGTCTTTTTTATTTTTTGTGTATATTTTAAGTTATTTTATTGTCCTTTTAAATTTGTTTTAAGTTATTCTTTTTTGTAAATATATTTAACTTTTATGAATGCAGTCCGTGACCCAAACTTGTGATGGCACGTCGAACGCGACCCATACATGTACACAATGCAATAAGTCATTCAAATCTTTGAAAGGCCTTAACATACACACTTCAAAAACACACAGGAAATTTATTAGCCAAAACAGTTCACCTTCAGACATCCATCCCATTATTCCGAGTGCACCTACTTATGTAGCCAACGATTCAACTCCTTTTCACTTATATCTTAGCCATTTGAAAAATAGTATACCCATAGTTAAAAGAATCCCTCGTGGAGCCCGAATAACCGTTGCTACACATTTATCAAAATTAATCCAGAAATGCTACATAAATAATTGTACTCAAGACTGGCAGAACCTTTTTTTATTTTCATATAGCTCACTACATATAATAAAAACTGATGAACCGAATTTATCCTTGACACAAAAAATTAAGAATAACTGTACTGTAAGCTCTTCGCCTTCACCCAAACCTCTAATCAAACATGATGCCCCTCGTAATCGCAGAAAACTAATCGAAAACAAAATCTGTGACGGAGATCTCAAAGGTGCCGCTCGCCTTTTGTTCTCCAATGACGTGCTTTCACCAGATACCCCTGACACCCTTCAGGCCTTACGGACTAAACATCCTCCAGCTCCAGTAAACCCTTATTTTCTCGACCCACCAACAGCAGGGCAAACATGCCTTCAAATTCAAAACAAAGATGTTACGGATGCTATTTTATCTTTTAAACCAGGTTCGGCTGCAGGTTTGGATGGAATCTCACCCCAACATTTGAAAGACTTAACATCGCATTCTGTGGGTGATGCAGGCAAGCAACTTGTAAATTCAATCTCAAAATTAATCAACTTTATGTATTCCGGTAATGTTAATCCAGAAATTGTCCCCATTCTTTTCGGCGCGAACCTCATTGCTCTCACGAAAAAGGACGGAGGGGTGAGACCAATTGCTGTTGGTTCAACAATACGACGTCTGGCCTCCAAAATTGCTGTTCGACATATTTTATCTAAATTAAATTTGGAATTTGAACCCGTACAGTTAGGCTTCGGTGTAAAAGGAGGGTGTGAGGCAGCAGTCCATGCCTTACGCTCTTTCCTAACTTCCGGACAGCCTGACGTGTTGCTCAAAATTGATGTCAAAAATGCATTTAATTCGGTAAATAGGGATACCCTGCTGACGGAAATAAAACAACATATACCGGAAATATACAACTATCTTCTTCTCAGTTACGCTGAACCAACAAAATTGATATATCGCTCTAATGAACTATCCTCGGAAGTAGGTTGTCAACAGGGTGATCCCTTTGGGCCTGCAATTTTTAGTTTGGCCATAAATCCGATAATCAAAAATTTAAATTCTAAATTCAACGTTTGGTATTTGGACGACGGAACCCTAGGAGGTGATGTGGATACTGTGTTTTCAGACCTTTTTTTAATCAAAAATAAATTTGAAGCCATTGGTTTGGAGCTTAATTTTAGCAAATGCGAACTTTTTATAAATAACAATGATTTAAATTTAAATGACGTAAAACAAAAATTTAATATTTTGGCTCCAAATATTAAAATCGTTAACAGTAATTCCCTTTACCTTTTAGGTTCTCCAATTTTTGATGAATCTATTTCTGAATATATTAATAATTCAATTACTAAATTTCAAATATATTCTGACCGTCTCTTTGAAATTAGTCCACATTATGCACTTAGCATCTTAAAATTCTGTCTTTTCGTCCCAAAATCTTTATATGTGCTCCGTTGCTGCTCCTTTTGGAATCACCCAGATCTTTTGACAAAAGTAGACGACTTGATCAAAATAACTTTAGAATCAATACTTAATATGCAGCTCAACGAGCAATCTTGGACCCAAGCATCCCTACCCATCCGTTATGGTGGTTTAGGGATTCGCAAAATTTCCAGTGTCGCTTTGCCAGCCTTCCTATCTTCTGTCCATAGTTCAGCAAATCTCATAAGTAAAATTTTAAGGGCATCCCCTTCAAACTTTGAGATTGCTGGCTTGGAAGAAGCTAGAAACGCTTTCTTAATTGCATGCCCAGGTCAAAATTTTCCATTTGATCCAAATTCACAGAGGAGCTGGGACGACATAAACTCTAAATTGACTTATAACAATCTTTTGAGCCTTAGTACAGGTTCGGCACGTGCTAGGCTTTTGGCCGTGGGTACACATGAGGCCGGCTACTGGCTTCACGCGTACCCTTCTTCAAATACAGGAACATTTCTCGAGCCTGACACGCTCCGAATCGTAACCTGTCTACGGCTTGGGGTTCCGGTCTGCACTCCTCATAAATGTCCCTGTGGCAGTGATGTCGACAAACTAGGGCATCACGGACTATCATGCCAAAAAAGTGCAGGCCGCTTCTCGAGACATGCCGCACTTAACGATATCATTCGCCGATCCCTTGCCACCGTCAACGTGCCAAGCCTACTCGAGCCGATTGGTATTGCAAGAGACGATGGCAAGAGACCGGACGGTATGAGTTTGATTCCATGGAAGATGGGCAGGGTGCTGGTATGGGATGCAACATGTTCAGACACATTGGCACCTTCCCATCTACATGAAACCAGCAACAGAGCTGGTGCGGCTTGTGAAGCGGCTGAAAAAGCTAAAATTTGCAAATACAGGGGTCTAGGCTCCGAATACGTTTTTGTCCCATTCGGTGTCGAGACCCTTGGTCCGTGGGGTCCTAGTGCTATAATGCTTTTTAAGGAAATAGCAAAAAGGTTAGTCGACATTACAGGAGACTGAAGAGCTGGCAGCTACCTCGGACAAAGAATTAGTCTAGCTATTCAAAGGCGGAACGCTGCCAGTATCTTCGGAACCTTGCCTAAAGGGACTCCTTTTAATAATATATTTTAGTCTTTAGGTATATTATATTTTTAAGGCTTTTTTTTTTGTTTTAATATTTTTAGTTATATATGATAATAATAATGTTAATAGTCTGTTAAAGTTAATTTTATATAATACTTTATATTGTAAATATTCAATTACCATATTATTAATAAAAGAGATTAACATAAGGTTGACATTGTCTTATAACATGTAAAGTGAAAAATCATTCCGAGCATTTCGTTGACAACCGGTATTTTGTCTCTTTCTTACGAGAGTTGCCTTGAATCCATGGGAGAAAGAGATGCAATCCCGGGTTTAGGAACGGTTTTGGAGTGCATGTGAGTATTCCAGTTTGTATATAAATTCCTTGAACGGTACTCAATACAGCTTCTCTTATATGTCAATATTTACTCTATCAAATTACTAGAACATTTAAAACTAATAATTATATTAACATATATTTCTGTCTCACTCCTAGCACATAGATATGGTACATGATAGAATTATACCGTTATAATAAAATCCAACAACGAATTCGCATAGCATTACGACGCTGCGTGAAAATGTCATTTCAAATTTTGACATGCGTTTAAAGTACGCAACTTGTTTGATTAAGGTGTTATAATCTAAAGTGTGCACACGTTTCTATGAAGAAGGTGAAATTGAACGTGCTTGAATTGCGATCTCCCTAACTATTTACCTTTGACTCGTTATTGAAAAACTTTAGACGTTATAGCCTATCGGAATTATAAGGAATTTACTAATTGAATAAAGAATAATATTAAACAAAGGATAGATGTGTAAATTTTTCTATTAACTTATCTTTAAATTAAATAGATATAAGCTAAGATTCAAAAGAATTAGACGTTCAATAATCCACTAAAAATTTTAACTTCAGTATTAATTTTATTCCACTATAAAATATTGAATTATTTATCAATATTTTACTATAAAGTGACTGAAATGACAAAACGCCTTTCAAACGAAAAATCCCTTTTACATGCACACACTTATGTAACGCGTGCGTACAATATGTGTTTTACTACATACACAAACCTTTTGATTTGTTAAATTGATTGATTGTAAAAATCATTTCTGTCACCAAGCACATCAATATACCTATGTACATATTATTATATTATTATCAAGGAATTTATACCATAACTGGAACACTCAATAAAACTGTACATTCAAATATGCACCTTGAAATAACTGTTATAAGGTTGACATTTGATTCCAACATTTAGAGTGAAAAAATCGTTCCGAGCATTTCGTTGACTACCGGTATTTTGTCTCTTTCTTACGAGTTGCCTTGGATCCATGGTAGAAAGCAATCCAATCCCTCTCGTAAGAACGTTTTTTGAGTGCACGTGCGTATTCCAGTTTGTATATAAATTCCTTGCATTATTATACATTGTAATTATCTAGACATGCAAACATTAACTATGTAGAGTATCGTTTGATTAAAAGTCTATACCGGATTTTATCGCGTTTATTTAAAACTTTATAGTTTTACAATATTTTAATTATTTCCCGACGTTTCGAACCGGATACGGCTGTGTATCAACATACTCAACAAGGTACCAACCACTATATCAGATTTGATAAGCCACAAATTCTCGCTAAAGAACACCGATTCCTACCAAGGATGATTCGCGAGGCTATTGAAATCAAAAAACATCCTAATTTCAATAGAGAGGATGGTTGGAACGTACCACCAGCTTGGGAGCCAGTACTAAAATTAATTGAACCCAAGGAAAATAAGAACACAGCACGACTTCCAGACACAATAAGCTCATTCTGCATGAATAGGAACGGTTAATAGTAATAATTTAAAATTGTATAAAAAGCGGGGTATGTAACAATTAATTCATTATTCGGACACCCACCACCTCAGTCCCCCGAGATCATGGACGCTGTAAAGGGTCCGAAACGTCGGGAAATAATTAAAATATTGTAAAACTATAAAGTTTTAAATAAACGCGATAAAATCCGGTATAGACTTTTAATCAAATGAGTAAAATTCGCGTAAATATAAGAGAACAGTATGTAGAGTATTGGATAAAAATCCATCTATTTTTCAATAACAAGATTTGATTTCGAACTAGACATTTTCTATCGAACTTTCAATTGCTGTATTTATTGATCCACGCGCCACTTTTATTTATAAATTTCCCAGTTCTCTTCGGTAAAACAAACGAAAGAACCTTTCAACTTGTCAAAGGGTGTTTACGCGTGGCGCCAACAATAGGATTTCGTGCTCGACGGTACGCGACTCGGCGTTACTTTTCTGTGATGCGTATCCAGAATACGAGTTTTATTTTAACGTTTCTTTATGTAGTATATTTTCGACATATATCAGAAGATTGTCTTTACTATAATATAAAACTAAAAATTTGCACGTATGTTTAAAATTTTATCTATCATAAGGAAATATCATCGCTAATCATAGGGAAGTTAATTGTCTGACAAGAAAAAAAAAAAAATTCTGTTTAATGAAAATTAATTCTTATACGTTTATAATTATTAAATCATATGTTGACATTTTTTTATAAATAACGGGTTTTTTTCCTAGTTGTCTTGTTTTAGATATATTTGTTTATACATACTTTAATTTCAACCATGTTTACGATATTTATCTGTTCAAAATTGTAAATAAAGTAATGTGATTTAAGTATTTTCTAAAAAGATATTTTGATTAATATAATACATCGATGTATATTATATGCATTATATTCTGATAATAAAAATGATGAAAAATTAATAAGGTAAAAAAAAGTTAAAAGCCTGTTTACTAAGACGTAATTATGATAATTTACTCGCCTAAAATTTCCTTATCAGCTTTTCAATTTTATTTTGTATCGACCGTGAATTTTGCTTAAAGCTGCCTACTTTTTATTACTTTAGTAGTCATTTTTAAATTATTATCTTATAATTATGTTGTAGTTTTATTTATAAAATACTATTTATTACTTTAGTAGTCAATTTTAAATTATTATCTTATAATTATGTTGTAGTTTTATTTATAAAATACTATTTATTACTTTAGTAGTCAATTTTAAATTATTATCTTATAATTATGTTGTAGTTTTATTTATAAAATACTATTTATTACTTTAGTAGTCAATTTTAAATTATTATCTTATAATTATGTTGTAGTTTTATTTATAAAATACTATTTATTACTTTAGTAGTCAATTTTAAATTATTATCTTATAATTATGTTGTAGTTTTATTTATAAAATACTATTTATTACTTTAGTAGTCATTTTTTAATTATTATCTTATAATTATGTTGTAGTTTTATTTATAAAATACTATTTATTACTTTAGTAGTCATTTTTAAATTATTATCTTAATATGTTGTAGTTTTATTTATCAAAGTATCAACAAACGACAATTTTTGCTGTAGCAAATTTTATATTTAGATGTTAAACATATGAAAGCTATCCAACAACCGGTCCACGAGTTCAAGAAAACGTTCCTTCAATTCAAGAAATTCCATACACGTGTTCGAAATCCGAAATATTAAATGTGCATTATTCATGTGCGGTATCCATCTTGTGCCTGGAGCTCCACAATAACGCCTTGCAAACTGGAAATGTTATTCTAAAGAGCTATATTTCAGCGACTGTCGGTTGATGGTTTCAGTTTATAGCACCTGCACAAACATTACTATGTGTGTATATTTCAAAATTATTATTTAACGTTTCTAATGGACTTTTCAAGGTACTTTATACTGCCCTGGATACATTTTATAATCGATAGCAATCCACTTTGTATAATTCGCTATTAATAAATTGCTACCTAATAAATTACTACCTAAATAATCGATATTTGATCACGTTGCCTAACATAAATGGAACGATTTTGGCAAAATTATTTGATGGCGAAAGTTGAAGGTATTTTTTGTAGGTAGTAAACAAGCAGACAGATTATTTGATGTGTGAACCTTATTCGTAAACACCTGCAGTTTCAGAAGAGCCACAAATAAGTCAATGATAATAAGAGAAAATATTAAAATTTATAATATATAGGTCCCTCAGCTATGAAAGGGAGAACGGAATATATATTTTTCGTCATTAAAATTAAATGTAAGTATATTACAGAACGGTCATAGGAAATTTAGATTTTTTTGTGACTGTGGTGTGATCTTTGTCATGTATATAACGTATACTACATGTAGTTATCGACTATCGACTATCGTTCCGGTGTAGTGGTGCGAGTAGCCGCCTCAAACAGCTCGCCAGCGGTCGCGGGTTCGATTCCCGCTCAGGACAGATATTAGTATTTGTACAAATATTTATTTCCAGTCTGGGTGTATGTCCTTGTGGGTCTCCCCACCGTGCCTTGGAGAGCACGTAAAACCTTTGGTGCCGGTTGTTATCACAGATACCTGATAACGATCGTTACTCATGTTAGGAAAATCATCCACCAACCCGTAGTGGAGCAGCGTGCTGGATTAAGATCCAACCCTTCTTCTATATGGATAAGAGGCCTTCGCTCGGCAGTGGATGGTTTATAGGCTGATACAATACAGTACTATAGTCACTGAATGCCACACTACTACATCTTATTTTTTTACTGCTTTAAGAACTCACATTCAAAATAGCTTCCTATAAAGCGCGCAAGGAAACTCGAAGTGTACGGTAGATTTACTTTACGAATAGTCTCCATATATTACGCAAGGAGGATATTCTAAAATTATACCTTTAGCGGCGATAAGATTCTGGTTTCAGAATTATTGCTCCTCTCGATACATCGGCGGATTGTTTTAAATTAAGACCACAAAGATATCTTACAATTAGAAGTGCTATGGGAAATTTAAATTTCTGTTTCTTTTGCTAATTTTTGTAGTCATTTGATCTTCAAAGTTTTTTTTTTTAAACTAGATCGACGGACTGTAGTTTTTCTGCACTTAGGGATAAGGAAAGTATTTTTTTTTTTTTGAGATGTAAGACTTAAGTTCTTTTCTAGATCCTGTGCTATGTGTACACCACATTCCATAGTAACCGGTAAAGCACTTAAGCTTTGTAAATGTAACTGAACTATATATACCTAATTAAAAATTTCGCCGTCGTTTAGGTATTATCTTAATTTATACTACTTAACTTTGAGGCCATTTCTAATAAAATTAATCTGTGGCGTTAACCCTTTCTTTGATATATATTCTTTTAGATTGGAAAGATTTCTTTTTGATTTATTGCCTGGGGCGAGTGTCTTGTAAGCTTGTCAAAGTACTGTTTAGAATTTCAGGGCTGTGCCCTAAAGGTACGAAGAAATAGCCACGTTACCTTCTTACCGTTCCGATATCGGTTCTTTCAGTTTTTTTTTCAATGAATTTCAATGTAATTATTGTTATAGGATGTGAATATTTTCTTTCTTCAATATCTTTTATATTTGTTTCTTGTTCGTAATCATAACTTTTTATATAAAAACTAGATGTCTCACGCGATTACACTTCATTAATATTATATAAACTATGTTCCTCCTGGGTAACGTAATCTAATGTTGAAATAATTTGTAAAGTATCTTTAAATATTTTAAAATTTGTCGATTAAAAATAAATTTTTTATCGCGTATAGGTATATATATATTTCGTTTTCATGAAATAGCGTCTATACTTATAACAAATAACAACAAATATGTAACAGGTTCAACTATATACATTAAAGATATTATATTTTGAAACTAAATTTTTGAGGTTTATTCAATAATCGAGACCAAAACTTTTTCATTTGTTTGTATGTCTGTCTCTATTTTGGTTGCGTATTACGAAAACGACTAAATGAATTTGAATGAAAGGCAAGTCATACTACAAGCTAGGATATTGGATACTGTTTACCCCGAAATTCGGCAACGTTCCCTTGGGAAAAAGGATTAAAATCAAAACGTGTGAATCAACTTAACTAGCCTGAAAACATCCCACTACTGGGAAAAGGTCTCTGCGCCTACGAGGAAGGGATTGGAGCTTAATCCATCACTCTGCTTCACTGCTGGTTAGCGGGTAGTTTCCTTACAATGAAATCGTTATCATGTGTCTGCGATAACGACGGGACCGATGGCTTGACGTGCTCTCCGAGGCACGGTGGAAAGACGATCAAGAATACACCCAGACCAGAACAAATATTTGTACAAATACAAATATCTGCCCCGAGCGGGTGTCGAACCCGTAACCGCCGGTGTTGAGGCGTATAGTCGCACCACTACACCAGAACGATTGTCAAAATGGGCACTTTGTTATAATTCATTAAAACGTAGTCCGATTTCACTATTTATTTTTTTATAAGAAAGATTTTTTTTTCAGAAATTACAGACGTCATAACGCTCGGTTTGAAGTCCAAATAATATGAAATCCTGATTTTATATATGTAAGCCTTTGAAACATAGTTCTTCGTAAATAAATAAAAT
Organism: Euphydryas editha; assembly: GCA_036937285.1. Taxonomy (NCBI): domain Eukaryota; kingdom Metazoa; phylum Arthropoda; class Insecta; order Lepidoptera; family Nymphalidae; genus Euphydryas; species Euphydryas editha. The sequence goes on from JAUPFZ010000025.1 coordinate 8,591,352, forward strand.
AAATAAATATATTTAACATACACACACGTCTGTCCCTAAGGTAGGCAACTTTATGCCTGTGTTTTAGGTAACAACTGACTGATATACGTTTTTTTTTTTTAAATAAATATACATATAAATAATACATATATAAATAAATACACAATACACCCAGACTCGGGGCGGGAATCGAACCCACAACCCTGGAGCAGAAAACAGGACCACTGCCAACTGCGCCACGGGCCAGTCAAAAAATTCATATTAAAACTAATCTTATAGACCTGATGAAATGGAAAGCAATCACGAACGAAATCGCGAGTACAGCTACTAGTAAATAAATAATTAATTGTTCTAATTACTCTGTGAAGTATTAAATTATAATTATTTTAATACTGTCATAATATTTTACTGATACGTATAGTACAATTACCCCGTCTTCTTCTACAATATAATAAAGTTAAGACGATAATTTTCAGAAACACTTCAGGATTATCCTAGATCCCTGAAAAAGCGTTTATCGGCAAAAAACAGCATACTACGACTTATAAATGTAAATTAGTAGACCTAAACTTATGTTAAATCGCGCGGGTCATCTTGTTATAAGTACACTCACTAGGTAGGTACTAGATATGCGCCAGCGATCCCGTGGCGTCCTTGTACGACGATGAGGGCACCGCTGGGTTTTAGTGGGTATTCTGACTTCGCAGTCAGCGAGTCCCACATATCCGTCACCTTCGGGCGGCGGGATACGTAAACGTATTTCTCAGCGTCAAAAAAAAAAAAAGGTAGGTACTAGATATATTTGTACTGCGTCGTGTTGCCGCCTTTTATACTTACTTCAGACCACGCGTAATTTGTAATCTACCTTTTGCTAATTTAATACTTATCGATTTTAAGCGAAAAACTACAAAACAATCATTAGTTTTTGAATTAAAGTACGAAATTTTAGAATTTCATTACGTTAAAGCGATCATATACCTAAAACTGAAACAAAATTTTATGTAAAATTATAGCAGTTTAAAGCAAACGAAGAGCTTTAACTTAAATTAAGTACCGAATAAAAGTCTGAACGTATTTAAAAGGGGAAATTTAAAACATTTTTCGAGTCCAGTCATAATGAATGGGCGCGGAATGAGGACGATTGGAATCCAGTGTTTTTTCAACCCTTTGGTTGGAGACGTTCGGTTATTAAAATAAATACCGGTATGACTAATGGAATAAAATCATTTTCATGTTGAGTTTATTTTTTTATGTGATTCAATGACACGATAACCCAATTATTTTACCTCTTTCATTATTATTTCCTTATTAAACAATAAATTCTAAATTAATTATAAAAACGCCTCAAACTGAATGGTTCCCAGTAGAATAAAAATATTGAGATTTCTGGAAACATATGAGTATTACCATTATGTCAGTCCATCCATAGATATAGTATAATAATTACTTGTAAATAGAAACAAGTATAGGTATTGGTAACAAGGTTGAATTGGTATAATTTCGTCTGTATTTCCGTAAGTATAACATAGCTACACAAGTACGAAAAACTTCTGAAGGCTCACATTCACCTTGGAATTAATATATTTTGTTTCTATTCGTATTATTATTTAACATAAAATATAGTTTAGTTTTACAAATTAATATAGTAAAGCCTAAATACTGTTTAATTGGCAGAATTTATTTTGATTTAATTAGTATCGAAACAATTAAAATCACGTGAATTTTTATTATTTCAGTTTTTATAAATTATAAAAATCTATACATATAACAAAATTATTGTTGCCGGCACATGTCTGTATATGACAGAAAATTAAAAAATCGAATCATAAGAGATTAGAAAAAACAAGAAGCTGAAACAATTATTTTTACAATTTTCGTTTGTCTGTGTGTATATTATGTGTTTGCTTGTTCCCACATCACGCAAAACATCCCTAATATTAAAAATGTGAAATGTAAGTAAGTTTGTTACACTGTCAGGCGAAAACTACTTAACCGATCATCATGAAACTTTGTACACATTTTCTTTGAGGTATTAGAAGTAACATAGGATAGTTTTTGTTAAAAAACAAACAAAAAAAATATTGGTTGTCAAAAAATTTCAAAATCTAGCTACTTCAACACCATCCAGCATTTCAGTATAGAAGTTCCAACCCTGATTACTGTAATACCGTAGCACCGTATTACCGACGGTCACGTCAGTATCCAATCTAATTAAGTATAGTTTCTGTACAGTACTGTATTAGCCTGTAAACCACCCACTGCTGAGCGAAGCTTCTCCAGATAGAAGGGTTGGAGCTTAATCCATCGCGCTGCCCCACACCACCTGCCCCACGCGGGTTGGCGGATAATTTCCCTACCATGGGGTAACGATTGTTATCAGGCGTCTATGATAACAACCAGGACCGGCGGCTTTACGTGTTCTCCGAGACAAAGTGTGGAGACCCACAAGGACATACACCCAGACCGGAAACAAATATTTGTACAAATATCAATATCTGACGCGAGTGGGAATCGAACCAGTGACTACCGGCGCGCAGCTTTGAGGCAACTACTCGCACCACTACACCAGAACGGTCGTCGTGATATAGTTCCAGCCGTTTGGAATTTTTCTATATTTATTGTTATTTTTTTCTGTTATTATTATATGCAGCATAACGATCATCATTAACTTAGTACACAATTTTTTGGAAGTATTAGAAGTACCATAGGATACATTTTATAAATAAAAAAGAAAAAATATATAATTTTTTTCTGTCAAGAAGCAGCATATATCGTTAAAATAAATCATCGTGAAATTCGTTAAAACATTCAGTGACGAATTTTAATTATGCAAGAACGAGAATATCACAACACATTCACCCAATATTAAAATAATTTATTTTAATACTTATGATTGCAAAATCAAAAGGCATATAAAAAGGTGAGCTTTATAAGATAAGAATTCCTTTAAGCATTCACAAAAGGTTTTCCTAATGATATTGAAACGAACATTGAACAAAAATAGAACCAAAGTATTTCAAAATATAGTTTTCTAGACATAACTGTCCACTTATTAATTTTTTTTTTTTTTTTTTTTTTTTAGTTATTTGCGCAAAACTAATTATTCCTAGAATGCTAAGAATGGATAAAACTATATAATAAATAAATTCGAAGAAAATTTAAGACTTCTTGATTTGTCAATTCCTAAGTGAACTCTGTTGATTATGCTTTAATTTATCTATCTAGTAGACTTTTGTGTTATAGTGTCAATTAACCGAACAGCAGTGGCATAATAACTAACTTATACAATAATTAAATATTATTAAAGTCAAAATTATATGTCCTTATATATAAAAATATTGTTTAAAGAGCCAATTTTCGTACCCCATTTTGATCTATATACGCCATTTCCGGAGCTGATTGTAACTTCCGACTAACAGCCGGTTTTGCCGGGAAAATACGATGAGTAACAGCTTATTAGCTTTAGTTATTTCCTAACTGCTTAATATAATAGGTCAAGTTATTTGTAACAATTTGTAACGTATGTGTAAATACAAAAATATTTTACTGGAGATGATATTGAAATGCGAATATTGACTCCAAAGTTATTCTACCGTTAGATTGTTACCGTTAATTAGATCAGTCTTCAGGTCTTCAGGTCGATTCAAAATATTATTATTGTATATTATTGTTCCGCACTAAAAGACTTATCGACCTATCAAAAATTACTGAAATTAACTGAAGAGTTTGTTTCGTTTTAGTTGTTTATATTTTTGTATAAACCATTAATAAACTATGGAACTATAAAACAAATTTCTTTATATTTTCTACAATTAAATATTTACACTTTCCATACCAAGTAACATTAGCTATTTACCTTAATAATACAACTCATATTAGTCAAAGGATATAAGTGTGAACTGCGAAAAATGCTTATATATTTTATATGTTTGAATATGTAGTGTAAAATAAAAGCATATTTATTTAAATATTACAATTTACTAGTACTTATTTTCTCAAGAAATTTTATGAGTGTTAAACAGTAAATGAAATTAACAAAATGTTTACAACGTTCACACACGAAACTTCTAAAACGTAGCGAATCTGCGACCAAAACGAGTTTAACGAAATTACATATTTACACTCTTATACGTATATTACGTAAAATCCACATTTTTCAGTAAAACTCCATTTTGGCTACGGGCTAAATTTTTATGCAAGTGATTTAGTGCATAATATATTTTGCATATTTTCAGAGCGGCGTACTCTTAAGTTGCGATCTCGAAATAACTTTATTTACTTTTTAAATTCTGGTACAAGAAGATTAACTAGGTAACCAACTTGCTTTTCAATTTACTCGTTATTAGGTATGTGGCAATGTGAATGAATAAAAATATGACAAACGAATAATATAACTACTTATTAAATTATTATGTCAAAAAACTAAACATTTATTAACATTACTGAGAGCGACCAGTCTATAATGACAGTAAGTTGGTCCTAGTAGACTGTTGGGCTGGTTTGCAAGTTGTTTTTAGTGAATATCACTAACTTGAGCATCGAGAACCTCATAGAAAAGGAAAAAAAAAACGCTATGTATTATAAAATACGCGCTGTCGACGGCTTAAACACGTTTAGCCTCATTTACCATCTGAAATAGCTAGAATTTTGAGACTGTTTGCTCGCGGCTAGAATCCAGAAAACGGTATTTTGAATTCGGTTTTGATACTATTTTTCTCGATTTTTCAATTAATTATACAATTAATTCATTATTCGGACACCCACCACCTCAGTCCTCCGAGATCATGGACGCTGTAAAGGGTCCGAAACGTCGGGAAATAATTTAATTGAAAAATCTTTAAACTGTAAAGTTTTTTAAACAAATAAACGCGATAAATTCCGATTTGGACTTTTAATTAAATGATATACACAGTCTCCTCGAAAAACGACAACAAGAGTCCCAAACGATTGAAATTCGGAGTATCTTGAAAATTTAAAGAACCTGTCAGATCGGGCTTGAGGTGCCCAACATAAAAGCGAATTCATGCTCACAAATCTTAAACGATTATAAAATGTAGCTTCTCTTTTAGGTTAATTCGCAGCCACGAGATTGACATTCTACTAGATTAGCATGCAACAAGGAAGCGTTGGTAACGAATTTCCTGTGGATGTGATCGCTGAATTATACTCATTACGTTATTAGCATCGTTCTCATTTACATTTACCCAGGATGTAGATTCAATGAGAGTGATTTTGCTAAGGGCGCTGTTTTGAAAGAGAAACCATGACTGTAACATTGCTTTTAAAAAAATAAAATATTAATTGCATTATAATAAACCGCGTCGCTTTTTATCGCTTTTAGTTGCTCATCTAAGACAAAAGTAATAAATCAAAAGATATTGTTTTTCGAATGCGCTTATCACAAGAATAATATATCCAATTTATAATGAAACAAATTTCTTAATCTAACAAAACGGGGCGAAACAGTAAGGAACGTTCTGTATTACACTGTTTAAGAGTAATACATAAAACAATTAATCACAGTAATCTTGAGCCGCGAGATCACACCCGTACCCAGATGAAAATCATCTGAATTATTGTTTCATCTATCTCACACTTTTTACCGCATATTTTTAAAGCTATTTTGATCTTCGTACTTTCATTTTTTGATTCAAATTTTTCTTTTTAAAATGTGAATAACTGTAGATCTATGTTTGTACATAACAATTAATTGATTACTGCTATTACATTTGTGCGAAAACTTCAATAATTCTGCCGGTCGCCGGTCGGATTTACGTTTGAAGCAGATATTTGTATTTATATACTTTCTGCTCAGAGTCGTTTTGAACATCCCCTCCTTATCTCAGAGAACATTTTAAATCACTCACGGTTGTTATTACAAATACCTGATAACAATCATTACTCTTAGTAAGGAAATTATCTACTAAACCACAGAGAAACATAGTGGATTAAACTCCAACCATTTCCCTACACGTAGAGAAAGCTTCTGTTCAACAAGAAGGAAGCGTATGGATTACTTCAGTTTAGTTTCCTTCAATTGCTACAATTAAATTAAATTGCAAGTTTCCAATTTAAATTTATTTTTCGTCTACAAAGTTATATTACGCAAGCATGACAGTTTATATATATATATATAATTTTTTATAAAAATCAGCGTCACGTATCCGTTACATTTAAATCTACTGCAATGACAGAGTTAATAGGGCTAAAATCAATTGACATCATAAAATAACACAAAATACAAGGGGTAATATTATAAAAAAATTGTGTGTGTCAGCTCCGACGCACGACTGTAGTTTACTCCTTAAGTACGATTGTCTAAACATACGCAAAAAGAGTTTATCCAACTGAAAATAAGATTAATACCATATGAAAGGGTAAATTAACAAATTAATGAAAATAATATACATATATAAATATATATTTATTCATTTTATATACATTTATTATAACTAATCGGCGAAATATTTTACATTAAACTTTTCACAATAGTCAATTTCAGATGTGCACAAATATTTCATTAGGAATGTTGATAAATTATGTAATTATTATTATCTGACAATTATCATTTATTTTTTAAATATTATTTTTCAATATTAATTAGAGCAACATTACTTTCGCACCGCACCATAGGTGCGCGCGCACCGAAAAAGTAACGAGGTCATTCAATAGTAGATTTTACCTCTCATATTTTTCTCATACCGGGCGCCTTATATATGAAAATCGATTCTTAAGGAGTAAACTCCAATAATACTTTTTATAAATTTACACTTATAAATGCTAATACCAGCTATAGTTTATTTAATGAAAGTGATAAAATGCATTTAAATAGATATGAAATTAGAAAAAGAGAAAGCATAAAAAATAATACCAATTCAAAGAAATATTTGTCCAGATGAACACAAGGCACAAAGTATTTAATAGATATGGCAAGACAATATGGACAGAACAGGAGGAGTCGTCTAGTTAAATAATAATGAACATCCATTTTCTCTTATAGTAAAACTGTAAAAACTTCTATTCTTCCGTACCATGTATTGATTAACGGATTCCATCTAAAAGAACAAGAAGAAAGGAAACATGATTGAGTATTAAAAAAAACCGTCGGAACGAAGCAATGTATCTTATTTATCGAGTTAAAAGTTTTTCAGTTGGAAGCCAATGCGAGTTATTGACTTATGTAGTTTTCAACTGCAGTATAACCCCGTGGAACGAAGTTTGTTCCAGTGATTCGTGTTTATCGTTTATAGAAAATTTGACGTGATATTTATTTTTCATGTTATAAATCTATTTCGTTGTTAGTCTATCTAAAACAAGCTTCTCTGTCAAATACTGCTGTCGTTAAAATTGTTTTCTGTTTATCAGAATTGTGACATTCTTTTTTCCTTAATATTTATTTCGCTTCAACATCTTAGTCTAACTAACATGGACTATTCTCTTATATTTACACGAATTTTACTTATTTAATTAAAAGTCTATATCGGATTTTATCGCGTTTATTTAAAACTTTACAGTTTAACAATATTTTAAATTATTTACCGACATTTCGGACCCTTTACAGCGTCCATGATCTCGGGGGAGTGAGGTGGTGGGTATCCGAATAATTATTCGGATATGTTACGTTACGTTTTACGTCTTACGTTTTTAAAATAACAACTATTAATACAAATTAAAAGTATATAACTTATAAATTATGCATACTAGTTGCAATGAAGATTATTTTTAGAAGATTTATTTCTTCAAATAAGGATAAAAGTTCTTGAAAGACCATAACTACCAAAGATCTTTGAAAAATAAAATAAAATACACATACAAATCGGACTACCATTCTTAATATTTTTTAATATTTATCATTCTGTAGGATCTTTAGGATCAAGCTAAAAAAACGAAAAATCATCTTAATTGTTTGAACATTATTTTTCATACGTAATAATATTTTATTAAAAACATTACATCGAATACATAACAGATACTCTTTATGTAAGCTCACATTTGGCTGATTATTATTTACATCAATTTTGTTTTTAAACAATAATGAATACATGCTTTCGTTGTCTATCAGTCATATTTAAAATAAGTATTTCCTGTGATATTCAAATATTTCATTATTTTCTTTGTTATTTAGTGTAATACTTACCTGTGACTATAACACAAATATCACAACACACAAAAAATCACAAAAAATTATCACCAATTACATGCACACGACAAATATATTATAAAACTACCTATAAAATCAGTGAGTAGGTATTGAGTAATAATTTCATTAACCACCGTTATCTTTTACAATAGTATTTAGTGTCATAGACTACTATTTCAACTATGACAGATATTTATGAGCAACGAATCCTGAGCAGTATTAATAATTTAGACAGTATATATAATTTATTAAAAATAGATATAAAGTGGAACTGAACTGGAACAGATACTGAACTGCAAGGCAAAACCATATTCTCTTATATTATATTATTATTCTCTTATATTATTATTAATAATATCAATAGCGACAATATCATGTGTTCAAAATATTAACCGGGATCAACGGCTTTATGTGCTCTCCGGAACACGGTGACCCACAAGAACCAGATCAAATAAAAATTAATATTTTTTTTTTCACGCAACTAATCTAGAATGGTTGTAAATAAATAACTTATCTTTGCTGCTCCTAAAAGTAAAGTAAAAAGCATAAAAATAAATGAAAACCTACGTATTTAACGCCAATACATGGAAGGCTAATTGATTTAAGACTTCCCAGAGCCGCAGTATCGTTTCGTTTACAAAGTTTTAAACACCGAGGAGTGGTAAAAGTTAGATTCTGTGTAATTAACTACTTATTCACTGCAATTACAATGTTTATTTTATGGTACCGTTTCGTGCAATAAAACTTTTCATACAATAGGATTGACTTACAAGATTGTAGCAAATAATGTGCTCTGTAAAACGGTACTTTGTACAACATTATTTCATTCTTAATAATGATACACCATAATTACAAAAGAATTTCCGGTGTTATATTGACTAGACGTCCTGTGCATTTTCACCTGCGTTAATTTTGAACTTGGTGGCTACGAACACCTCTAACGATTTATAACTTTCAACCTGTTTAAATAAACAGGAAAACCAACAGAATAGTGGTTTAGAATTAGTGGTTTTTAAGATGTACGCGTTATCTAGACAATTTGAAGCCTTAATATAAGACTTAAGGGGGCATCCATAAATTACGTGAGACAATTTTGGCGATTTTTAGACATTCATTTCATTCATCACTCATATCGGTAGTGTATCATCCTGTAAACAACCCACTGCTGAGCGAAGGCCTCTTCTCCATATAGAAGAAAGCAATCTCCATATAGAAGAAGAAGAACCAGAAACAAATATTTATACAAATACAAATAACTTTCCCGAGCGTGAATCGAACCCATAACCGCCGGCGCGCGGCTTGAGGAGACTACTCGCACAAATACACCAGAACGGTCGTCACTCATAACATGTACATACAATTTTAATTGTCTAATTTACAAATTACTATATAAAAAGTATTAGCATGAAATGATTATAATTTATGCAACTTTTAACATCAGCAATCAATTATTAATTAATTGTTAACATTAAATTGAGATTAAAATTACTGTTCTCTTATATTTACGCGAATTTTAAAAATAAAAAAAATTGCAACAATATTTCAATATATATATATATATATATATATATATATATATATATATATATATATAAACTAATCTACAGTGTTAAAAATGGAAAATATCAATTGATTATTAATCATTACTTTCTCTTTCATATTTGTGATGTAACATGTCTGTCACAGCAATGCCTTAGGTAAAGTGTTTGAACTAGCTATCACTCTGCACACTAAAGACGCGGACTGTTTGAGTGTCGTAGCATAAATGCAGTCACGAGGCGCTTACGACATTTACGACGAGACGAAATCGGAGCAGTCCCAACAACATTTTAAATGCATAGGACACTTAGGTCGCTATATTTTTTCCTAGTGTAGTTAACCCACAGGCTGCAAGTATGCGATGTTCACTATGCTTTAAATAGCGTAACTTTGATATTCGCCAAACAGCGTGCAAACCTGCGGGTTAGGGATTATTATGTTTGCTCTTATCGACAGAGCCCTCTACCCCGGTTCAATATTTGTATCATCCCTTAAGCCAGAAGTGACATCGTGCCTCTGATATTTGAACTGCTCCACCGTGACAAGTGGAACACCCGAGAGGTACACTGGTGGTATATTACGAGGACAAGCCTCACCAATAGCCTCAAAGACCATACATTCACTTTTTCTTACATTATATGCATATTCCCCACAAATCTTAACAAGATACCTTATGCCACAGATCTATGCACGCAGCAACACCATGTCGTTTACGTAACTCAGATTATTTATGTAAACAGCATCAAGATGACAACCAAAATGCTGCTTATTGGGCTCTACGATCAGCTCATTCATATACAGATTGAACAAAGTTAGAGACGTAAATTAACCCAGCCTGACGCCTCATTCAAACTTGTAAGTATCCGACATTTGTCACGCCCATCGTATCGAACACTATTAAGGCTACCATTCACAGACGCGCCCATCCGCCGAACTTAACGCTGGCGACAAGTCCGCAGACAAATCTGCGTGTGAATGTATTGGTTCTCGGTTCGGTGCGCAGCTCACGGCTCGGCTTGGCGCTCGCCTTTTGGAGAGGCGAGCGCCGCACCGCACCCCAGCTGCGCCGGACAAGTCCGTACATGTGTGTGCTTGCACAGATTTATCGGTGAACTTGTCAGTCATTCGACATCCCGCGCTAAGTGCGTGCATGCAGTTTTGTGTTATTTGTTCAACTCTAATATAATAACATGTTGTTCGACGATCATACCTACTACTAAAGCAACTTTTGTGCGTTTTGAAAGCACCGGTGCCATGGTAGGCAACCAACAACGATACGTGCAAGGCTCACCAAAGTACACAAGCGAGTGGACTGGAGCTCGGCGCTTGTTTAGTGTGTGGACGACGACGGATTTGTCCACGAATGGGTACAGCTTGGGGCTCGGCTCGCGGTGCGTGTAGTGAATGGTGGGCTTTAGACTGGTGTGCATACCAATACTGGAAAATGTTTATAAGTTCTTTTGGCAGCCAAACATATTTAAGTTTATTCCATAGAAGATCGTACGCCGCCATGTCAAATGACGTAATCAAGTCGAGGAAGCACTCATAACTTCTTTTACATGCAAACAAAGAGAAATAAGATAATTAAATCCAAATTCAATGCATACGAAGACGCAGGTAAAGACTAGTATGAATACAAGAATGTTAGCATCAAATGTACAGAATTTCGTCCACAAGATTGTACCAAAACGGACAATTAGGTGAATGATCGACGCATAAATTAAGCCATCAATTAGTTACATTGACGGTGACTGCGATTAGATCCCAGTGAGATTACAGGTGTGGATATATAGTTTAGGCGAATAATGTTATATAAGACAGATTTTAAATTATTTTTATTATATATTAAATTTAAAATAATTCTTATATGTATAGAATTTAATTTTATATGTATGGTAAATATTTATTTTAAAAGAACTTACCTAAAACTATTATAGCTCTGTGTTAAGAAAACATATTTTTGTGTTTTCTACATTTTATGTTCCATTGTTAAAAGTTTTAGAAAAATAAAATAAAAATGTAAATATGTAATTAACACTATTGTATATATTCTATTATTTTACTTAGGAAAAATTAAGTAATAATTTATTAATTTACCATTAATAAAAGCCTAAAAAATCATATTATTATTGTATTAGCTTACGTTATATTTATTATCATTGCACAATTCTATTAAGAGGCAATTCATTTGCAATACAATTTTTTTATGATGTATCTATTGTTATATATAATAAGTCGATTATAGATGACATCTGTTATCGATACAAGTTCTCTATATATAAAATATATTTTATTATTATATAATTATGTTTACTTTTTTTAATATTATTAATAAGTAAAATTTTATATTCTTAAATTTTATAATATATAATTATCTATAAATTATCAGACACTTATTTATAATGGTCCTATAGAGTTTTCCTTACATCAACAAAAGAAATAAAAACTCAAATATTACTAATCATAATAATTTTAAATATTTGCTATGATAGGTCAAGACTTAGTATACCTATGCATACTGAAATGAAATGAAATGAAATGAAAATGAAATGAAATGAAAATATTTATTTCGTCATAAGGTGATTTTACACACTTAACGAATGTCAAAAAAAAAATTCATTTAAAACAAATACGTCAAATGATTACGAGTTAATGTCTCGGTAGACATAACATTACTATTATATCATCGGCTTTATTAAATGTTACAATAAATAACTTAATCTAGTGTCCCTAGTGTTGGCCGAGAGGAAAAAAAGCCGGAGGAAAAAAACTCTCGGTACTCTTTTAAATAATTAAGCGTCATACAAAATAAATGAATAATGCACAGTATAACCATGAAATGATTAGGACAAACACGAGATAGCCAATCGTATATGCCGAAATCACCACCTGCTCACAAAATTGTATAACTATATCTAATGACAAATTACATATTGATAGCTTGGCCGAGTTATATTCAATCCCATGCCTTTTTATCATTTAGAAATTCATTTATGTCATAATAAGCTTTTCGACACAAAGTTTGCTTAATAGTTTTTTTAAACTTCTGTAAAGGCAGAGATTGGACCGCAACCGTTATTTTATTGTAAATTATAATAGACATTCCAATAAAGGAACGACTTTTTTTACTGAGCCGACATTTAGGTAGCGCTAGTTTACTATGTTAATTTCAACAATTATTACTATCAGTAACTAACATAACTACTCGTATTAGAAGTTATTTGTGTAAAATTCTTAACGTGCACTAAAAACGTAAACTTTTCGTTGATACAGAACGTTTTTCTAAACACATCTTTTTATAGATTTTAGTTTAAAAAAAAAAACGCTTACTAGGAATTTTTCAACCAACAATATATTAAGGGTGGGACTGCGTGTAGACGTTGCCACAATAGCGAATTCGGATAGGAAGATCACAGATGCCAAACCGCACGAGCCCCACAATCCATGTATGATTGTGACGTCTGTAAACCCGCGATCACAATTCGATATTACAATTGTTTACATCATTCACTTTTTAAATAACATCTACTTTCTCATTGTTTTACGTTTCATAAAATCTTACACGAAAATTACTAAAGAAGTGTACTATCACTACAAATTATAATGAATTAATACGATGTCAAGCAACAAAGAGTTTTCAATTGCTCAAGTCACAACTTCACAACAACGCTCATTTACACACCCACAGTGGACCGTTTCAGAACTACAGGAGTTACGACTGAAAACTTTCCGTCACTTACCAAAATTACTAGTCTTTGCTCCGACTTATTTTCACATTTTCTGAAATATACTCGTATGTTTCAAGTAAACATTATAAATCCGATGACGCAGTGAAAAACACTGTTAAAGAGTTTATCGATTTCTACAGCAGATATTAATGAATTTCCTTTTTTGCATAAATAATTGGCCTCTAAAGTTTCGCACAACCGTTAAAGGTCTCAATCAAGGAGAAGGGCTTATCCACTGTGCTACTATACTACGGATTGTTATAAATACAAGCTAACATCCAAGTGAACAGGCGTAATATATTCCTTTAAAGATAATCTTATGGTGAATTTTTGAACAAGTTTAGCACTTCAAAGTAATGAAGATATAGAACCCGTGACATTAAAGCTAAGATATATTCTACAATCTACTAATCTACTAATTCCACTATCAAATAAATTTCAAAAGTTAGTAACTGGCTACACTTTTTTGTTATAAAAAAGAAAGTTTGTAGGTAACCCCCAAAGATTGGTTTTTAATACACTTTATTTTTCGTGTATATAATTGTTAGAGAATAGGCATAACACATAACTTTTGTGAAAAATTATTCATAAAATATTTCTGAATCTGAAAACATTTTTACACAATTTTATAAGATTTAAGCATATTCTTGTACTCAGTAGTCCAGTAATGCTCATTTTTGGTTTCCTTTGAAGTAACTATTGTTGACCGATATATTTCTTATTAAAACTAAAATCATGTAATACTAAAAAAAAAAAAAAATCTTTATTTTAACATATTTTATGTACAGTTAACAGTTCGGATATTACGTAATACATTGAAGTTAGTAAAAAATGTCTAAATTATTATTTATTTTTTTGAATAAATTTCGACTGTATATAACGATATACTCGTACTTTTGATTGTTGTTGTATTATTATATAATCCTTTGTTATTCGCTAGGGTTGCATACCGATCATCTTTTACAAATAAAATATCCAAACGATCAAGATGGAAAGCCCGCAAGACGTTGGTCGGCCACAGTGGACTATTACTCAGAGTTTGACGCATAAATTATATGCCCAATTAGTTATATTGATGGCTGGTGCGATTATACTGATCCATGAAGACATATAACATGATTGACCGATTGTTGACCTGGATCCCGGCTGGAAAGTTATATCAAATATATATGAGTAACGATCGTTGGTGTCTCTGATAATAACCGGGATGAACAGATATACGTACTCTTATCATATAACACTCTATATGGGCCATTCTCAAAAATGGACACAAATTTTTAAAATTTATAAAAGGTTTTAGATATGCTTTAAAGCTGTCTCAAATTAATGATACAGTATTCCACGTCAAGTTCCACTTATGAGCCGAGCTATTTTCTAGTTAATTTTCGTAAAAAATAAGAAAAATGAAAATGTGTCTCCACGGAAGTGACATTAGGGCCACGGAAGTGACGTTTGTCCTCCACGGAAGTGACACAGAACCATGGAAGTGACATGATTTGTAGTAATTTTAATGATGTATTTGTAATTTATTACAAAATGAAACGTATTTTTACTTATTATATTTGTTTATTAATCAGTCACATTTTTTTAAAGTTTTACGACGTTTTATAGGTACATATATAATTTTTTACATACTTGTAACTTATTTTTATAGAAACATAAATTTTAATCAGTCTCATTCAGTTCTTATTGTCAGTCTCTTTTAGTAATACCTAACAATTATATTATTAGGTATCACGACTTTATGAAATAAAATAATAGCGATTCATAGAATTTGTTGAACAAAAACACTTAATAAACTATTCAAAACTAGAAACAAGTAAAACTTAACATAAAGGTAAACCATTACTTATTTAATTAACAATTCTTATTTAAAAAAATCAAGAATGTGTCATAATGTGTCTAAACATAATAACATTAACGAAGATGAGGGAATGAACTTAACAAAGCATTATCAACGCTATATACATTTCGTCGACTGCATTGTGGTTGTGGTAAAGTAACGATAATATCTTCTTCGTTCACCTCAGACATATCTTCACACTGAGGCCAAACAAACTCAGTATATTGAAAATTACTTTTTCTTTTTCTTAAAAACTTGATTAAATACTTAGAATCCATCACATTAACAATCTGGCCAATGTAAAAAACTTCCGTTTTTTGTAAGATAAATTTAATCACAGCCCAGTTACCTTCGATCAACTCTCGTGTAAATACAGAAATGCCAGAATGTGATGGAGATATTTGATCTGAGTTAGATTCTTTTTCCGATAATGTCACAGAATTTTTTGGCGCTTCATGTAGGATATCGTGACTAGTTCCAGGAAGAAATTCTGTATTAATTACTCGTGTTGGATAAGTATATGTTCCTATTCCGTAATGAGAACAATTTCGGTCACATTCTAAACAACTAAGCCGTCTTAAATATATCGTATTATCTTTCTCTTTCGTCCAATAGACTTGAAATGTTTTCATTGTTCCTCTAATTGGTTTTAAATTTTTGGGGACAATCGAATCAATTTGTACAATATCACTATCGTGAACCAACATATAAGTTATGTTGGATTCCTGAGAACAGAGCACTTGGAATAAGGTTTGCACATCTGAAATATCTCTTCCTTGCGACACAATTTTATCAGCTGTTCTTTTTGTATACCCGCCTACTCCATCAGGTGCTCCTTTTCCATGACCCGGTGCAGAGTAAGACCAATCAGCTTTACGCAAATTAAATACATTTGGTAAAAGGTTGCTAAAAATGTAAAACATGCATTTGTTGCGATATTGCGTCGAAGGAGCATCGCTGAGGATGTGCAGATTGTGTATTGGCGTTTGCTCATTAACTTTATGTAGAACGGGTAAAATGTGAGCGTACACCGCACAAGCATCGTGGCGTAAATTTTCGGACAGCGTGCAATAAGAACGCGTGATGACTTGATTAGTAGTTAATTCGCGATAATACACAACCGCGGTATGTAGAGTGAGCTGTTGGCGTGAAGCTCCGAAGTGTACAGATTGAATTTCTTGTGAATATTTAGTCTGATAGTTTTCAGAAAAGTCAATGTGTAACAATATCTCTCCCACTTCTAGTTTTTTCTTCAAATTATTGATGTATTCGTATTGATTTGTAATAATTTGTTTATGAATTAGAAATTTTGGAATTAGTTCTATTAAAAGTTTGTACAAGTCTACTTTGGTTATTCGTATCGTATCTTTAACAGTTCGTGTAATCAATCTCTCAATCCCATTAATCATTCGTGGTTCTCTTTTAACCATCCATTTCCTGTAATATGTTGAGGAATCATCAAAGGTATTTATCAAAGGAACTCTATCTTTACAATTCTCACACAGTCTTAGCACGCACCGGTCCGATTTTATGTCACACACTACGCTTTTTGCAATCACTTCTACAGTGCGTTTCTGTAAGATACGCAAAAAATATAATTTTTCTACGATTAAGTTGATGTTTTCGTGAAGAACACACAGACAAGATTTACGTTTTATAACATTCGCTTGCAAAACCCAAAACGGCTTTAATCTACAAAACGTGGCGTAGCTCATTGAATAAGGGTTTTCAGCTATAAATTTTTTGTAAAGATTGCCAATTGAATCATTGAGCCACCTTTTTTGCTTCTTAACCTTGTTTCGTGTAATAACATCTTTTTTGCCAGCACATAGTCGAGTATTATCGTCGCTCTCAAAAAAACTGCAATCTTTTTGTCTCTTATTGTGTTTAATGATTTGACTGTGTTCTGCTTCTCAGGAATATTTTTAATCCGCTTAGCAACGACCGGCTTCTTTTCTCTAATCACTTTCATTCGTAAAGCATTTACCCTCCTTCTTAGATTTGATTGATTGAGATTTGATTGTCTTTCTTGAAGTTCAAGTTTTTTGTTAGTGATGTATCTATTATGTTTAGCTGCCTTTACTCCAATTCTCTTTTGGTATGACGTCGTTTCACTGCCACTTGGTGAATCTAGCCTCACAGGTGAATTTTTTGTCAATAATGATGGTGATGTGTCTCTGTGTGATGATGAAACTGAAGGCGTAGTTAATCTTGACACAGAAGTGGTTCTTGACACAGAAGGGGTTCTGGACACAGAAGGAGTTCTTGACACCGAAGGAGCTCTTGACAGGGAAGGAGTTCTTGACACAGAAGGAGTTCTTGACAAAGGAGGAGGAGGCATGGCTGGCTCATTTTCAGTGTCACTTGTAGGCGGTGAATCTTCGCGCAGACGGGACAAAAATCTTTCCCTACATTGTCTGTTCTTCCTGCAATTTTGTTGCCTCTTACGCCACTCTTTTCTTTGTTTTCTTTGCTTTCTTGCCGACATTTCGTTTATAGATACAATCTTCTTTTCTTCTTTTCGTTTCCTGTAACGTTCTCTTTCTTTAGCTTTAGCCTGTTCGTGCAATTCCGGATTGGCCTTTATTTTGTCCCGACGTCGCTTCTCACATTCTTTTTTTTTGCGTCTTATCTCTTCTTGACTTCTTTTAGACGGCGCCATTACTATCTTGTGTCTAGAACGAACGCAACATAACATTCAAAAAAAGTAAAGTAAAAGTTTTGATAATAATGTCACTTCTGTGGATACGTGTCACTTCCATGGATAATTGAAATCCACGTGGGTGACGTCCATGGACGTGACATTTTGACACTAGAACGTGTTTGATTATAACCTCCCTTACTGAATATAAATTTCAATGAAATATCTTCATTTAGACTTGAATTGTTTATTATTTCATCATATAAGTCATTCGCTGACAGCGATACCGATCGGTCATTACCCGTTGCGTACTACGACTACCCCCGAATCAAAAAAAAAATAAATAAAAATGGTCAAATGTATAAAATGTCCGAAAACAATTACAAAGAAACTACCTGGATTGCAGTGTGGCAAATGTAATAAGTGGTTACATGCGTTATGTGCCGGTCTTACTTCTGATCAATTGATCACCCTGAACTCCACCGAGGCTATTGACTGGAAATGTAGAACTTGCGCGGAAGGTACCAAATCCAGGCGTCTGTCATGCATCATGCCTGATCTCGAGGATGAAGGCCACGATAATACCGATCCTGAGTTTCTTATCCCAGACAATAACATGACGCAGCAAATATTACGGGAAATAAGAAATGAAATCAAGGGCATTGTTGAGTTTGAATTACAACGTTCTCTTAAGTACTACTCCGACAAGATAGACGACTATGAGGAGCGCATGAATTTATATGAAACCAGGCTCAAAACGGTCGAAAATCAGTGCGTTGATTTGAAAAATAATCTCAAAAACATGTCCTTAAAATATGAAGTCCTTGAAGGGAAGTGTAACCAATTAGAGCAAGCACAACTATCCCAGCAGCTGGAAGTCTGCGGAGTCAAGGAAACGGAACGGGAAGACACGATGGAAATAATAAAGAATGTGGCATCAAAAATTAACACCGACATCTCCGACGTCATCAAAGCATATAGAAAGAGGGTACCAACCCGCAAGCGTACCGTATCGAAAAGGATTGAATCACCACCCAACCCCATTACCGTTATTCTGAAGAACGGTGTGCGTAGTGCTTGGCTGGATGCAAGTAAGAAGGTAAAGTTCTCAGCTCGTGATATAGGAACGGAAGGCGAACAAAATGTATACCTACGCGAGTCTTTAACACCGGCCACTGCATATCTCCTGTGGAAGACAAAAGAAGAACTAAAGGTACGTCATGGCTTTAAATATGTATGGTGCAAAAATGGAACTGTCCTAGCGAGGAAGTCCGAAAATGAGAAAATCATCTCTTTTCACTCTTTACAACAACTGGACGTGCTTACTCGAAAACTAGAACAGTCAAATTAAATTAATTACACTTTAATATCTGTACTATTAATATGTATATAGTTCTTTTGTTTAAAAATGGATGATACAAATTGTGACTCGAAAGAATTGACTTGTATCAACTTTAACGATTTTACAAATCAATTGCCGTATCACGAAAAACCGTTATTGTTATTTCATGTAAACATAAGATCTACTGTCAAAAACTTTGCTGAACTCGAATACATACTGTTTAATTCCGATAAAACCATTCATTTGTTAATTTTAACTGAAGCTAATATAAAAGAAGACTGTGTTAATATGTACGAACTCCCAGACTACTCAATGTACTACGAACTTAGGCAATACAGGAAAGGTGGAGGCTTATTACTTTATGTTCATAATTCATTATCTTTCATCAGACATAGTTCTTCCTTTAAATACTTCGAATGTATTACCGGGGAGTTAATTCTAGACTTTAGTTATAAATTAGGAGTCTGTGCAGTCTATAGACCACCAAATTATAGTAAAGAGGGATATATTCATGAACTTTTATCCTTTGTCTCAAAATATAACTCAAAAAATAACTATGTTATTATTGGCGATATAAACTTAGATATTAATAAAAGTAACCCAATTACAAATCTTTACTTAAACTCCCTATCCGAATTAGGCTTTTACTCGGGTATAAATCAATATACACGAATAGAAAAACGCATGGATATAATTTGTAAATCTTGTGTTGATCATATTTTTATTAGAAATATCACTAATTGTGAAATATATACCGGCGTTGTAAAAATCGTCCTAGCCGATCACTGCATAACTTGTTGCGCGATCTTCGACGCGCGGCTCGGTACTGATGATTCACGCCTGCCGCAGCTGATTACGAGAATAAATAATAACAATCTGCGAAACAGGTTATGCAGTGTTGACTGGAGCGAACCGCTTAGTTACAATGACCCTCAGAGGTGAGCCGGACAGTCCCCATGGAGGAGAAGTCTGGCCTTTTCGCCGAGGCCAGCCTGTCGCTGGAGGGATCCTGTTGCCTGCAGATCCGGGACCCTCCAATTAAAGCGGCTGAAGGCTCCCGCAGGGGTTTAGTACGGTATTGCACTCCCAAAGTGCCGAGTCCGACATAGGTCTAGGACTGCCGACCCGGGCATCCTGGATATCATCCGTAAATGGATTCCCCTGCGACAAAAAAAAAAAAAAAAAAAAAAAAAAAAAAAAAAAAAAAAAAAAAAAAAAAAAAAAAAAAAAAAAAAAAAAAAAAAAAGTTACAATGACCCTAACGATATTTATAATTTTATTTACAAACAATTTAGGAATGCATATGAAACGAGTAAATATTGTGTAGAATATAAAAGTAAAAGAAATATTTGTGAATGGGCAAATAAAAAGTTAAAGTGTATGTGTAAAAAACGGGATGAACTTTATAATATTTGGCGTATGGATGAAAATAATACTGAAAAGAGATTGTTATATAATTCGTATAGAAACAAAACAAACAAGTATACTCAGTTCATAAAAAATCGTAAAATAAAGAATGATATTTGTAAAAACTTTAAAAATCAACGAGAAATTTGGAAAATAGTTAACAAACTTACCGGAAAAATTGTTAAATGTATTGATGACGTAATTATTAAGCATTTTAAGCAGGATCCACTTAATCTATCAAATAATTTTGCGACAGAATTTAACAATAATGTGAAAAGTATATGTATCGATTGTGATTTGAAAATGTTGAATTCTACCTCGTATGAAAATATACCAGACACTTCAATCAGACTAGAGCGAGCGCGTGAAGAGGATGTCCAACGTATAATTTTGCTTATAAATGACAGAAAAAGTCCAGGCTATGACGGAATTAGGGCAAGCGATATAAAATATACCTCCTCACATTTAGTACCAGTCATTACTCACCTCATAAACCAGTGCATAGCTACATCAATTTATCCGGATATATTGAAAATTGGCGTAATTCGGCCAATTTATAAAAAGGGAAAGCGTGACGATTATAATAATTACCGTCCCATCACTATTTTGTCATGTGTAGATAAAATTATAGAAAGGTACCTAGGGGATAAAATTAATAAATATTTAGCTCAACATTCGATTATTAATAATAAACAATATGGTTTTCAGAGAAATAAAAGCACCACTGAATTACTAAGAAAATTTACTAACGAAGTCAACATGTATTTGGACAAAAAACTTCACGTGCTCGTTTTACTCATAGATTTTAGCAAAGCCTTTGATGTATTAAACTACAATATTTTATTCGATAAACTTTCGCGGGGTGGTATACAGGGTCCTTTATTGAAATTATTAAAAAATTTTCATCTTAACAGAAAAACCACAGTAAGCCTATCCAAACAATATAGTAAATTAATATCAACCACACGGGGCACAGCACAGGGCTCAATCATAGGCCCTACTGAGTACTTGTTGTATGTAAACGATATGGTTAATATAATAAATGAGGGCACTGTATACCAGTTCGCGGATGACACGTGTTTAGTTGTAGCTCAAAAAACAGTCAAACATGCTCAGGAAAAATTACAACATAATTTTAATCAATTATGTAAATGGGCACACGATGTAGGTCTGATAATAAACGCACAAAAAACCAAATTTATACACATTCACTCATCGCACAACCAAACGGACACCAGACCTACTATCGTGGCTCACAACCACTCTTGTTTGCATGCCTCATGCAGTCTGAATTGTTCGTGTGAATGTATTGAACAAGTGAAAACACATATGTACATAGGCTTAATAATCGATGACAGATTCACCTGGGGCCCGCATAAAGATCACGTTTGCTCAAAATTAAGATCATTATTAAGCAAACTAAGTATACTCAAAGCCAAATTACCATACCAGACACTGCGGCTCTTATACGTGGCCTTAGCTGACTCGGTTATCGATTATGGTGTTAGTAGTTACGGCAGATCATCTAAATCAAATTTGGAAAATATTTACAATTTACAGTTAAGATTATTAAAAACAATTGTACCTAAACACATACTTAATAATTATAAGAACAACTATAATCAGCTCTTTCGGCATTGTAATGTTATGAATATATATGATAAAATTAAATTTTCTATTCTAACCCAAATTAATAATACAACCTTGCTAAATGAAAAACTTAGACCTATAGGCTTACGTCAACTTGATTCTAACCATAAATACCACTTACCAAAAACTAACAATAAGTATGGAAAGAGAACTGATGACTATTTAATACCTGAATATGTAAACGAACTGCCCAGAGAACTGCAAGAAATGTATAAAAGCACCACGAAAATCAAATCACGTTTTAAAAAATATTTTTTGGAAAAACAAACTGAATTAACGGAATGACTCTCTGTACCCAGATAAACCCGCGAGGTTTTCGTGGTACTTAAATTTCAAAGTAAAATGTATTTGTTATGTATTGGCCAATAAATTAAAAAAAAAAAAAAATTTAACATTATACGATAGGCATTTTTGTAATAAATACTTTAAAATATGTGATCCACAAAAGTGACCAAAGTAGTATGCTAAATTTGGAAAAAACTAACCTTTTTAATCAGTACTCGCACATTTTTCGCCATGGGTTGACCAACTGTCATGAACTTGCAAGATGACGTTATATTTGTTGTCTATGGCCGTTCAGAAACTAAGATCACTGTGTTATACAATTATGGCTGCGTTCTATAGGTTTATCCATGGAGGTGACAACTTTACCATGCACAAATGTTATGAATTATTTAAACTTGTTTTTTCCACGTTTGTAATGAATAATTAGTATTATTTGGAATGCTTATTCTATGTATTGTATTAAAAAAATAACAATAGCTTAATTTTATAAAACCTTACTCACATTTATTATTATTTTATTATTGTAGATGGACTTTGCACACGACATGGAGGTGACATTTTCGTTACTTTTTTATTTATAATAAATATAATTATTTTATTTTTATGAGTATTACTAAAAATCTTAATAATATTAACTACTGCGATATAAATGCAGTAGAAATAAAATAAAGAATACTAAGATTCATTTTTTTAACGCACATGCACAAAAATAAATCACAGAAATGAGAATGGCCCATATATACCCAGACTAGAAACAAATATTTCCACAAATACAAATACCTGCCCCAAGCGTGAATTAAACCCGCGACTGACATCCTTAAGACAATAGTTATACCACTAAAACATAACCTGGTAATGATTATTACTCTTGGTAGCAAAATAATTCGCCAACCGGCAGCGTATTAACAGCACAGCGGCGCGGTGGATTAAGTTAAAACACTTCTCTTATGTAGTAGAGATGTTTTGCCCAGCAGATATTTCCAGGTAAGGGGGTTTCTATTCTGATTTAGTAATTAATGAGGATGTATTGAGCAACAGAGTCACTTTGTATGACCTAGGTCTTTCAATGAAGATGAAAAATATGTACTCGTAGATACCAAATAAATAAGACCAATTTACACTCCCACTCAACGCCTGAGGTAATATCCATTGTTTGTTGTGTTTGTTTTTCTGTGAAGAAAGCCATATTACGAAAATGGATGTGAATAGCCCGTGGATGTGAATTTGACTGACCCGTTGTCGCAGTTTGCAGTGACCCTGTTTTCTGCTCAAAGGGTTGTGGGTTCGATTCCCGCCTCGACTCTGGGTGTAATATATGTTTATTTATATACTAGCGGCCCGCCCCGGCTTCGCACGGGTCTTTAACTAAAATTTTAAAAATTATACATTTATATTTTTTATCACCTACACCTGCGTCGATACTGGAAAATATTTTATAATAGACGGATTGAGTGACAGATTTATTATATCTATATACATACATACATACATATATATGTATATAGATAGTACGGATGAAACATTTGAACTGTTTTTTTTTTATTAATTATTTTCTCATTGATGAATACCATATTTTAATAAGTATTATTCCCGACGAAGACAAATCCAAAAACACAAAAATCATAAAAATCGTTCCACTCGTTCTCGAGTTATAAACGGTGTAACTAACACGACTTTATATATATATATATATATATATATATTAATTAAATTTTAACAACGAACAAACAATCAAGACCGTAGTACCCTAAAGTATTTAATTATATACAAAAAAGAAAAACAGATTTTTAAATACGGGCGAGTGTCATTCTTTTGGCCGAAGTTTTGGTCAGCGCGATTCAGAAAATTATCTGTGCCATCTATCGTATAATTGTAGAATATCGTTTTTATATTTAGTGACATTTAACATAATTAATATTTAACATAGTAGTATATTAATTGAAAATGATGTTTATCTAAAATATTAAAACGATTTCTATTCCTATCCGACATATTTAGTAAACTTTTAAGTTTAACAAAATAATAACTCAAATATAAGTTTTGTGGTTTTAAAGATTCCTTAGACCAGATGGCGTTGGCGGCGTAGGTACCTATTTCTATTTTCTTAAATATTTATTTTTAAATTTAATTACAATGAAACAAAAACTAAATTATACTGTGAGTTATTTCCAATTTTTATGTATTAAAGTTATTAACATTGGTTTTGTACTTTTTACGTGATACGTGATCAGAGAAAAACACGATAAGAGATGGCGCTGATACAAAAAAATACGCGCTATTGAAATTTATTCTTGATGATATATAGTGTATTAATAAAACAGAGGTTTTAACAGATTTATTATTTGTATAGATGTATTATATATAATATGTATATTTATTTAAAAAAAAAGTATATCAGTCGGCTGTTACCTAAAACACAGGCATTAAGTTGCCTACCTTAGGAACAGACGGTCTTGTGTGTGTGTTAAACATATTTATTATTTATTTATTTATAATAGCGACTTTGTTTTATTATACTTTGTAAGAATAATAAGTCCAAACATAAATTTATATATAATATTTATTTAAAATACATTCATAATAAAACAATTTTTAAAATAATTTATATATATATATATATATATATATATATATTCAAGTTCATATCTTCATATTAAATTGATCGTGAAAACTTTAAGAGCTGTTCGCATTCCTTAAGCGTCGGCTATATATTTTATTGAAGACAATGTAAGAATATAAAGTACGTTTAAATTATTAATTATCTTTCAGATAAATTTTATGTAGAAGGCTGTAAAACAAAACTATTATTGCATAATTACTTTGTATAATAAGATTATAATAACAGTACAATGAATTCTAATCAGTATTCGTCTATACATTGTCGTTGTTTAACCTTTAATACTGCCGATACACTTATAAATATAATTTGTTATATCATGTGTTTCATTAAAGGCAAAGGGTCTTTCTCTTAACTTATATTTAAGAGAAGGATTTAGAGCTATGAGTAAATCCGCTACTCTGCTCCAATATAGATTGTTACATATGTAAATGCACATACACATACACACACACACGCACATACATCTCTTAAAATTTATTCCAGTATACACTTGTTTTCTTACGAATTTTCATTTCACATATACTAGAACAATGTAAAGTTCAACTTTAGCAAAAATTTTGCGCTTAAAATTCAGTAGTGTGAATTAGGATTTAAACACGCAACCGTTGTTTGATCCACATTCCTAACGAGTGAATATATCTTAGCATTAGTTATGTAAAATATAATTTTAGATAAACATATATAACAGACAAATAGATACTCAGAAAACACTTAAAATTGAATAAAATCGGAAAAGTAAGGTGGTTTTAAACTTACTCACGTTCTGAATACAGAACACTAAAGCTGAGCGTATGCTTAAACAAAAGCATAAAAATAGCGTACTGAGCGAAAAGAATTGTGCAAAAAAAAAGAATTAATTTGGAAAAAATGAATAAATAAAAATTAGTTGAGTAGTATTTGTGTTATACTTTCTATCTCTACTTATAGTCTCTATTAAAATATATAAAGTGGAATAAACTGTTTACAAAATTGTTTTTAAGGTTTATAAGTTTATTTTCAAGATTTAAAAATCGTATAAAACATTATATTTTCGTTATGTAACTTGCTTATTGATGATTATGAATAAGCTTAGGGGTGGAGGATTAACAGTAAATACGAACGCAGTTGCCAGCCATAATTTTTTTTAAACATCCTAATGTTGCTCTGATTAGTGACGTCACATATCGTTAAATAAAGAAGCAGAATTGAATTGTGTTATTCTGTGTCATCATACGCTTAACTTAATAATAAATGTAAAGAAAGTCATCTGACGTATTTGTGACGTGACATATGCAAAAAGAGCCTATTTCGAGGTGTCTCTTTATTTAATCGCGCCACGTTTCGAACTGAACGTTAGGGAAAAGTTACAAGTTCGAGAAACTTGAAGTGTCAAATAAAAACTGATTCGAAGCGAGTGGTTTTATAGACGTGAATAGAATAGTTTGTAATTAATATTTAAGGTAACGAATAAGTGTGTATTACGTTTATTTATTTATTTGAATTTTTTATCGTACAATAAAATAAATATACTAATACAAGTGTTTACAAAAGGTAGGCTCAACTCCAAATCATTTTCTACCAACCGACCTTGGTATGTGCAATAAAGTATAGTGTGTATAATAAAAAATAATGCGAATAATATAGTATATTATATTATAATACAACAAAATTTAATCGAATATAATACAAAAGATTATAATATAATTTGATGTTATCAAATATAAAAAGTGATAAGACAATTTGACGTTATTCCAAATCAGTTATTGCGACAACTATTCTCCTGATTAAAGAGATATTTTTACATGTAGGTATCTCAAGAAAAAAAAAACCATTGTAACGAACATGTATAGGTCAAATTTTGAGAAACGTATATTTCGCAGTAGTTCAGCGTGGCTAATAAGAGTAAGTTCGAACTATTACCCAGTTTGGAGACTCACAATAACAAACAACCAAACTTTAAGCAAATATTTGTATGAACCAAACCGAAACAGCCTATCAATATCTCATTCTAGGACATAGGTCTCGTCTCCTACATAGGAGAAGTATAGAGCTTAAACCAATTAATATAATATATAATAATTTAATAATTTTCTTACTAATACTTCTTCAAATAAAAATATCTTTCCCAAGCGAGAATCAAATCCACCATCGTCGGATTTAATTAAACTTTCGTCAACATTAGGTACATGAGTGTATATTTTAAATCACTGCCGAGCAACTTTGACAATATGACATTTTGAAAATGCGACGTTTCTAGTGCAAATAAAATCAAATTCAAAACGCTAAATCTTAATCTTTCGATATAGATCACATTTTTCGTTTACTACATAAGCCATATACAACGATACAAAAGTCACGCCAATATTAAGCATCATAAGTCATATATCGACTTTATATTTCATACAAGAAAGTAAAAAAAAAATTCTTTAGAGTTTTCTATAATAAAAATAAACAAAATATTTTTTTGTAAATTAAATAATTAGTATGTAAATGATAGCACTCTATTCCATCTTGTGAGTTGTTTCAGGTCTGAAATAAATCTGAATGAAATTAATTTAAAAGCAGTACAGATAAAACAACCACGACATACACGGCTTACGACTTTATCCAAATTAATTCCTCGCAATTTTTTACTTCGCCACATTTTTTAAAGCGTAAATGATATTTTTTAACACTATATATAAAAAGATTAAAACAAGGATTATTACTTTTATTTTAATATGCTGTGTAGATTGCATTCATTTGAAACAAGTATTGTGAAAACATTTGAAAGTAACGAAAAACAAAATTATGTAAAATCAAAAATATCATGGACTTAAAAAAATGACAAAACTATAACTACAATTCATCTATCTTTTATATATGTTTACTAGAGAAACACCCAATAAATTAGTAAATGAGCAATAAATTATACTATCAATACAAATTATTAACCTGTATTACTACATACCTAACACGCTATTCGAAAAAAATAAGACAAAAAAAAAAGAAAAATTAAAACAATTGATAAAATAAACTATCAGAATATTTGCTTGCCTTGTCTTGAAAACTTGTAAAAACCCATAAAATAATTAAATTTACGTAGTAGCATCTACATAACCCGTCAGTAAATTTTTTGTTTGTGTCATATTATTACTATTTATAATTATCTTAATTTAGTCTTTATAAATGTAAAAAACCTATTTACTGAAATTCATAAATTTTTAACATATATTATAAACTTATATAAAATATTTATAATTAATATTTTAGCAAGGATTGCTTATTATTCATTTAATTTTGTATTTAAGTAATAATTTATGTAATGTATATGTATGTTATATATTATGTCTAGTGTATACATATTAGATATGAATAAGTATAGTACTATGTTCTACATTGTCTTCGCCCATAATTTTGTTTGATAATGTAGTTCTATTTTCATTTAGTTTACTTTGTTTTTTTTTTTTTTTGTGTGTGTAATTGTACGTCTACCTTATCTGATTTATGTCTAAGATGATTCCTTTTCGGGTGTGCTGGAAGAAATCTCTTATAGGGATAAGGAAACACTTTATACATTCATTTCAAGGACTTGTATTTTTTTTTGTAATTTTCTGTACGTATAATAAAGAGTTAAATAAATAAAATAAATAAATATTCACGTCTGGTTCTGACAGGTTACAGATTTTTAAAGGGTGCGATTGCCACTTGACCTCCGCATTCTGTAAGGGTAAGCCTATATCCTAAAGTCGGTCAGAATAAAAAAAAAATTAAGTTGTGTTTGATAGAAATCTTTGATATTATTTTGAACATATACTCGTAGCTTAATATGGAAACTCCCGAGGAAAAACTTCTAGAATTATATATTGAACTAAACTAAACTGAATAAACCTACTTGCACCACTACACTGGAACGGTCCAGAACTAGATACAACCATTAATTTATATGATTTCTCTCAACAGGGTACGACCTTCATCACCAACGGTTATAAAGAAACTTTGGTCATCATTATAGCAGAATTAAATAAATAAATAAATAAATATTAACCAACAATCACACCACGTTAACCTAGCCCCGTGCTAAGTTCGTAAGAACTTGTGTTACAGGTACTAGGAACGGAAATAAATTTATATAAATACATATATACATAAATATACACATCCATGACCCGGTGCAGACATCTATATTCGTCATACAAATTATCTGCACCCGGCGGGATTCGAACCCGCGACCGCTGTGTAAAGTGCCAGTTGCCTGACCACTAGACCAGCCGGTCGTCAATAATGTATTATATCTGATATGCTTAAGAAAACCCTCTGAAATTTAAGTTATCATGATTGCTACTACATTCTTTAGGAGAACTTTATCAAGTTTTAGATAAGCCTTCCGCAGTTGGTGATAGGCCGCTTCTCCTCCATGGAATGGAGCGGCCTTTGTGGTCTGACGAATATAATACATGTTACGGATTTTTTTCCGAAATACAGATTTTCTTAATATGTTCACGTCACCACCGAGCATGAAATGAATTCGTTACATGAATAACAGCGTTGCCCACCCGGGTTTGAACCTGCGATAATTACAGAATAAGTATATAAGTAATATGTTTTTCCTGTGGAATTGGTAATAAAACTGAATTAATTTTAAAGATATTTTAATTCGAATGGTGCTTTATTTTATGATTCATACGTACGTACATTTTACGTTATAGTATAACAGATAAGTAAAAAACACGTCCACACATATACACATTTCATGACGCTATGGTCTATTTGGCAGAGATTTAACAATTTTTATTTTTACTGAATTGAACAGTAATAACAAAATAAATTTCCTATCATCCAAATTATTATTTTCAAAAGAATTGTATCTTAATATAAGAAATATAAATATTTGTATTAATTTACATTTAATTTTGTTATTTTATTCTGATCGCAGTAAAACTGATTTTAATAATAAGGCTATTAGTGTGCAAACTTTTAGTATTTTAAAAGTAAAAAAAAAAAACCCGCAGCGCTCACCGTCCTTTAAACTATTCATTTACATAAAACCTAGGAGAAAATAGTAAATAACGGTTCGCATTTAAATTTTAAACAAATCTCCCATTTTAAATTCGCATCTCGAAACTCTTTTGTTCGTCGCTCAAATGACTGAGACGTCATCTTTTGATTATTTTCAAGCAAACATTATGCAAAGCGTTGACAGACCATTGCTGTGCATTTTAGACTGAGGAATTTTTAAATAGAAAATTTTTAATTAAAAATATAAGGATGCCGTAATTAATTTCAAGGAAAAACATTTAATATCTTGAACGTCTTGGTTTTTTAAGTATTCATCCTCAATGTTATAAATAAAATAATAAACTTACAAAATATTCGTAATAAAATACTTGTATTTTTTACTTGAATAATATGAGATTATTTTTACTTCGTCTTTAGAAGTAAAATGAATCTGTTTCCCTATTCTGAATTAAATATCCTTTTTTCTACTTATATTTTCAACATTTCTCTTTAAATAAATAATCTTAAAACTCTAGAAAAATCTGACAGAGTCTTTCTGACTGCTTTAGACGTTCGGAAGATCAAGTTTTCTGTAACTAAGTACTGTCAATGGGGAAAAGGAAAGTTAGAAAATTAATTATGGCGGTTTTTGTAAATTCTTCAATGGTTTTCCTTGTTCTTTATGTAGCATTTGCTCTATGCAATTTACGCTGCTGTTTACCTAGTACCCGACCGGTCTCGAGTTCTTGCTCTCAGTCTCATCTATTTAAATTAGTCTTGAAAAAAGTAATTTTACTTATTTACTTGCAAGTGGCTTTATTTATAACTATACATGTTGCTACATACAAATAAAGACTGACGACAAAAACAATAAGACAAGATCAACAAAAACGATAAGACAAAAATCAACAGAAACAAAAAAAAATAATAACATTTAATATATTTTACGAGCACGAGCTCGGCGTTTGATCTGCAGAAAGTTACACGGGGGTATTATCTTTTTACAACGAAATCGAAACACCTTCACCAGTATTTCTTTATAAATATTTTTTTCCTTTGGGTGCTAGAATCACCAGACTACTCTGGAATGTGCCACATACAACTGGCTGTGGGAGAAGCAGCTTTCCCTCAAGTATACACCCGCTACCTTAAGAGTTTGACCTTAAACTTTATTTATGGTAAATAAACACTCATATAAAACCATACATTATATTATTATTCAGTTCCAGGAAATCACCATTTCCTATTTTAAGCAACAGGTCTAAGATCTGTCCGGCTGTAACATCTCCCCTCAGATGGACTCTCATATTTATGATAGGGCTCAGTTTTGTCACTGAAGGAGACAAATGCTTTTCTGTACTGTATCAGCCTGTACATAACACGCTACTGAGCGAAGACCTCTTCTCCATAAAGAAGAAGGATTGGAGCTTACTCCACCACGCTGCTCAACTGCGGGTTGGCCATGAGTAACGATCATTACCACGTATCCATGATAAGAACTGGGACCGACGGCTTTACGTGCTCTCCGAGGTACGGTGGGAAAACCCACAAGGACATACACCCAGACCGGAAACAAATATTTGCACAAATATTAATATCTTCCCCGAGCGGGAAGCTAACCCGTTATTTGGTTTTCCTTGGTTTCCTAATTACCTCTGAACTGTCAGTGAGTTGCATGTTTTCGCGTCACAATACTAAGCACAATGAGCGTGAGCGTAAGCACAATGAGAAAGTGGGGTTTTGTTGTGGGGTGTACGATATCATCAGTTTTTTATTTATAACATATTTTGCATAGGCTATATATATATATATATATATATATATATATATATATATATATATATATATATTTAATTTGTTATTTTTATTAAACTTGGCTAAACTGGTGATCTCATGTTTAACATAACGGGAGTTACTAACAAAACACCCAGATTAAATTTACAAAAAAAAAAAACTCCAACATGATTTTTTTTGTTCTGTTGTTTGGTCATAATGACACACGTTTTTTGTAGAATAAAAATGTGGTAATCAATAACTATTAACATTAAAAAAAAGTCGTCCAGTGGTCGAAATTCGATCATAAAAATATATTGAGTGTTATATGCAGCAGTCAATGGACCTGATCTGTCATAAAAACATAATGTATTTTGAAATGATACACTCCACTTGTAACTGCCGCGGAAACTTTATCTTCTGAGCTAATCCTGGGAAATGATGAATTGTATTTGCGAATGTTTCGAAAAAAAAAATTTTGCCTTATTTTTATTGAAGGTTAATTGGAAAAAATTGCACCATACAATCAATGATTTAAAATATTCATTTTGACTTAAGGGCGGTAATATTGCTTTACATTTGTGACAACATGAGAGGAACTATTTAAAAAAACTAAAATTCTGAATATTACTCAAACATATATTTATTACAATTGCATACTTATACGTAAAATATTAAATAAAGAAATAAGCACAAATATTAAATTAAAAAAACACGATAAAACACATAACATGAAATTAAGAATTGAAAAAGATATTGAACTTTATACACATCGTACGAAATATGCAAAAAGAAGTATTTTGTATGAGGGATCCAAATTATTTAATATGTTACCAAATAATATTAAGCAATCAAAAACTATGCACACATTTAAAAAACTTCTGAAATCACATATTATAAACGATCCTAAGTACGCAGGCATTGCTGAACTTCAATAGTATGGAGCCACATCCAGTAACTCCTAATCCGTATAAACATTAAACTATTATGAATAGTATGATGCGAGTACTGTGCTTGTGCAATTTTTTTCTATTTACCCACATTTTTCTTAACTTTGTACTGTTTGTGTATTTCAAGTACCCAAAAAAAAATTGTAGTATATTCATTAGAAAATGTATTCTCATGTAAGTGAATTTTTGTATTCTTATGAGAGTAAAGATATCTCAAACCTCAACATGAAGTGAGTGCAGTCTTTTCATCTAAGTGACTTCAAGTTTAAAATGTTTCGCATTGCAAAACTTGCATTGTAAATCCATTCACATCCATTTCATCCACAATCATAATCATAACTATAAAAAGTCTTGGAATGACAATTAGTTCACATTTGAATGTATCTCTCAAAACTTTCTTCTTCATTTTATACATATAATAATAACACTATTTAAATTTGCATCTAGTATATTATTTTGTGTATGCGAATAAAAAAATCCTCCTTCTTTGTCTCTCATTCCAACCCGTCAACGTTTTATGTCGAGGCATAGTGAAAGTAGAAAAATCTCATAAAATTACTGAAATCAAGATTAGAAACATTGTAGCTACCATCACAATGATTTTATTATTATAGGTATACAAAAAGATCATTGTACCAGCAAAAAAAATTTTTTTAACCTATATGATATTACTAGCAACGCCCCGCGGTTTCACCCACGTTATTTGAGAGAAACTTAATTATTTTTAAACAATTACTGTAAGAGTAGGTACCCGCCTCGTTGGTCGAGTGGTCGCAAGCGTTACTGCCGAGCAAGGGGTCTCAGGTTTGATTCCTGGGTCGTTTAACGTATTATTGTTTTTTTTTTCGTAAATTCTCAGTAAAACAGTGATGTTATATTTACTTTGAAAGTGGAATTATAGTTAAAAAATGTCTCGAGAAGACAAATAATAAAGGACGCAACGGAAGCTCTCAAAAAAGATAATTTTTTTCCCGTTTTTGTAATATTTCTTATTATTGCTCAGCCCCTATTGGTCGTAGCGTGATGTTATATAGCCTATAGCCTTCCTCGGTAAATGGGTTATCCAACACAAAAAGAATTTTTCGATACAAACTAGTAGTTCCTGAGATTAGCGCGTTCAAACAAACAAACTCTTCAGCTTTATAATATGAAGTATAGATGGGTTATCCAACGCAAAAAGAATTTTTCGATTCGAACCTGTAGTTCCTGAGATTAGCGCGTTCAGCTTTATAATATTAGTATAGATAAGTTAGTTGAGATCATTGCTACGCAATTTTCTTGATTAAGGAAGTTGTGATTAGGAAAAGTGATATATATATATATATCACTCTCTCTTTATTTGACATTCAGTACTATAAGCAAATAATATTATAGACCAATAACATTAATCTCTTCTCAGTTTGACCACTACGATCTAACACACAGGTTTTGCAACGACAGTAGTGGGAGGTACGCCTGCTTAATGGTGGCTGTTCTTTTCAATTTATGGCCACCAGAGGCATGACGATAGATGAGTGTGCTGTGCAATGAAGTGAAATCATGTTTTCAAATGTCAAATCCAAACAAAACAGTTAAATAACAAAACAAAAATGACAACAAAATCGCAAAACAATTATTAAATAACACAATACTTGGGAGAGAAAAATATACGCCGTATGATTGATAATGAGAAATGAGACGGAGTCGCTTGCAGTCGCTTGCCACTCAAGCGGCGTGCGCAGTGTGCCAACTGCGCACTGCATCCATCGATAGCAACGACTTACGGTGGCGTTCTGCACTTTTTCTCCTTTTTTTTCGTAGATACTAATGGCGATGACATTTATAATAATAAAATTCATCATGAATATAACCTAATAAGTCGTTGTATTATATCACAACTATTTTAATTTGTTTAAACGTAATTTATAAATATGTTTATTCAAATTCACATTTATTCAAAATGTATATTCTAAGAGGTATTATTTAATTCTGTTTTGAACATTTCTAGTTTATGTTATAAATTGATAGCGATTTTGTGCAACTTTGCGTCATAACGACTTAGATACGTGACTTCCGAGAATGGAACATTTTTGCCAAAACAAGAGACGTCAGTTTGTAAAAGTTTAAAGAGTTCGCAATAACAACTAATATTTCTATAAGAATTTTGTGAAAGTAATATCACAAATATGGTTTAGTTCAATTTACAAAAGTAAAATTTTGACTTTTATTTTTATTTCCTTTGAGGTTGGGCACTTTTCTTATGACTTTATTTTTAAGACCGGTAAAAATAAACTATATCTAAAATAAAGTAAGACAATTTTTTTATAATCATTTGACAAGTTCGCTTAAAAATATCAAGAAAAGTTAATTTAAAGTAAAGTACGTTATTATAAAAAAAAGCAAGCCTTTCTTCGTGAGCAGGTATCGTGGTGGTATATATGTATATATTTTCTTATACGTTTTTTTTTTTATCTTATACGTTTAGCGTAACAATGCCTTGTTATAAATCTAACGATATATAACAAGGCATAGTTACGCTAAACGTACGTTTGCAAATTCCGTGACATGCACCTGATATACCACCAGTGCGCATACGCATAAAAACTTACTAGACTAACGTAAAAATTGCCGTGTTGCTAGTAAAATGTTGAATAAAATTAGCATTATCATAAGTTGTCGAACATATTAATACAATATAAATATCAGAATCACGAGATGCATTTTTATCGGTGGGTTAAAAATATTGTTACTTGAACGATATTAACACGAATTTAAATTTATATTGAGTGATTATGAAATCTTTGCAATCAAAATCAAATCAAAATCAAAAACAACTTTATTCAAATAGGCCCCACGAGCACTTTCGAATCGTCATTTTACAAAATTAATATTGTAGTGATTATTATTATTTTTTGTAAAAGTAAAGCTACCACCGACTCGGAATGTAGATTCTGCAGAAAAGAATCGGCAAGAAACTCCGCAATTACTCTTTTGAAAATAATAAATAATCTGTGTTTTAGTATGCAATGTAAAGCTAATGTTGTCAACTCAAAATTAAACATAATTATGACTGTGCAAGCTAAAGTGGAAGTGAGCAGGGTACATAGCTTGTAGAACTCTGGAGATCGATGGGGGAGGCCTAGGTTCAGCAGTGGACATCCGATGGCTGATATGATGATGATGATGATGACTTTATACACTGCATGCTTTCTATTCAAGCGGCATACAAAGCCCAACTATTTTGTATTACAAAATAGTTCTTAATACAAATATCATATCCGACACATATCAAGGTAACCTAGTTTGTCCTGACGCATCTGAGGACAAATTAGTTTATCCTAGGACAAATAGTAGAGGGCTCATCAGATGGATATAGGATCTATATAAAAATCTACTGCACGTGATACTTGATATAGGATTTTTTGTGACTTTAAAAATCTAGTTTCTAAGATTCTCATAATATTTACTGCTAGCACAAATTATTGTTGTGAACTCACGTGTATATATGGTCGCCCACAAATGGCAGTAACTTCAGAAAATGTGTAGGCTACTAAAATGACTGTGCGGGAAGACCCACGAATTACTTACATTGAGAAGATTCTTGGCGTGACTAACAAAATAGGCCCGTGTGGACTGGTTCCGCGAAATGTGTCTACTATTTGGAAACGGAACGTCAAGCCGTGTTTCGGAAATCATTAAAGGCGACGAAACGTGGCTGTATTCATATGTTCCGGAAAATAAGAGACAGTCGTCATTATGGGTCACTAGTTTTTTTTTCTCGGACATGTGTCGACAACAATGTTGGAAAATCATAGATCTGTTAACTCAGAATGGTGTATAAGAGTAGCATTGCCGAAAGTTTTCCAAGCTCTGCGAGAGAGGAACCATGCTGCATCACGACAACGCTTCTTCACATAGGTCCCTCAGTACAGAGGTGTCTCTTGAGGATTTCGGTACTGAAAACTTGCTCCATCTACCTTACGGTCCTGATTTAGCTCCTTGTGATTTCTTTTTGTTCCTGATAATCATGCAAAAAAATAAAAGGGAATTTTTTTTCTTGTGCCGAAGAGGCCGTGGCCACCTACGAAATCGCAATTTTGGACTTATCGGATCAAGACTGACAAAGGTGTTTTAATTGTTGGCTTAGGCGAATTTATTGATTTTTGCATATAAAATGAAGGAGAGTATTTATAAAAGATGTATAATAAATATTGTTAATATCTTGTATAGTTTTTTCTTATCTGAAAACTTATCGAGTTACTTACGTATTGTACGTTTATAGACAGCGCTATAAACGTACAAATAATACCTACGTTAGAATGTCATAACGCGTCCGAAAGATCTCGCATATATTCATCACGATACTTCACGGTATACAAAATGTATGAATGAAAACTAAAATAATGTACTTTATTTATAAAGATAAAAACGGGCACATGCGGCAATATAGTTTTTTGTCAGTCTTGTCGTGATCACGGACCATGTTAAAAAAAAAAACAAAAAAAAAGCTATATCGTGGTATGTACGCGTTTTTATCTTTAAATAAAATTTGTTAGAAAACCACGAAAATGTTGAAAACTATACGATAATCTTTCTCATAGCTCCGAGGCACGATTAGAGTTTACTCCTTAAGAACGATTCTCTAAATAGACACAAATAATTCGTATGTGACACAGAATAACACTTATCGTCTATTATACAGTTTTTACGTGAAAATATACTCCTTGAAGAAGTAATATTTAAAACGTTAAACTATGTCTAAAGACGCCGGTGCAATTTCCCTATAGTAAGTCGGCTAGACCCTTTATATTATTATACTAAGAATAAGTTTTTTTGACAGTTCAGGGCCTGTTCCATCGGCTGCTTTTTACTTAATTTAATTTATACTTAAAACGGCAAGTAGTAGGGATTAGTTGACGGTACGTTAAACTATGCTTTTTTATTACTTTTTTTAGACACCGAAATAAGAGATACAAAAAATGTTTTTGTTTTTTTTTTGAAACGCAGTTGTTTATTACGACTTGTAGGACTGATTGTTGTAAGTTTGGTAAAACCTAAATGACTCATTGCATAAAATACTTCGATTTAATCGACAGATTTCGGAATTAAATGAAAAAAAAATATATCTTATGCCCAATAGTAAAAGAAAACATCATGAGGAAATCTGACATTTCAAACGAAACTCTGATGCATGTATGTATATCCCCAATCCGCAGTAAAAAAAACGCTGCGAATTAAACTACAATATTTGCTTAAAATTTAACTTACAGTAGGAAATTTAAAGATTTGTATACTACTGTGTAGTACAAGAGCTTTTGAATTTTCTGAAATATTTAATGTCACTGCTACACCTGTACAAGGTGAATCTAGTAATCTCATCAGGAAATTTGCTCTCTTGTACTGCCAATATGCAAAGCATGCTCAGCTGTATATCAACCATTAAAATTCTATGCTGATTATATGTATAATCCGAGTCTCTTTAGATGTTTAGAATGTTAATCCTCATGATGTCATATTATATTATATTTTATTTATTTATTTGGGAAACAAAACATGTTTATTTATTTTTATTTATGTATTTCAACAAACTTATGCTATTTTTACAGGATATCCTAATGCAACAGCACAGTAACCTAAACTTAATTTATATTATAAACATCTTTTTTTTTTTAAACTTAAACACAGAACAGTATTAATTATTAATTATATACTCTATAATCTAAATGATAATATATACATAGTACTTTTTTTGAATTCGCTCAAAGAACAACAGAACAAATCTAGTCCGTTTTCAACAACTAAGTTAATAGTACAAAGCGCTCGCGACAGCGGTGCCATTTTCATTAAATCAGTCTTACCTATCGGTACTACAAACAGTCGCGGTCTCCTTCTTCGCCACACATATCTGTCAGGAACACATAGATGTATTTGCTCTAGTATATTTGGCTCATGTAACCTTCCTCTAATTATCTTAAATACGAACAGAGCTAGTGCCAAATTTCTCCTGACCCTTAACTCGTTGTATCCTACCATACCCAACACAAACAGAGTAGGATACATCAGTGGATAAAATGGATATACTCCATAATATTTAAGGTATAAAAATCTCATAAATTTATTTTGGATTCGTTCCAACATAAGGATATACTTGTGTTCATGAGGGCCCCAAATAGTGGCGTTGCATTCCAATTGGCTCCTTACAAGGGTGTTGTATAAAACCGTAATGGCTTTGAGATTTGTAAAAGTACGGACTGTACGTAGTAAAAAGCCTAACTTTTTGTAGGCTTTCTTACATATATTAACGATGTGATCCCGAAAATTCAACTGCGTATTAAAATATACTCCTAAATCTTTGATCTCTTTCACTCTAGTCATCGGAACCTCGTCAATGTTATAAGTGTAAATGAGAGGCTTATGTGCC
Source organism: Euphydryas editha (assembly GCA_036937285.1). Classification (NCBI taxonomy): domain Eukaryota; kingdom Metazoa; phylum Arthropoda; class Insecta; order Lepidoptera; family Nymphalidae; genus Euphydryas; species Euphydryas editha. The sequence goes on from JAUPFZ010000025.1 coordinate 8,630,605, forward strand.
CTTGAAAAGGTTATAGCGCTGCATTTGTTATTATTAAACTGTAAGAGATTATCTTTGCTCCAGGTAACTACTCTGTCTATATCCGCCTGTAATCTCTCACAGTCTTGCACACTATTTATTGTTAATGACAATTTGAGATCATCAGCAAAAAGGAGACACTTTGCATGCTTAACTACCAATGGAAGATCATTTATCATTAATATAAATTGCAGAGGCCCAAGGTTACTTCCCTGACTTACACCTGATCGAGTAAAGTATTGTTCTGATTTGTGACCTGCATACTCTACGTATTGCTGCCTATCACTCATATAGCTCGCAAAAAATTTAAGCAAATGAGGGCTAAAACCAACTCCCGCTAGTTTTCTAAGCAGCACATCGTTATCCACGAGGTCAAATGCTTTTTTAAAATCAAAATATGCAGAATCCGTTTGACCCCCCACATCCAATGTAGGTAGTAAATGTGCAACATAACCCATAAGATTGCTAGTGGTGCTTCTCATCGGTCGAAATCCGTGCTGTGCCTCTGATAACTGCGCATTTACCTGTGCGTACAAACTTTTGTAAATAGCAGTCTCAAATATCTTGGCTGGCGTGGATAATACTGCGACCGGTCTATAACCCTCTACACTCATACCCGACTCTCCCTTAGGAACCGGAATGACTCGAGTTGTTTTCCATCTTTCCGGGAACACCTCTGCACTTAAACATTTATTATATATATAAAGAAGCGGTTCTGCCAGTACTAACCTGCAATCCTTGAATATAAATGGCGGTATGCCATCTGGTCCTGAGGATTTTTTTGGCTTCAGATGTTTAAGAGCGCGCTCCACGTCTGCTAATTCAAGCTTATTTATATGAACACGAGCGCCACTATTGTTATCTCCCGCACTTAGCACTGCTGCGTTGACATTTAAATCCGCCCGTTCTGTACTATAAACTGAATGAAAATACTGAGCTAACTCCTGTACACATTGTGCATCATTTAAGTACAAGCCGTTTTTTTTAATTTTTAGAGACCCTTTCCTACCATTTTTTGATTTTACGTAGTTCCAAAAAGATGAGGGATCTTGCAATAAATTATCTTGCGCTTGTTGTCTATATTGTTCGTAAGCTGTAACTATCATGGCTTTAACTTTACGGCGAGATTGAGAAAACGCCTGATAGTCTGCAGTTGATTTTGTTGACTTATAAATTTTGTGTAAAATAGCTTTCATTTTAATTTCGCGAATTATTTCTAAAGTATACCATTGCGGATAAATGTATTTCGAATTCTTACAATTTAACGTTTTTCTAGGAACACAGATATCAAATATTAAATTAATAGTATTATAAAAGTAATGTAAACTCTGATCTAAATCTAAATCATAAATAGCACTCCAATCTACTTCCGATAGTAATGAATATAATAAATAAAAGTCCGCTTTATAAAAATTCCAATCATTAGATGTTTGTGTGCTTCTATCAGACATACATGATGCACCGCTATATTCTGCCTGTAAACCGATAGTTACCTCGAGGGGTGGATGTTGAATGTCTACCGAAACAAGAGGCACGGCTGCCGCAGTCACCTCAACATGTCCACTTTCAGCAAAAGTACTCAAAACTAGATCTAAGCACCGATTATTGCAGTTTCTTATTGTGTTACTTTGAGTGAATCCACAATATTTTAAAAAATATTCAAAATAATTATTTACATTTATACAACAAGAATATAAGTTAAAATCTCCTAATACTATTATCTCCCTATATTTATCGCAAAATTGTTCAATTACTTTAAATAACAACATATATTCATTCTCACTACTATTAGGCGGAATGTAAACAACACACAACAAAAATATAAATCTATCACGGAGGTAGATAGCAGCGCATACTAGTTCGAATACACGCTCGTCGATATTCACGTCGCAGCTTATCCTACGTAGCTCGAAGCGCGGTGTGGCCACAAGACACGCGCCGCCTTGCTTCCGTCCATCTGCTCTGTCACTTCTGATAATACTGTAACCGGGTGGTATTATTTCTGCATCTTTAAAAGAGTTGTTAAGACCTGTTTCTGTAATGGCAAAGAAATCTGCATCCGAAGATAGAATTGATGTATAAAACTCTTCGGATTTCGTTCTCAGGCCTCTCACGTTTTGGTAAAACAGATGGAAGGATTTACCCTTTTTAGATAGGTTTTTGGGATGGTTTACGAAACCAAACCCACTCACAAAACTCGATATTAACGGCCCAGCTTTCAGGACGACAAATCATGTCATATTTACTTTCGGGTATACCTACAATGAACGAAGCATAATCCCTCTCTGTTTTATGTTTTATTTTATCCACCTTAATAGGTACCTCCTGTCCACATATATTTCTGACATGTTTTTCTACATTATCTATCTGAGTGTCCTTTTGAAGCCGCCATATATGAAGATATTTCATACGTTCTGTTCCTTTAATTGCAGACACATTTAGATTCCCTCCTTTATGTACTTCTCTGTGGGGATATTTATTTAGTTTCCTATTTATCTGTGCCCAAATTCCATGTTCCTCTCTCTCGTCCTTATTCTCAGTTGTATTCGAGATGCTGTCACTCTTTCTACTTTCTAAAATATTAAGAGAATTAACATTACCTTTTACCATTTCATTAGTTTTATTACTATTTTCATAACCATAACTTGCTGATTTCGTGGCCCGACCGTCTTTTTTTATGTGATTATTATTACTGCATAATTGGGCTTGATTTTGTTTCACAGCAATAGCGTAAGATGATTGTACTTTTTGATTAGTAGAAATTTTGTTTTCATTCACTGAAACCTTACTAATATTTTCCAAATATTCATTCCGTTCCATTAATTCTTTAATTTTGTTTTCTAATATGTCGACTTTGTTTGCTTTTTCTAAAACTGTTTTTAACACTTGACGTACATCTTTTAGTTCTTTTTCCGTGTTCATATACCTTTCTTTTAACTTTGAAAACTCCTGCCTTTGTTCCTCCATGCAATATTTCATTTCCAAACGAAATTCCACCAATTCATCAAGTACCCTCCTATTATCAATCGGTTGTATGTCTTTATTCTTACGACCGCTACCTCTCTCAGTATTCACGTAGCATGGTGTGTTAGCTTTATTCACAAATGCGTTGCCCCGAACCGGTGTATCCGAGTTATCGGTCTTCGGGATGGTGCATGCGCATTCTGGACACGTCCACTGCCTCTTATATTCTTCTCCTAGATCCTCAAGTTTCTCAGTCGACAAAGTCACACACTTCAAATGATACAATTTTTTACATCTTTCCCGTGAACACTCCATATATGAAATATCGAAAACAACGGCTCCACAGCCGTTACATTTGTTATCCATTTGCTTTAACTATTTAGATTAGTCACAACTATTTTGTTAATACATAGTGAGCAGTTTAGAATTAGGTTACCCAAAAATATTATACAACTGTTACACCAATGATCTCTTATCTTCCCTTTAAACCAGAGTTCCACAAACTTTTTTGTGTCGTAGACCCCTTGCCATGTTTTTCCGTGTTGGGTAGACCCCCTACTTACCTGATATTGATTTCCTGTAAATTTCTAACTGTAGTGAAGTTTAGTGTTAAAAACTTAAAGTAAAAAGACATGTAAATTTATACATTTATTAATTGAATTTAAATTAAAACTACTCAAAATAAAATTTTGTATCTGTTATGTAAAATATACGTAACATTAAATAAATATAAAATAAACTATAAATAAAATAACATAAGCAATAAGTCAATATTTTTAGTTGACTATCAGGTTTTTACAAGTTCAATTTTTTTTTAAATTTAGTCAGTAGATATTATACACTACGTTGCCCTAGACATATACTATACATAATAATTTAAACAAATAAAAGTTTATAATTACCACACCTTAATCAATTTCTTAATATATTAAAAAAACAGTTTTGTTTTACAAGGCAAACTGTAAAATTACAATAGTGTAAGTGGCGAAGAGTTCGACCAAATTTAATAGCAGCGCAGCTTCCATTGTGAAGACGCAGCAGACTGTCATCTTGTCGAAGTTAACTCTGTTTAGCTTCAAAATGTTCTTATAAAGCTTCTTGGCACCTGTAAATAATAAATATATGGTATAAAATACTATTAACTTTAGTAATTTCATGAGTATTACCTGACAAAACATCTACTTAAGTGAAGTAATGGCATTACTTAAAAATAAAAATAAAATTAAGTAAATTTACCAAGCAAAAATTCAGAAATTTCAGGCTTCTAGTTTTATTAATAACGAATTTATACGGAGTTGATAATGGGCTGAATTGTTTCGAGAAAAGGATGGTACGGCCGTGCCGCTTTTTTGCTCGACTTGGCGGGGGCACTGCCCTCTCCCAGATTGACGAACCGTTAAAACTTTATGCTCTTTATATATTGTTCCGTAGGATATTGAAACGATTTAAAAGATTAATTGTTCAGAATGGCCGTTTGTGCTCTCTCCAAATGTATTATGGTGGTTTTTGGAGCACCACCCCAAGAGTCGATACAATAGCTTATTAAGAACTACGCAAGAGAAAAATACACTGATCTTATCAAGTTACTAATGAACAATCAAGTTGTTAAAGATTAAATGAACTGCAATGAGGAATTTTGGCGTATGTTCTCATTCCCTATTCACTAACGACACCCTACTGTTATACATTTGGCGGTGCATCTGGAGAATAATTAAGGTGTTTACTTTGCCGTTTTGAATGTTGTTTTACGTGATGAAACACCTCCAGCGACCACGTTGACCAGTTTCTTTATGATTTGCCTAAGTGATCCGTTTGCACGAACGTTATTTCACCCGGAAATGCCAGGTTATTACACTTGGAATGCTTCATCTAAGAAATTTCAATGACAGAAGCAAGTCGGTGCAGGTCCTGGTTATCCGGATGTGCGTTCTACTTTGATACTACTACGATTGTCTTGGTCGTATTTATACAGTTAATCCAAAGAATGATGAATGCTTCTATTTCCGGTTGTTGCTGGTTAATGTGCATGGGCCTACATCATTTAAGTCACTGCAAACTTGTAATGTTATAGTATGCCCAACATTTTGTGCTGCATGTCAAAAACTAAATTTGCTAGGGAACGATACCCATTGGAATACAACAATCAGTGAAGCAATTATCTCTGCATCTCCAAGTCAGATGCGCACCTTATTTGCTATCATCATTTCGATATGCTTCCCAGCTGGGTTATTATGGGTTAGCTAACCCATGTAACTTATGGCACATGTACAAGAATAATATGTCAGAGAAAATTTTACATCAAACTCGTGTCAGTTCAAGGAATCCCAACCTTGAGATGAACGAGCACGTAATCGGGCTTTGCTCTTAATTGAAGACATGTATTACTTCATCTGCGGTAGTCTATTAGTCAGATTATGAATACTAGTGCCAAATCGCGAAATGAATGACGCATTTCATCGAAAATTAGAACAAGAACGGTTTAAGACTTTATTTTTCTCGAAAGACATTACATCACTTATTGAGAAAAAACTATATCTAATTATTTTATAATATCACCGCTTAGCGTAACTTAATTACATTACAAAATTATGATCAATAATATGATGGTTGTACGTTATACAATCATAACATAAAATATCAGTACAAGAAGGTAGTTGAAAGTTTATTTGCAAATTGTGCGAATATTGAATACGGCTTGAGGAACGTAAGGTGATGACCAACATGTAGCGGATGACGGCGCGGGAGCGGAAAGTTCACGTTACTAAGGTTTGAGCAGGTAAGTGTGTGGTAATATTGTGTTTTGTTTATGGGATTAATTATTTATGTTATTATATATATATATATATATATATATATATATATATATATATATATATATATATATATATATATATATACATCCTGCAACTCATTTTGCGTCAACGGTAAAAAATCTGCATAGTAATAGTGCGTCCACCGACTTACGGCGCCCGTATATCAGACGCAGTATTATTTCAAACCGAGATTGGCGCCAAACGATACCTATAAGCCTCAGGTGCCTATATTTAAAAAATCGTTTTGACGTAATTTTTCTTCCGGAGTAACTGAACGAGTATATTGCTAGTTCACCGAAAAGTCGCTAGAGGCGCTGAATTTCAATATACGTTTTGCACGTATACCATCGTAAGGAGCGCCGATACTAGTGCGTCCACTGTAAAATATGTTGTGTTGTACGCGCATGAACGAGACGCATCGTGCGTCTCGTTCATGCGCGTCTCGTTCATTGGTTCATTCATGGTTCGAACGACAAGGTCGCGTTTGGAGCGAAATGCGACGTTGCCGTTGACGGCAAGGTCGCGACGACGCGAACGGTTTATTTTAATGTTTAATATCATATTTATGTTCACTAAAATGGCGGACGAACGAAAATATTATTATACTCTTTGTTAAAGTCTTACTTGCGTGGTGATTTGATTTTATTATTTGTATTTTAAGCGTAGTGACATAATGAAACGAAACTTAATAACTTTATAAATTTAACTTTAAAAAAAGGTGTAATAAATTTTACTATAAATGAAATATAATAATGAATGAGAATAACTTCAATTTCTGATATTCTGTCTATCAGCCTAGCTATCCCCTGTATCAGGCACCTTATAAATAAAATTTACAAAATGAAAAACTAATTCATATACGTCCAAATCACTACATATTACAAGACAAAGTCGCTCTCCGCCTCTGTCTGTCTGTTCGTGATATTTCTTCGTTTAAACCGCACAACGGATTTTGATGCAGTTATCACTGTTATTTAGAAAATTTATTCCCGAAGGTTTACGCATACATACAAAACATTCTGATAAAGTATTTGTATAATAGAGTAATAGAGAAAATTCCATGTTTTGTGACGAAACCGTTAAAAAAAAAAACGATTTTTCTAACACTGGTTAAACCGTATGAGATACATCAAAATATTGTACTACGGAATTGTATATCATAAAAAGGCCTACAAAAAATCCGCGATAGCATATATCTATGTCCTAAGGTTTACTCACAGTAATAATTTTTATCTTTAAGTAATTAATTTAAAAATATTACTTTATTTGCAAAGCTGATTTCTCCTAATGAATGATCTTTGTCCAAATAAATATATTAGTTACCTTTGAAATTTAATGTAGATCAAAACTGTTCTTTACCTTATTTCATTAAAATTACATAAAATACTTTAGAAGTTATCTCAGATTTAAAATTTTAAAAAAAATAATTATATATATCGGTCGGACGGATTTTTGTTTCGACCGTTGTAACATTGTACAAACGTCTATTATTTTCACTGTTCCTATTTAAACTTTACTTTGAAGCAACGAAAAGTCTTAAAATTTTTGGGATGACGGTTGAATCTTTAGGGACTTTTGTGTTACATGTATTTTTTTTAATATTTTTACAATTTGTAAAATCATTTAAATTAAGAAAATAATGTGTTCGTCATTGCAAAGTTATGTCGATCAGAAAAATTTACATCTGTGAAAAAGATCAAGCTAACTTGTACATATAATATTAATCAATTAATATTATTTATGTTATTATTCAAATGTCATACAGGAAAAGTAAGTAAAAAATAAACGGCTAGTATCAATACTATCAATGTCAGTCAGCTGTCAAAGCTGTCACTAAAATTATGATATAATATGACTTATTTTAAATCAATACAAAATCGATAATAATTTTGATTTATCAAATACTAATTGATGGTTTCGCTATTAATATTACTTTATTTCAATGAACTTTATTGTTTACAACTTTAATTGTGCATCTAAATATTTTGAGTTAATTTACTAGTACTAACCTTTTTTTTATTTATTCTATAATCGAATCGATACCCAATTAATGTGATGAAAAATATCTTTCTCATTTTTCTCCGCTTGCAGATTCAGAATTGAGATGGTTTTTTATATTTTAAAACAAAAAAATATGACCTATTGTTTAAACCATATCTCTAATTATACGTATTAAATTTTGTCCCACTCTCCAATCCCCATCTCCTTTAAGATTTTATTTCCTTTCTTGGAGCAATTCTTTAAAAGCTTAAAAAAATCTATATTGGAAAAATTAAAAAAAAAAATTATTTATCAGTTTCTTATTCATAAATTTTGTTTTTGAAAATTTAAAAATTTAAGTTAATCATCGAAAAAAAAATATTAATAAAAAATTGACAACAACTATATCATTAAAAAATTGACCGTTCTGGTCTTGCGGTGCGAGTAGTCGCCTCATACGCGCGCCAGCTGGTCGCGGGTTTGACTCCCGCTCAGAACAGATATTTGTGTTCATACTAATATTTGTTTCTGGTGTGGGTATATGTTCCTTGTGGGCCGTCGGTCACGGTCGATATCATAGATACCTGATAATGATCGTTACTCATGGTAGGAAATTATCCGCCAACCCGCAATGGAGTAGCGTGGTGGATTAAGCTCTAACCCTTCTCCTATAATTATAGAAAAGAGTCCTTCGCTCAGGAGTAGGTTGTTTACATGCTGATACAGTACAGTACAGTACAAAATGAGTTTTTACTTAAAAGTATGTTATATATAAACTTTATTAATTTAACTTTTTTTAAAACTATTTACGCATGAGAATACGCACTTATTATAGAAATATATCGATTTTTCGCCTTAGTCGCCGAAAGAGAGGTCACTTACCTTAGATTTAAAAAAAATTAAGACACTATAATTTATTCCAAAAAATGAGATTTCGAATTGACAGGCGACATTTGCGCGCAAAAAAGGACATATTACAGTTCCGATGACGTCATTCATGTTTTTCAATGGTCGGTCATACTTATTCGACGCTGACTTTCAAAACCTAAACTAAAATAACCCTCAAGTTAGTTGTCAAACAAGAGTGACCTATTGATGTTTTAAAGTACGTTCCGTATAGATTTACTTTAAATTCGTAATTTTTGTTAATAGTCAACATAAAGTTAATTAAATAAAACTTTGCAATGACCTGTCTTTTATATATTTTATTTTCTACGTTTTTATCACAAAATATTCGTAAATATTATATTCGTCTTTTCCCTATTTACACTAATATTAACGACATCTCATTTTTTTAAATCAATCATGTCATTTGTTTTTTTGTTGAAATTAAAATAAAATCCTTATTTTTTACGTTTTCTTCTATAATAATAATTAGTAAATATTAGTTAGACATGAAAATGGATATGGCAGATAGAAAGTTTATTTATTTATTAAGGAACTAGTGACCCGCCCCGGTTCCGCACGAGTGCAATGCTGATACTAAATATACTACAAAATGTCTTTATATACAACGTTCATATTTTTTTTTTGTCATTAGACAATACAGATATGATTTTTTGCTATTTATAGGCACGCGCCACCGGCCCCCCCCGGCCGGTACTGCCGCAAACGCTTATTTTATTTGTTATTTATGCCACTATTAATATATATATTTTATCAGCCTATATATTATTATACATTTTATTACATGTGACTTAAATTGAAACCGCTTCGAGAAGCTAGTGTCAATTATAAAATTAATAGTAATCATTATATATAATATTAACAATTTTTGCCTTTCTAAATATATAGGACAAAACTTCAAATAGATTATTTATAAAAAATTTAAAAGTTATTTGTAATTCGTAATTGGTCTCCCTATTAATTCTAAATTTTTATTTACATATTTATTTTCTTTTAACATTAAGTAAGTAAATTAATTTTAAGTAAGCTAAAATTTGTAAATAAATGGAAAAGAATTTACTATAAGAAACAAAATTACAGAAAAGAAAAGAGAAAAAAATAAATAAATAAATCACACAATACAAATTCAAAGAGGATTGGAACCTAGTTTAACCCTTAGTTTTATAAAAATCTCGTACTATAACCACTACACATTTCGTTACATAATAATTATAACATTACGTAAAAAAAGCGATAACTATAAACTATAGTAGGCTTGTTGGACACAAGCCTAAGAGCAAATATAATGGATAGGAGCTTATAATGATTAATTATATTATGGAGAAAATAACAAACAATTTCAATTGTTAAAAGCGTGAAAGATTATTAATATTTTTAAAAAATAAATTTCGTAAAATATAACCTTTAGACACGTGACAACACCAATCAGAAAACATTACGTCACGCCGTGCGAAACACCAATCTTGCGTGTCATTGACATTTAGATTATCGCTACAGGTTATATAATATATTAGATACTCTTTCGTTCTTAATAAAATTTGGTTTTTAACAACTAATTTCAAATTTTTGCAAGTTATAATTTGAAAGAATTCACCATGGAATCTGGATTTAGCAAAGCAAACAGTAATAATTCGCCCAGAATCGATGCCGTTATGCTTGGCAATTTTTTCGCGTAGAACAGTGACTTCTGCTCATCTGAATTTCGCAATGTTAAAACTTCCTTGTAAGTAAACATAAGTACAAAATATTAATTATAAACTTAAATGCTATGTCATATTTCAGTTCAGTACACAATAACTTAATGTTTTGACGTACATTTTGCAAGATAATTGATACCTACTGATTTTGAGGTTATATTTACAAAGTATAAAAAAATACAAAATAGTAACAAACTTGTATAATTTCAGGTTTTCGCGAGCTTCATATGGAGATGACGCCATAAGATAGGTCCATCTTAAGCGTGACGATAAATTTTGTACTGTTAAGTGTAAAATATGTCCTGAACACAGAGTTCACGTAAATTTATATGGATGCACACTGGTTGTTGATGAAGATAATATTATTATCTCCGTTCAATGTCAAGACTGCGTAGCTTCACAAGGCATGTAAACAAGCAATAGCTTGCCTTATGTGGGTTCATCGCAGAAGTGAGGAACTATCATGCACTTTGGTGAATGTTATTGGAGAAAATCAAAACTGTCTAGAGTTGGTAGTAGCCTAAAATATTTAATGCCAACACTAATTTTTAAATAAAAATTACATAAAAAATGGAAACGTTGCAGAAAAATATTGTGCCCAAATGCAGCTTCAAATGTATTTAACGGGAAAGAAAATTGTTTATTTTGTATAGCGGACCAAGATTATAGTGAGAATCAAAAAGTGGAGATTTTAAGTGTGCCATTTGATATTGAGTATGTTGAGAATTTGATTGATAAACTATTAAACTTTTGGGAAATTAATATATACCCATTATTATATCAAAGTGTAAAACTATAACATATTTGAAAAAAAAAAAAAAAAAACAATCTTAAACTTTTCCTTAGTTTTATTTTATTAAAGAATCTTGCAAATTAATTAATGCACATGCTATGATATCTTGTCAAGAATTTTTACAAATTTGAAATTAATATTGATAAACTATTAAACTTTATATATTATATTTTAACTTTTGGACATGATTATGGAATTCATTTTTATTTTTAGCTTTATTATTGATCAAGTTTGGAGTGTCAATTTTATTGTGTTTTGGATTTTGAAATTGAGTATATTTTACTGACAATTTAAAATTTTTATAAAATTTTTAATTTAATTTTGTTTAAATTTATGTTGACTTGGTTTTTAAATTTTTAAATTTGAATTTTGATTTTTGAATTTTAATTTTTAAATTTTAATCTTAAATTTTAATTTTGATTCTATCTTGATTGCAACTTGGATTTAAATTTTGAATTTTACTTGGATTTAGTTTTTTGACAGTAATTTTGATATTCACTCTGATTTTGATTTGAGGTGTGGATTTTGAGGTGGATTCTTAATATTGACTTTAATTGTGATTATGTTTTGGAGTTTGAATTGATTTATTTTATTATGGATGTGTAATTTTGAATATTATTTTTGTTCACATTATGCTGATTATGTAAAAGTTTCGATTCTGTATTTGATTGTAATTTTAATTTTGATTATGATTTATATTTCTTAGTTTTCTTGTCTTGATTCTAATCATAACTTATTTGTTTTCTCTTTAAATTCAATAGTCATTTGTTTGCATGGATTGAGAATGTTGTGTACACTTAGTTAATGATATGCATATCAGTGAGTGAGATTTTTGGAATTACTGTATAAATTAAAAGTATATATGTATATTGTAAGTGTACCTATGAAATAAAAAAAAAATAAAAATCATGTAAGCGCCTAATAACTCTCTCTCTATATGAATCCTCAAGCTGGCAATCTGTTTAGTTACCTTCGCTTCAGTTTTACTCATTTCCTTTTTCAACACTTGGGAGGTCTTACTAGTGTAATACTGGATTGATAATAATAGGATTTTTCTCAATTTTTTTAATTGTATTCAACATGGCCTTTGTCACCTCTATATTTTGTCTTCTTCAACTAATTCACTACAATCAGAAGATGATTTAATTTGTAGTGAAGCCATTGATAGTGAGGGACTATTGGAAGCTACAGATGGTATATACATATAAAGAAATATCACTGTCTGAATGTTCTTCAATAAATATATTTTTTGCAATTTTGCTTATACCACATACAGAAGGACTTAATTTTGTAACGGTTACAGTTTTAAATGGGGATGTGGACATGGATGTTACAGAATGTTTCAAAGGTGATAATGCCTAATCAATCAATTTCACATTGGTCTGCACAGCCTTACTTCTGAATTTTTTAGTTATAAATACTTGAACAGATTTATCTCTTGACTGTTGACATAACATTTCTGGCTCATTACTCCATCTGTTTCAATATCTGAAAAAGAAATACAACAGAATAGCTTTATTATAGTAATAACTGGGTATTTGCCATTTCAAACTTTAAATCATTTAGGTCGTTATGTTGTTTAATATTATACATACTTGAACTTTTATCAGAAGTATCTATAAGAGAAGAACATGAAGTACAACTTTCTTTCGATTCATTCAGACACTCTGCTATTATCATCTTTCTTTGTTTTTTTAATATATATGGTCGTTCTGTCCAGCTGCATGTTCGTTTTCTTCCGTTTTCTTGACATCCAAATTTACTTGCCATAGGTACAACCTTGTTTCATATGAACTTGTGATACTGTTCCCTTAATATGATACTCCATATAATTAATCATATCATTTGCCAACTAGAATAATAAAAAGAGTATGTTTGTAACATTAATTAGAAAACTAAAATAAAACGTTACGGATTCTACAAAACATCTAGTTTGCTAAAATTAAGTAATAGACTGTGTTATGTAAAACACTTACATCAAAATGATCTTCACAAAAATACATCAAAAATACATTCTTGAAACCGTTGATAAACTATGAGCATCTTCTCTTCTTGCAAGATTTAGCCACTTTTTCCGTATTTCTTTATTGTTTGGAATATAATTATATAAATAACTTGTCTGGGGTTTTTATCGTCGTGCTATTACACTGGGACACTATACAGTACTTATAATATGAGGAATTCATTTTTAAACGATAAAAACTAAAATATACGAAGACATGATCGCTGTTTGTTTTGTTTCACGCCGTGGCGTGACGTCATTCAAGACGCCATGATTAATAATAGTTTTGTGCGTTTTAGACCCAAATTTAAATTGTTTTTTTAAAACGAGAAATTTAAAATGTAAATGCTCGATTAAAACTAAATAAACATTTTTTTTCCATAAAATGCATAATAAGCTAAAGTATTAAGCAGTTATTGAAATTTAGTCAACTAGCCTATTATATTAATTTTAAGCCTATATTATATTATTGTTATTATTTATTCCACTATTAATATATTATATGTTTTATAAGCCAATGTATTATTGTATATTAATATTATTATTTATATTATTTATTGCACTACTCAATTTTTAATGAAGGTAAAAAAACTACAAATTTCACAAACAAGTAATAACAAGTAATATAAGATATTATTATTGTTGCCAATTCACTCTCGATGAAAGTATTATCTTTTATAAATTGAAAAAAAATATAGTATTACTAAGTATCGAAACCGAATTGTACGTACGAGGTACGGGTTAGATTCTCGCTCGGGATAGATATTTGTATTTGTACAAATATTTGTTTGCGGTCTGGGTGTATTTCCTTGTGGGTCTCCCCACCACGGTTGTTATCACAGACCCTGATAACTATATTTACTCATGGTAGTTAAATTATTCGCAAACCCGCAGTGGAGCAGCGTGATGGATGAAGCTCTAAGTCTTCTAAGAGAAGAGGCCTTCGCTCAGCAGTGGGTCGTTTATTATTTATTTATTTATTTATTTATTTAACAATTACAAGTTTAGACAAATATAAATTTAAGGTACAACATAAGCTTACAATGAAACTTTACTGTGTACCATTTATTGCCGTTAAAATAAAATAAAATAAAAAACTATATCTAAATTACATCTAAACAATACACATAGCTCGAGACAGCGATCGACACGAGTAAGAGTTCTATGTATTATTAAACTAAATATATTTTTAAAATTAAAATAATATATTATAAATTATTATATATATGTGGCCATTTTATTTACTATCTATATGTTGGTTTAAAAATAATTTTTTAAGAATGTTTTTATAGTTTTTTTTTTGCACTTGTTTTATTTATGATAAACGAAGTTCCTTTGGTAGTATATTATTATTGACAAACATATTATATTATTATTGATTATCAAATACAAATAAATGAATTACTAGCGTCTAGAGCAAGGAAATGAGACGCAGAAATAACTAATGAATTGAAGGAATGGAACGAAATTTCGTAATTAATATATTATCTCAAGTAATGAAGATAAACATTGTATTGTACATCATTTAATTCATTCATTAGCTCGATACAAATATATATTATATTATACATACAACTTTTATTACTTTGATACTAGATGATAACAAATAAACAATAATATTAATATTTCAGAGAAAAAAATCTATTAATTTAAAATTTGAATTTAAATACACATTCTTTATTAATTTTATTTCTGTGAATTAAAAATGTTTATTTTTTATTTGAAAGTATAGCATAATTGCTTAATTTCGAATGATGTAATGTAATGTCCTTAAGGTGTAAATAGATATACATACATTAAAATTTACAATATTTCAAAAATCCGGATAATATAATAATATAATATAATACACTTATCTACAGCTGAAAATATTATACGGGTGTATTTGGTATTGTAAAATTAGCTGCTACATACATCATCATAAATCTTCCTTTGCAGTTACAAGGTAATCAACAAAATTATTCAAATATTAAAAACGAAACTAATTGTTTAAGCTACCTTTTTTTTACAATTACCTATAAAATATCTTAAATTTTGTATTCTCAACAAAGTATATAACTTTTTTTTTAAATTCATATATATTTATATAATTTATTATAATTTTACAATATTATACATATTTAGAAAGCCGATCTTAAAACTAATTATATATATATATATATATATAACTGGTTATTAAATTCATTACAAATGACAATGGATATACCTTAATTACTTTAAATCTTTAATTTTATAATAATTACTAAAAATATTGCCATATAATATGGTTTCGTAAAAAAAATTTATAATTTATTAATTATTTTTTTTGTAACTTTTACGCAAGACTTTTACGTATATGGCAAGTTATTCGCACACTAATTATATGAATCTCTGAATCTTATTTCAACCTGATGTTAGTAAATTTCCATTGTTAATAAAATTTAAAATAAAGTATTAATATCGCTTTACGTTATTAAACTTTCATGTAATTAAAAAAAATCTATGTTTTCAAGTCCGAATTTTAAAAGTAAATAAACAAATATTGTTTTATGAATTATAAATATTTTGAAGAGAAACTATATTTGATTGTAAAATGAATATAACGGTATATGAAAAAAATATATAAATAAAACATAAGATAATGATTTATGACTAATTGTAGGAAAATTGATAGACTGCGTATTGTGTAAAAAATTATGTAATATTATTTTGTTAAAGTAGTGGGATAATGAATGAAAAAAAAAAATTAAAAATTGTTTCTATTGACCATTAGCTTTATCATTGATAAATAATAATCGATCTGATCAACCGAAAATCGTGAAACTGTTAATCGTTTAATAAGTTCCAAGTTAAGCGTTTTGCTTATGGTTTGAGAATTAAATAATATACATATATATAAATAATAGAATATGATTAATAATAAGAGATAATGATGATGGCCGCCTATTATCTCGATCATGCTATACGCGAGTCCGACTCATATCCGAGATAAATGGTTATATGCATTATATAGTATATAAATAGTGCATTATTAGGTTTAAATCTTTTCAAGCATTCCAAATACATCCGGTATATAATTGAGAGAAAACTAAAGGCTAAGTATGTAAATTCAAAACCTATTTTCAATAAATATGTACAGTTATTCTATATAGAAAGAAACAATTATTTCTTCTAGTATCTACTCAGATATTATTCATTATGAGCATTTAAGCAATAAAATCAACAATAATAATTTGTTTAGGAAAACTAAAACAAATAATAATAATTATGACTAATTTGCAACACTGTATGTGTAATTAAATATATTAGTTCTCTAGAACAGTTTTATTTAAGTCGCATATTTAATAATTATAATTTTATATATTGAATATTTATATTTTTGGAGATGAAATAAAACAAAAGTAATTAAGAAATTTTATTAAAATATATAGTTTTTTTTCTTTTTATATTAATAGTAATTTTATCTAGAATTCTTTCATAGAAGTATTGATATTTCTTCTCTATAAAAGATACAGCACAATAATTGATGCTATGCTAATTTTGTGGATTGTCTGCAAGGCTTTTTATTTTATTTTATAGCTGAAAAATATATGAAAATAACAATGAATTTTATTATTCTTAATAAATTTATAGTCATTTTGATATAATTTAAATATTTCACCGACTACTATTATCATACTTTATCAAAATATTTAATTGAAATAACTTTATTCTAGAATGTGAAATAAAAAAAATTTAAACAAATATCTATACTTAGTCTTAAAATAATACAAATGTAAATTATATTGTTAACATTACATTATATTTTTAATATTTATTGAATAATTTAAAAAATACGTACCTTTTATTAAACTAAAAGTTTAACCTTTATTATTTAATCTCCAAAAGTATTTTTTTTAATTTATTTATTTTAAGTAGCTTTTAACATCTAGGGTCATTAGCGACTAAAAGATATTAACAGTATTTTATAGCAATTAAATTAAAGTATAATAGTTAATCTTAAAAATTTTACAGTATTTTTATAATCGGTGAGACACTCTTTTAATGTCTTATGAAGATTAACATTACTTCTTTCTGATTTAAACATTGGACAATCAATTAATAAATGTTTTATGTTCAGCTCACTATCATATCTAGAGCATTTATTCTTCGGGATTTTAGTGATAAGATGTATATGTGTGACGTTACAGTGGCCTATTTTTAATCTATTTAAAACTATTTCATTCCTTTTGTTGTATAATTGCAAATATATAGTATTATAGAGTATTATGTATTATTATGCAAGAGTATTTTGTGTTGGTGATGAATCAAAGTTTTTAATAACAATTTACTACAAAGTTTAAAAATAAAAATAATAATATAAGCAATTGAAAAAATAAATTATGACATATTATAATGTTGACTACATGTCAAATATCTTTAAAATGGTGGCCTGTCCGACTAGCATACGCGCACGACATAATGTTGTCTACCCCTTTTCTCGTATTATTTCTCTATGTCTACAGTAGCTAACATGTAATTTTGTCGAATTTTGACGTGATTTTGACGTTTGAAGAAGAGCGTTTTCAATATTATCGACGTATTTAATGCATTTAAACATTTAAAGTAAGTCGGTATACTTCTCAACATTTGTATGTTTAACCCTAGAGTAGGCGCGTCTTTCCGCAAAACGTCAGTGGGCGCGTTGAGCATTTTGCCGCTCGTTTTCGTTGTCAATTTTTAAGTAGGAATACTGCAGTTTAATTTATTTATTTTCTCAGAATTTAAGTAAAACACAAATAAGGAATGACAAATCAACATATTTATTGAATTTTGTTTAGGGAACTTTGGTTTACAATCGACTTAAGAAAAGTTAACGTTTTAATTTACTTTTTTAAATTATCCTACATTACCCTACTATAATCTTTATAAAAAAAAAGGAAAAAATAACAAAATTAAATATTTTCTAAATCTACAGAATATGCTTTGGCGAAACAGTCTTCACATAAGTATCTGCAATGTTCATTGCACAGTAATTTTGAGTATCTGCAACACCCTTTTTCGTGCATCTATTTTTCTTTGATGGACATATGCTGCATTTACCTTCCTTCTTTGAAGATGATGATTTTTCTATAGGAACTAAGCGAGCAATTTGGTTCCTCAGAGAAATATTTAAGGTGTCTACAGAAGACCTTGCGGTCATATATGGCTTAACCAGGACTATCCCAATCTTCTTCAAATACTGTTGGCGTAGGAAGTTTCCAGTTATTGATTTTGTAAATTATTTGGTTATTTGTACCGGCAATATTCATCATCGAAAAAAAAAACCTCATTGGCCATCTGTGAGTCATTCTACTAACAGAGTTCTCTTTCTTCATTTGGACCATGACATTAACACCACCTTTGGTTTCATTATAAAATGTAATAATTTCAGGCTTTACAGTAGGTCCGGTGTTTTCTCGTCGATTCTATCATTCTTATAAAAATTTGATAATAGTAAGATTACTTATTTTGCTTCTTGTTTGGAACATGAGACAGCAAAACTTTCTTCTCGCCAAACCCAAACATCGAAGATGGTCTCTTTCGATTAAAGATCAAGTGTCACGTGTGATCAAGTGTCAAGTGTTCAGAAAACAAGGTGTAATTTCTTTTTTCTTTTTAAGTAAAGTTCCAACGATGGTCGTTTTATGATCAGTTAGCAGCTGATCTTAAACAGTAAATAATATATAGCACAATTTTTACCTACGGGAGTAGGCGCGCAGTGAGCAAATTGCCGCTGAACGACTCTTGGTGATAACAATCTCCTCCTCAAGCAGTCCTCCGCGCACTGATGGCGTCCAATTTTTCGGTACGGGTTACGAACGAATGTGGGGACAGGTACTAAGAAGCGCAAAGTTTACGTGCAATAGTTTTAAGAATTATTAACGTTTTTTTGCAGAGGGCGGCAAAATGCTCATAGCGCGCCCACTCTAGGGTTAAAGTACATTCCTTATTGGAAAAGTGAAATGACATGACAGAATATAAATATTTTATAATGAATAGGGAGACGAATAACGAATTACAAATAACTCTTTAATTTTTCGTAAATAATTTAGTTGAAGTTTGGTCTTAGTAACAAAACATTTTGTAATTTCATATATATGCTTTTTTTTCTTTGCTTTGACCCGTGTCCAATTTTTTTAAATCTCACCCCGTTGTCTCTCTGCTTTTTGAGTTTTCTTTCTTTAAGTCTGTGTTCGTTCAGTTAAAAATTGTTTTCTTTAATTCAAAATTCAATTATCAATAACAGTCACTTTATATATTGATAGAAAAATAAAATAAAATAATAATACATCGCGAGGTATCGAACCCGAGTCATCCGTACGAGAACCTTGTACGCTGACCACTTAGACATCTTGTAGTTGCAATTGAAATATTTCCAAATGAGTCTGATACAACGCGTGCATGCACAAAGCGGCAACGTCTCATGAATAAGAGGACGTGCTACCCCTCGCGTTTGATATACGTGTAAAAAGACTAACAGTGTGGTGTATACGAAAATTATACGCAGGGAAGTGCAAACGTAAAGGACGACATTAGTACCCTGTAATGACTGAAGAGCGAATATCCACAATTTTAAACTTTTAAAAAATATAAGTTGACCAGGAATATATAATGCGAAATAGAAATCAATATACGCAGACACTTTAGTGATAAAGCCAGTGGTAGTGATGGACGCCGTGAGTCCGTTTCATAAAAGGACGCAAAATATCTTTCGTGATTTATATATATATATATATATATATATATATATATATATATATATATATATATATATATATATATATATATTTATACATTATTAATTATTTATGTTATTATATTAATATTATTATATATTGTGTATATATATTTTATATTTATTTAATTTTATATTTTCATTTGGTTATTCAGAGTATTTATTTAGGCTTAAGATTATAAAGCTAAACAAGTTATGGAATATTTGCTATTGTATTTATTTTGTATGGTTAGTCATGTGTAACTGAGTGTGTATTTGTGTATGTTGTATATGTTACTGTATCTATGTATAGGTGCGTATCTACGTACATTTTGTGTGTATATGTGTGGGTTCTTGTATATACAAAATTGTGAAGATATATTTCTAATTCTAAAAGTGTTTTTTTTTGTGTAAAGTTAATCGTTAAGAATATATTCTTTTAGTAATTTTTTAAACTTGTTGAGTGGTTTAACTTCCCTGATATCTTTTGGCAGTTTATTGTATAGTTGTGCACCCTCAAATAGAATATTTTTCTTGCCATAGTTTGTCCTTGGTGTTATTAGGCTGATATTATTTGCTTGCCTTGTCATACGTTTGCTTATCGTTATCTTTTTTGTAAATACAATGTTTGAGTGAACGTCTTTGGTTAGAATTTTCCTTATGAGAAGACATGTGTTATATTTGTAGGTTTGCATTAAGTTCATGATCCTGGTCTCTTTATATATTTTACTTGTTGGTGTTAGGAAATTATAATGAAATAACGTTTTTATTATTTTGTTTTGAGTTGTCTGTAGTGGTTTTAGATTAGACTTAGCTGCCGTGCCCCAAACTTCAATCAAGTAATCTATTTGTGATTTAACCAAGGAATTGTAGATCGTATATTTTACATGTTTTGGAAGGCACCTTACAATACTACGTAGTGCTCCAGTTAAAGAAGTCAGCTTGGATCGGATATTTTGTATGTGCGGTTTCCATGTTAATTGTTTATCGAGTAACAATCCTAGGTATTTTTCTTTGCTAACTTCCCGTATTTTTTCTCCGTTAATGGTTAAAGGATTATAATTTCCAATTTTTTTGTTTTTTGCTGTAAATAATATATAGTTTGTTTTTGATGTGTTGATAGTTAGTAGGTTTGATTGTAACCAAGTATTTATAAGATCTAGATCATATTGTGCATCGCTAATTATAGAATTGATAGAATTGCCGGAAT
Organism: Euphydryas editha; assembly: GCA_036937285.1. Taxonomy (NCBI): domain Eukaryota; kingdom Metazoa; phylum Arthropoda; class Insecta; order Lepidoptera; family Nymphalidae; genus Euphydryas; species Euphydryas editha. The sequence goes on from JAUPFZ010000025.1 coordinate 8,651,703, forward strand.
AAAACAAGTTAGTGTCGTCAGCGTACAATGTAACGTCTCCTTTAAGTCCTATGTCTTTTATGTTGTTTATATATATTAAAAATAGCAAAGGTCCTAATATCGATCCTTGCGGAACACCGTAGTTTATTAGCTGAGGAGTACTCTGATGTCTATTGATTTTAACAATTTGATGTCTATTTGATAGGTATGATTTTAATATTTCTAGTGCTTTATTGTCAATTCCTTCGTGTTTTAATTTTTGCAAAAGTATTTCATGACTTACTGTATCAAAAGCCTTTTTTATATCAACAAATATTCCTAATGTAATCTTCTTTTTGTCAATATTAAGTTTTATTTTTGTCACTAAGTCAATTGCAGCAGTAAGTGTGTTTGATTTCGGTCGAAAACCATACTGCTTATCATAAAGAAAGTTTTTCGATGCAAGGAACTCACTAAGCCGATTATACAGTACTTTTTCGAATATTTTTGACACTGTAGGCAGAACAGATATAGGCCTGTAGTTTCCTGGATCTATTTTACTACCTGTTTTGTGAATGGGACACACCTTCGCTATCTTGTGATGAATCTGGAAACATTCCTTCTACTAGGCATTTATTAATACAGTGAGTGAGTTTCTCAGAGATAAGATCGGTGACGCACTTGATCATTTTGGTACTGATCCCGTCAATACCAGTGCTTGTATTTGGATCTAAATTACTTATTATTTTTGTTATTTCACTGACAGTGGCTGGTCTGAATTGAGATATTGTGATGCCTTGTTGATTAAGAGGTTGTGAGTAGGTTATGTTACGTTTATTGATAATTTCATGTGCCAACTTAGAACCTACATTTGAAAAAAAAGTATTGAATTCTTCACATATTTCCGTGATATTTGTAATTTGGACTTCTGGAGTAGATAATGTAATAGGTATATAGTTTGTTTTCGCTGTATTATGGACTAGACTGTTTATTAATTGCCACATTTTTAATGGTTTGCTTTTAAAATTTGTAAATGCTGTTTGATAGTAACGATTTTTAGCAGATTGGATATTTATATGTGTTGAATTTCTTATTTTTAGAAAACGTTCTTTTAGGTCATGGTCTTCCGGGTTTTGTTTTAAGTTATACCAAATTATGTTTCTTTCATTTATTGACTTAAGGGTTTTGTCAATCCAGTCCTTTCTGGGGGGGTTAAGAATTTTGGTTTTTGCAATCTTATTTTTAGCGAGGGCTTGCATTAGGATTGATTCAAGTTCATAATAATTACTGTCAAAGTGATTATTTGCAATAATTAAATTTTGAACCGTGTTGTAATATCCAATGTCAAAGAGATTTCAATATGAGGCAGTTAACTAACTGCCTCATATTGAAATCTCTTTGGTCTTTCTGGTTTTATTCGTTTTATTTCTAAGTAAATTTGCTTGTGATCGGACAAAGAGCTTTCAATGACGGACATATGAAAAGTATTCTCAAGTAGATTTGTACAAATGTGGTCTAAAATAGTTTTAGTTGTAGGTGTTTCACGTGTGCAGTAACTTTTATCAATTTTGTTAAGAATTTTAAAACCATTTTCTTTAACTACCCTCTTATACTCTTTTATACATTTCTCTTTACTTAATAAATTTAGATTTAAGTCCCCAAAAACTATACCCCTTTTCCTTTTTGTTAAATACATATCATAGGTTTCAAGAAACTTATTTATGTTTGATGCTGGTTGCCTGTATACAGCTCCAATGTCGAGACAAAGTTTGTCTATATGTATCCATAGGAAGTTATTGCCATCTTCACATTTTTCATCTAGAGCCTCATGTTTAAGGTTGTTGTGCACATATATGGATACACCACCACCTCTTGAGTTCTTTCTGTAGTTATAATAATGTGTGTAATTTGGTATGTTCACTCTTTGGGCTTCCGCTTCATCTTTTATCCATGTTTCAGTTAATATTATTACATGTAAGTTTGTTTTGAATGCCTCAATTATGCATCTGATCTCATCTAATTTGCCATGTGTCTTGATGCTGCGAACATTGGCGTAGAGGAACTTCAGTGATTTAGAAGTGGCTGTAACATCAGTGTAATTGCTAGTAATTTCATATGTAACTTTGTCACCTTCAATCGTTTGATTTTCTTCAGAAACTAGTTTTTTGGCTGGGCCTTAATAATTTTTGGTGTTCCTTTGATGTATTTAATTATTAAGTTTGTTTCACCATTTTTTTCTCGTTGATGTAGTTCTTTTATAAGGTTGGCTAAAAATTTTTGTTGATGAGGTGTCTGATCGGAGAAGAATCTAACACCATCTTGCTTGTAGTTAGACCTATTTCGAAGTAATATTTTGACTGTTTCATGAGAGTCAAAACAGATTTTGAGTGGACGTGTTTTTTCTTCATTGTATTTACCTAAGCGTAACGCTTTTTTGATCACCGGACAATTTGGATATATATTTTTTATAATATTGTAAGCTTTACTTACGTCAAGTTCGCGCCTTTCAGCCATTTTCTTACACGGTTGCTCTGGAATGCCTGTTATAATAATGTTCTTACTGCGCTCTGCACGTTCTTGTAACTCTGTTATTGCTTCATCACATGTAGTCATTAGAACAGGGGATAGTTCAGGTGCTTGAGATGTCCTGGCATTGGATTTTAACTGCTTGATTTCACTCTGGAGGAATGTTATCTTTTCTTCTAGAACATGAATATAATACCCCTATTGAATCTTCAAAAGAAGGAAGTCTATGATACCTTAATGAGGGCAACTGATGATGGAAACAGTAATTTATTTTTCATTTCTTCATTGACATTCAGACATTCAAGAACATTGCAGTTGCAGTTGCTTCTTCTGGAATAGCGGCCACATTGTCAGAAAGATGCTGTACGGCTCACTTAGCATTTAAATTGCCGTTAAACCTTCAAACTGTTGAACAACCAACATGTAATATTGCAAAATATTCCGCAGTGGTCAAAGTTTTAGTATCATTAGAAAATCATCGTCTGGGACGAATGCACAAAGACGCATTAACGTGCATTGAAAGTACTTAACCGAACATTGAAAGATCTACGCAATGACTCGAGATGTTTTGGAGGCGCACTGATTTTACTATCTTGCGATTTCCACCAAACACTGCCTGTAATTCTAAGATCTACTGCTGCCGACTAAATAAAAGCTTGTCTTAAATTTTCAAATCTATTTCGCTATGTGAAGAAACTTCAGCTGACAACAAACATGAGAGTTGCGTTGCAGAACGATATATCTGCTGAAGATTTTGCTAAGCAATTGCTGACTATCGGTAGTGGTCGAGTTCCTGTCGATGAATCGAGAGGATTAATATCATTGCCTCCAAATTTCTGAAATGTTGTCTCATTGTAAGACTAAATTATCACCAAAGTATTTTCAAACATCATTCCTAACCACGAAAATTACGAATGGTTGAGTGAGCGAGTAATTTTAGCAGCTATAGATGTGGATGACTTAAATTTCATAATTCAGAATGAAATCATAGGTACACTGCATTCATTCAAATAAATTCATAGTTTAACAAATAAAGATGAAGCCACCGACTACCCAATTGAATTTTTAAACTCCCTGGATGTGCCTGGCTCACTCCCGCATAATTTACAACTAAAGGTTGGCTCGATAGTCAATCATGCTTCGAAAACTAAGCCAACTAAAACTATGCAACGGAAAGCTTTAGGACACTGATGATCAATGTGACTCATGCAACGATACTCAAAGGAAAATTCAAGGTGAGCAAGATCTCATTCCGATGATCCCGATGATCCCAACCAATATGCCGATTGAATTTATATGACTTCAATTTCCAATTCGACTTGCATTCGCCATGACCTATTATACGTGGCATGTTTACGAATCGGAAAACCATATGCTTTATTTGAGCTTGCACCTAATAACAAGACGAAAAATGTCGTGTATCACAAGGTGCATCACTGAAGAGTGCAGTGCAACCCATGTAACAAAATACATGGTCAATAAAACAAATGTCTTGCTGGCATGTATTTAAAATACATGTTTTTTTTATATCTACTTTATGTTATAATTAAGAATTTAACTTAATCATTTTGTATTATTTATTCAAATCATAAATCTGCTCTTTCAGTAACTGTTTGGCAGAACGAAGTTAGCTGGGTCAGCTAGTATTTAAATAAATAAACGAAAATTTTCTCGAACCATTTTTAAAGATATTTGTTTTTAATAAATCTTTTATTCAGAAAGAACATTTAAACACCATCTCTTAAACTGAAAGTCTATTCCCGAGCACTCCATCAAAGTGATTACAAGGTTCAAAAAAAGCAAGGCTATTAGTATTACGGGGGTGGGGTACGTGGGCACTGATACTAGGTATAACGTTACGTACCGAATATATATAGAGTATACCTTGAAAATACTTCTTCATATCCTGCTTAAGCCATTGCTACGTATCAATAGTTTTTGGGTTGTCTGGAAGAAATGGCTTAAAGACTGCCCCAACAGTAAGTACTTTACAATTTGTAAATGTCATAAGCCTCACTTGTTTGTATTTTATACTTTTTTGGTGTACAAAAAAGTAAAAAAATTTCACCCTGAATACGAAGGATCACGATCCACCTCTTTTACATACTTTGAGTAATCGGGAAAAGAATCTCATGAAGCCAAACTTCTGAAGACCACTCAAGGAATTAATGAGGCACTATGGCAATGAAGACATTTTGAGTACTGCGTTTGGCAAAATATTTTAACGATTTCAGATTAGCTAACAGATAAAAAGAATCTTAGAGCTGCATATAAGATAGTTAACATTAACTTACATTATTTAATAAGTTATACTTGCGACTTATAAAGAATGTATCTTCTAAAAATAAGACACGGTACGAAGTGGTAGCTGGTGGTGTGAATAATCTTACTAGTAATAAAGTTCGAAAACGTAATTAACTGTATGTCCTCCGGATATTGAGTAGCTAGAATCATAGGCTTGACCGATAATATTTTCAACAATTAGCGATATAGGGCAGAACGCAAATTTTCCACAAGGAGTCTGTCAAATTGTATCAGTTACATTTTTCAAAGAAATAATTACTAAGTTCATTAGATCATTCCTGAATAGCCGCAACTCACAAATTCTAAGCCACGTCAGCCTTAGTTGGCTTTTGCGAAGACAAAGCCTCGTAATAGATACATTATCTTTCTTTATAAAACTATTTAGATTACTCACAAGGAAACTCGTTTCTTGAAATAGCTAAACTGAGGACTACGAATATGCTTTTCCCACCCTGTAATTTTGGTTTCCGGTCATACGTTCTGTGTGCAATACCATCAAGCTGATCGTATTAAAGACCCATTCCAGTCAAGGCTATAAAGTAAATTTTAAAGTAACAATTGTTATGATGCTCGACTTCATTCTCCATATAAACCATATAATTAAAATTAAGTTACATCAGTAAAATGCTATTGTTATGTCTCGTCAGTTTTTTGTCACAAAAATAACTAGGTTGGACTATTGTAATGTATAACTAAATACCTGGACTTTCATTATTCTCTGAATGTAGTAAGCACTTTATTTCAGCTTCTTTTACACACGTGTAGAAGTTTTCACACTCCTTGATGCACAGGCTAAGGAGAATAATATTTTTGCACACCCAGCCGAGAACGAAAGCATCAATAAAAGCTTTTGGTTCCTGAAAGTTATTTAAAATATTATTCTTTAAAATTAGAATAGAAAACAAGATTAAATTATTGTATGTTTAACCTGAAAAATTTGTAGGCAATTTTCGTCCTATTTATTTGTACAATTTAATTGTATGATTTAAATAATTATGTATGAAGACTACAAACTGACATGCCTATCATTGACTTGCTTAAAGTACAATAGTTACAAAAATACTCACTGATGTATGGGTTGTGAAATGTAATTTTTTTAATTCTATGAAAATCTGAACAAATACTAAACTTTGAACAAAAGAATATACGACTTGCAATAACACCTGAAAAATGTTCAAATTAATTTTTAAAATAAAATAAATTTAAAAAAAATTTCATTTGGGAATGCTGTTTTGAAATAGACACCAGTATAATAGCTGAGTCAGTTTCAGTCATCGTCGTATACTTGGATTATAAAATCTTTCTTATCTTTTTACAATTGTGAATATAATTAATATTAGTTTTTAATACATTTAATTGTTATGCTGAACCAAATTAAAAAAGCTTGTTATAGATACTGAGCAATTATGATTACGAGTAGTCAAAAATCCAGTAATAGTCAGTCCTAATAATATAAATATTCGGAATCAACGATACTGTACAAATTCTTTCCCTACTAACGTCATCAAAAGTTCAAGATGTCATTAGCAGTGATTAGTGTAAGAGATCTATGAACACACTCATAGTTTTTACTTACCGGCACTTGAAAAATAATTTTAATTAAGTCAAACGTTTTTAAGATCTTAATATAAGTATTAACAAAACTTTTTAGGAAACCATTTTTAAGTTCTCGATTATATCGATTGTATTGCTCCGAAAAACATGGAACATTATAAACCCACACTATAAGACAGTTCTTTAACAGGTTCGTGTATCGGAACGCACACAGTATATTAAGGTCGTAGAAAATGTGCATAAGAAAGTAGAAAAAATTTAAAATATTATTGATTAAATTATATTTAATTGAAGTTAATTGGGGCAAAACAAGAATTAAAACTACATAGCCCATGATATGGCATATAATAAACCACCAATTTCCTTTTCGCCATTTTTCTACAATTTTGTCACAGCTACGGAATGTCTCACACTTAACGTTAATAATATCTTGCATGTTCATTATCATTTGAATTGTATTATTGTTATTGTAAACGTTGTTTACAAATAAGACGAAGGCGTGAATTATGTAGAGAATCAAATTAAATATCATCGAGTAATACAAGATCATTGTCGAATCCATTAAAGGAACATCTCTTAATCTCAAACAAAAATAGTGCAGGTATATAATAAGAAATGTAAACAATAACGAAAGAATTTTGTAAATATATCCTTTTGAGTTAATGAAGCTGTTTTTTATCTTGAACTTAGATTGGAAGAAAAAATTTTGTAAAATATTCAGCGGAAACAGAGCGGATTGAAACTTTTGATCAATGTAATTATTTTTAAGGTATTTATTTTCATTACTGAACATTTTTTAATTTGGAAATTTTTAGAAATATGAATAAAACAACAGATGAAATCGTTTCACTGGCTGAATTTTAACGAATGACTCAAGTTGTGCGGTTACTTTCACGTTACTAAACAATTACTTTAATAGATCGATATTGTTTCTATAGCACTAACAAACATCGTTACTAACATATTAAAAGGATATGAATGTTTACTTAATATGTACGTAGATATTTATACATATAATAAACTACACGGTCAATATATTTTTACGATTTAATTATATTACTTAAGGTTTTATAGATAAGAAAATTTAGCCATTCTTAGCTATAATTTATGTTATTTATTTGAAAGCATCTAAGTTGAACAATTACTTATTGTAAAATGAGACAGCAATTGATTCGAAATTAATTTAAAAATTAGACACGTAAAATAGTACAACTGGGCTGGGCAGGGTATATGAAACTTGCACGAGTCTTTTAATTACAGATATTATAAATCTTGAAGACCAAAGTTTTTAACGAGTGTGTCCTACCAAATATGACCTACAGAGCCGAGACATGTCCAGTATGTTTGGTGCGCCAACTTTTAAGTGCAATTAGTAGCGTACACATAGCTGAAGCCTTATTCTACGTTTTCTCAGTTTTAGGATTTCCTTCTTAAATTAAAATTGACTCTAACACTAAGTTCAATAAAGAAGTTATAAAAATAAAACAAGTGCGAGTCGGACTCGCCCAAGAAGGGGTTCTGTAACTTTGATCGATGTTTTAATAAACGTGTATTTTTTTTTAATAAAAAAAACTTCTTACTAAATCTCGGTCAAACCAATTTTCGTTGGAAGTTTGCATGGTGATGTACATCATATATTTTTTTTTAGTTTTATCATTCTCTTATTTTAGAAGTTACGGGGGGGTGACACGCATTTTACCACTTTGGAAGTGTCTCTCGCGCAAACTATTCAGTTTAAAAAAAAATGATATTAGAAGCCTCAATATCATTTTTGAAGACCTACTCATAGATTAGACCCATAGATAGACCCCACACGTATGGGTTTGATGAAAAAAAAAATTGAGTTTCAGTTCTAAGTATGGGGAACCCCCGAAATTTACTATTTTTTTTTCTCTTATTTTTGTGTAAAAATCTTAATGCAGTTCACGAAATACATCTACTTACCAAGTTTCAACAGTATAGTTCTTAAAGTTTCGGAAAAAAAGTGGCTGTGACATACGGACGGACAGACAAACAGACATGACGAATGCATAAGGGTTCCGTTTTTCGCCATTTGGCTACGGAATCCTAAAAAGATGTGTGCCTTACATATCATTAAATTTATTTTCAAAACTCCGTATAATCCAAATTCAAATTCACTTATAAAGCTTTTCCATTCAACGACAGTATAAAAACGTTAGGATTCAAAGGATGATTAATAAGGACGACTTTCATTTATCGTGAAATTATCTCCAATTGCGTACTAATATGTACTATTAGTACGTAATAATTCTATTCATTCGGCAACAAATTAGACTCAATGTAAGTTACTTTTTTGACACATTGTGTCTAGAAACCCTTTAGAGATTCATTACACTAAACTATTTTATCTATATTACGTGCTTAAATAACGAAAAACACTGAAATCATAATGGAGTATACGTTGTGCGCGTACTTGTCCGTGCGTTTGCAGCGCACGCGTCTAAGAAAAAGGAGCAGGTTATAACGAAACGTAACCAGACAGAAGAGATTACATCAAAGTTACGTACAGCAGATTTTAAACAAGTCACCAAAGACGTGAGAAACAACAAAACGAAGCCACCTAAACATATAGCAAAGATACTTTCAAAAGATGCTTTGTAATTTTCGTAACAAGGTATAATGTACTTTAGTATTTTTGATGTACAGTACTATGAAAAATATTCATAAAAAAGAAAAGTCTGTAAGCAAAAAAGTACACTTTTAAACATTCATTTAAGAAATTCCGTCCATTGAATAATAATAAATGATCAAATTAAGATTGTATATATGCATATCTATTCTATCCCAAATAAACAAACTCTAACAATTATTCCAATATCCAAATTTCCAGCCCTTGGAGTGGAAAAGTACGCATACATAGAAGAAACTAGCAAGAAGAATTCTGACGATACCCTACTGTGTAATTCGCTGGACTCAATTTCTGTAGGAAACAGAAGATTGTACCACCTCTCCAATAATGCAAAAAAAGGAAGTTCACCCTTTCACGCCTAAATCTTAACGAAGAGGGCCTAATCTTTCGAAGAGGGCTTCAAAAAGTTCGTGTATGTATGTGGTTAATAATATAAGCGTTACGAATAAAACATTAAAAAGATACAACAATACCACCAGATCCGATCAGAACTTTATAGATCAAGAAGAAGTCCAGTACTAACTGCATCTAGAAGATATCTCACTAGACAGTTTACATGAACTTTTGAAACAATGTTAGAAATTAAAGAAGTAGATGACTTATAATGGTTTGATATAAGGGTACGCTGTTCCTCTATACAATAAATGAGACGCTGGCTATAGGGAATCGCCCATATCTATATCTTCAAGTGATGGAAACAACCGAGGGACATAAGTGGCGAGGGCGCTTCTGGAAGCTGCATGACTAGTTTCCATCTTAAAGAGGGAGGTGCTAGCGAAACGCATATTCTATAACGCATCTCGGTGACACCAGAAGAATCAAAACAATAGAGGACTATAAAAACTGTATTTAATTGATTTTTGACACAATATATCCCTTTGTTATTAGTTTTAATCTTCTTTTAGACTCGTTTAAAACAATATATGTATAAATTATTCGTATTTACAATAATTGTAATGAATAAATAAAATGTATCTTTCAAAAAATACTTCTACAGGTCGCCTTATAATTCATGTTGTAATTTTTTTTTTTTGCTACAATTATTCTTCTCCCTCAGCTTCTTAAAAATATAGTGTATAGTAAAATAGACGATTCGTATCGAGTATTTTCAACGACAATTGAGTTACGTTCGTTAGACAAGCACTTTTCTCTGATAATTACAAAATACAAGATAAGCCCGTTGTACGTGCTCTAGGTTTCATTGTTTATACATATATAATAGACGGATAATATACGAGTTATCCTCATTATTTTCTTTAAAAATGTATAAAATGCACAGAAAAGTGCTCGATCAACAAAATGGTGATTTACATTTTTCATACCTCTTCCTGATTAAAATCAGTCAATGTGCGCTTGATGCACACCTGAGTCTAAGCCACCTTTTTGACACCTTATCTTAACTCTCAAAATGCGCTTTATCATATCGCACGCTTGGAGCACCTAATGTGAACTATTTACTGTTACCTCATAAACATCGAAATTTAACGCACGTAAAATAAAATGTAACGTTTAGTCTAGATATAAAGTTCAACACCAAACAACCAAACTTAGTATATAGCACTATACCTCTTTATAGAACTAATTCATCTTAATATTTTGTGTGAATTATAAAATATTTTTAAAATTAAAATTATTAAAATATGTCACGCTTGTTTATTTATCAAATTCTTGTCCTTTATCTGATTATGTATGTGTATAAAATAAAAATTTCTGGAAGATATCGCTTTTAAGCGATATAGCAGCCTATTGTACATATTTCAAACGTTTTTTTTTAATATTGCTTTGTCTTGATGTATGATAAAGTGTATTATATTATTGTTATTATTACATCTAAATTATTTTAGGCTTATTTACTTTTTTAATGCTTATAGTTAATAAAGGAAATGTAATATTTCTTTTTTAACCGCAGTCGGAGCATCATTTTTAAATATTTTTATTTTTTTATTTACAACTTAGCTTAAATAACAGATACGTTCATATTAAAAATCGTATAATTTTGTGTACCTACATTCCTAGTACCTCGTAACATTGCGACGGTAACATAAGAACAAATATACATACACATATACATGAATAAAGTTCAAAAACATAATCTTCGTTTTACCACTGTCGAGTAAAAAGATACAAATTTAATCTATATATTTTGCTAATCGTATAAGCATGAAACTTTTCAGTGTAGATTGGGGGCAGTAATGTAAACATTAAGAAAAAAAAAATTATTATTGTAAGATATCTTCTAAGAAATATATATCAAGGTATTCTTAAATTAACTGACATAAATAATATTTAAAATATTTTTTTTATATTTTAACAGTTGTTTAAAGGTTACCTACTTATGAAGTTTCCTGAAGCTTTCAAAATAAGTTACTAAATTACAAAGTAGAAAGAACAAAGGTAATAAGGTCGCATTACGAATTTAATCTATTTTAATATTCTCAAACTTTTAACATTGCAGACATCTAGAAAATAAGGAAATATTCGTTAATCAAGCTGAAACTCATATAAAGTTATACCCCAAGAGGTGAGTGACAAAATCTTTGTAAAATGTCACATTTATTGTGCAAAAATCATAATCAAAATATAAATCAACTTTATTCAAATAGGGCCCAAGAACACTTTTGAATCGTCATTTTACAAATTTACACTTTAGTGATTATTATTACCCGACTGCGACATGTATGTATGTATGTATGTATGTATGTATGTCCATTTCTTTGGCACGCCCTACAGCCCAAACGGCTGGACGTTTTTTGACATATGAGGTGTCGTTGGATTTGTCTAAATTGTAGTAGTGACATAGGCTATATAAATTTTCAAAATGGCCCCCGCAAATGGCGGAATGAGGGGGAGGAGTTGAATTTTTTTTTCTTACTGTAGCAATATGGGTATCAAATGAAAGCTAGTAAATTGTTTTATTCTTTTTAGTTTATAATAAGAGTATTTTACGCAGTCGGGTTTTTAATTTTTTTTAATTAAGCATACTTGTTTTGTAATAGTAAAGCTACCACCGATTCGGAATGTAGATTCTGCAGAGAAGAATCGGCAAGAAACTCCTGAGTTACTCTATTGAAAATAATATATAAACTGTGTTTTAGTACAAAATTAGTAATATCTTGCATGAAATACAGCGCCACTAAGTCCACACATCTTTATCGACTAAGTAATCCTGCACCGAGTAATACGCTTTATCTATTATTTTTTTAATAAAATCTTTAAATTTATTATGAGACAATTCCAAAATTGTTTGTGGGATTTTATTATACATGCGAATACTATAACCCAGAAAAAAGACGTTTACTTTGCGCAGTCGGAAGCTTGGAGTTACCATTTTGTTATTCCTTCTAGTGTTTACACTACGATTAATACTATTTATTTCAAAACAATGAATATTCTGGTGAATATATATAATATTTTTATAAATATATTGCGACGCAATTGTTAATTTGTCTATCTTTGGAAAAACATCCCGTAGGAGACGTGCAGAAGAATGGTCTGATATCATTACTTATTTAATTAGTATTTGTCGTAGCTTTGACTTTGTATACGTGATCTTAAGCATAGAGTTTGCTTTCCATTTACAATGACATTAAAAAAAATTAACACAGTGGTTAAGGTTGAACTCCTATTAAGCATAACAATAACTTTTCAGAAACCCACCTTCTTCCATATCAATTTAAACATGAAAACTGAAACAAATAACAAAGACAAAATCATTTACATAAAAATGCATTCATGAGTGTGTCTGTGTGTGTTATATATGTATTTGTATAGATAAAGGAAAAAAGAAGGAATTTTTTTTCTGCAACCACTTGATAAGTTTTTTTCTCATACAGTTATGTAACATAGGCTTTAAAATATAATGTCACTACTCATAATAGAAAAATTGTAGTATGAATCTAGTTATTAATATGTGAGAAATAGATATATTGAAGATCTCCCCTATCTCGTTCCAGTTGACGTAGAGCAAAACAATTTAATCTTCTTGTCCCCTCTCGCCCCACCGTTTATGCTACCTGTATCAAAGTCAATCAAATTAAACGTTCGATATGAACCTACGAACTTTATTGTTTTCTGAACAATGTTCATAAATCCTAATCACTGAAATTCCTGTGATGAGTTGAGTGGGTATAAATCGTTGTTATATTCGTATTACAATTTGCAAGTCAAAAGAAAACTGTAAACTTATTTAATTTAAATTTATCTATTAATATCACATACAAGCCATCTCTTTTGAAATATGAACCCAAGAGAAATTATTAAAAATTATTGTAATCTGTAAATATCTTACCGCTGGGCAAGGACCTCTACTTTTTAATAGGAGAAGGATAAGAGTATAACAATAACAGCTCACAGAAAGATAGTCTCATCTCATAGCCAGCTTCTTAAACGCTAATCAATTTTAAGTTTCTATAAATCAATTATAACTATAAAACTTAATACCGTTAATACAGTCACAAAAATTGCACTGGAACTGAGCACTAATTAAATGTATGTAGAATCTGGGAATTGTTGCTCAGTGATTTCAATAAACACACAAGATGATCTTTTCGGTTTTATCCACGTTGTACAGATTCTTGTTAGACTTGTTTACATATTTCTTATAATACTCGTACAATGGACAGACATAAACGTGTTCAAATAAACAAAGAAACTTTTTAAAATATAGTACAATAAAACTAAAATAATCCAATATCCTTTATTCACACAAGTCTCTGAACATTCACGACTTCAATCACATCTATTGACCTGCGTCGAAGAACTAAACTAGAAGTTGGAACATAAATCTATCGTGTCCGCACTGAGTTTAGGAATCGGGTATTAGAATTTTCAGCGCAGTCACTACGGTCTAGTGGTTCGGTGCCAAGACAATCAGATTAAACGGAAACTCATCTGTTATGCTGTAATTTATTTTATTGCAATACTCAACATTAAACGAAGGTTTCGTGACTATATGTAATTTTATTCTTGAGACAGAAACTTCTTCTTATCATGGCTTTATTATTTATACTCTCTTCGATTGTGAAAACCTAATAACACTTCATTGGAAATACAAGTCATTATTTCTTACTCGACTTCCAATATTGTGTGTATATATGTATGGCATCCTAATCTTTTCGTTTTCGTTAGCTAAACGGTTCAAGAGATTTTAATTGCGTATAATAATTATTTAGCATATTTTGCAACCATAAAATATTAACACGCTTTAAAAAAGATACTGCCTTAACTAATATTTTTTATTTTTAAGTTTAACATATTAAAAAAAAAATTTTTTTCTTCAAACAACATATATATATTTCCTCTGTGCGTGTATATGTGACTGAATTTCTCCTAAACGGTTGAACCGATTTTGATAAGATTTTTTTGTGCGTTCAAGTTTTTTTTTTTTTTTTTTTTTTTGTTATAACAAAATCATGATTGTGTCGCCTTTTTTCTTAATTTTTTTTTAATGTTACAGCTGACATTTGTGACATAGGATTTCCTTCAAGGGTTTAAGAAACTGCATTTTATAAAACGTTATCTTGGAGTGTTTTACATTGGATCCGGCAGACAGCGCTGCGATCGCGTTGTCGAATATTCAAAAAAAAATATTTAACATTTATTCATTTTACTTCTAATTTGTCCTGATAGTTGGCGTTTAGGAAATTTTCGGATTTAATATCTATTTTTCGGATTTAATATTTCGGATATATATATATAATAACAAATTTTGTAAAGTATATTTTTGTTTCCAATTTTTTTGATCCTTTTTCCTTTGCACATAAAATACATCTGTATTCTAAGAATCTTCCGAAATTTTTCTTTTAAAACGAAATTTTTCCGAAATTTTTCTTTTTTAATAATTCGAAGATTATTAAAAAAAGAAAAATTTCGGAAGGCAAAACAATTTTTTTTTTCTATATATCTGCTTGTTGGCCGAGCACCACGCCAAAACAGTTGTACGAAACTAAATGTAAGACACGGTTCCGCTGGGAGAAGAGATTAAATTAAAAATGTGTACATTGTTGTAATTTGTAAATGTGAAATCTGATATCATATTATGTTCATTTATTATTATTTCTTTTTTTTTTTTTTTGTGTAGGACAGAGGAAAAAACATTGTCCCGTAAATATTTCAAGTTCTTTTGTTTGTTAGTTCAGAAACGACAAACTTTATAAGCCTCCGTATTACGTCGAAATAACTTGAACCCAGAATTCATAGAAACCTTTGAACTCATGGTTTATATTAACTGGCGTTTATAATTTTTCTCATAGACTTAATTAAAAGAATAGAAATCACGAACGAAGTTGTGTGTAAAGCTAGCATAGTATAAATTGATACTTATCTGTAATAACATAATTAGCTAAATGAAAGAGTTATATTGTTTGAAGTCACTAACCTCCGGGTCTAGAAGTCTAATAGAAAATGTAATATGTAGAAAGCCTATCTATTGAGTAAAACCATAACCTACGAGTACGACTAAAACGACTACGATTTATAGCGCCATAGCAGTGACCCTAATCTATAACGCGTAATTCCACGCTGATTGTTTGCTTGTAACATACTGTATCAGATTCTAAACCACCCACTGCTGAGCAAAGGCCTCTTCTCCATGTAGAAGAAGGGTTGGAGCTTAATCCACCACGCTGCTGTAATTTCGGTAACGGCGTAGCGTAATCGGCGGGTAATTTCCTTATAATGTTTCCCATTATAGTACTGTATTGAATCAGCCTATAAACCATCCACTGCCGACTGCCGAGCGAAGGCCTCTTATCCATATAGAAGAAGGGTTGGATCTTAATCCAGCACGCTGCTCCACTACGGGTTGGCGGATGATTTTCCCTAACACGAGTAACGATCGTTATCAGGTGTCTATGATAACAACCGGGACCAACGGTTTTACGTGCTCTCCGAGGCACGGTGGGGAGACCCACAAGGACATACACCCAGACCGGAAACAAATATTTGTACAAATACAAATATCTGTCCTGAGCGGGAATCGAACTCGCGACCGCCCCAGCGCGCGGCGTTGAGGCAACTACTCGCACCACTAGGTACACCAGAACGGTCGTCAACATAAATCTATTCAAATTGATAAAATAGCGGTTATCTTTCAAGGTTCCGAATTAACTCATCCCGAAGAGTCGCGAAGTCACAAGAAAGTTTATAGTCCATAAAGCAACTTAACATCATGCTGTAGTAGATATAGTCTTACAGTACACTCTTGATAATACATTTTATGTGATTTTACCCACGGATGAATTTGGATCGCATGTTTTATGAGTGATCGCAACGATACATATAGACCTGAAAAATATATTTTGAACTATCTTAAAATTTTAACTATGCTTAATATTATTAACTGTCTGATCCGTTGGCGCAGTTGGCAGTGCCCTGCTTTTTGATCCAGGGTTGTGGGTTTAATTCCCGCCTTGAGTTGGGTGTAATATTTATTTATATTGTATTATGTTTATATACAATAATTTAAAAAAAAAAAAAAACGAAATGTGTGCTGGGACACATAGTAGAAGAATGATTGACATGAAACTTTAACGGACAAGTGGCAAAACAAATCGCAACGGACAAGTGAAAAAACGAATCGCAACAAAATTTATACTTGAAGTTTTACGAGCAGGTAAAACTTCACGTAAAACCGGCTTTCAAATTGGACAAGTAGGTACACTAACAATCTGTTTTTCCACTTGTCCGTTGGCATTCGTTTTTCCACTTGTCTGTTGCGATTTGTTTTGCCACTTTTCCGTTAAAGTTTTATTTCTACTATTATGTGTCCCAGCACACATTTCGTTTTTCTTTTCGCAGGTTTACTGCAAATTATGATTTGTTTAGGTTAGATAATTATATTTTAATGAATGCATTTTTATCTAAACATATTTTATTTTATCAAACAAAAAAACTGAATTCAATCCGGAACCAAAAAAAGCGCCTAAATGCGCATTATATCCATTTAATGCAGCCGTTGACCTCTCTCCCTCCGCCGCTGCCGCCGATCACCACGCGATATATCGTCACTCCCTCCACGCGGCCGTAACAGTCCGGGATCCAATACCAGATTTGCATGACCAAGCTCCTCTCAAGCGATAATTAGTGGAATGCATCAGCAGTACATTAACAATCACCTTACAAATTTTCATCAAACGATTAAAAAAAAGATAGAAAAAGTTAAATTACAATTATTAATTAATTCCAAAGTTTTCATCAATAAAGACACATACAATTTTAATTTTAATTTCTTAAGAACCGCTGCTGACGTTCACGAGGATTTATGATGTCATTCCCTGATGCGTCTCACTAATTGTCGTTCTAGAGGAAATAACTAACCAAATTTTTACCTGGCTCCCTGACCATAACGCTTTTTCGTGACAGGAAAAATCCTAAGATCCCTGCCTATATAGAAGTTTCACTTCAAAAATATATAAATGTGTATATCATTAAGTTGTTACCTAAAAAACAGGCATAAACTTTCCTTAGGAGGCGTCGACCGTCGGGGCATCACGGTTGTATGCGAAAGCGATCCCGTGGCGCCCCACTACGACGATGAGGACACCGCTGGGTTTTAGTGGGTATTCTGGCACGTTCTGCCATGTCAGTGAGTCTTAGATACTCGTCACCTTGTGCGGCGGCATGCGTTAACTAACACATTTCCCAGCGTTAAAAAAAAAAGGATGAGTCGACCGTGCGTCTATGCCGAATAAATCTTATTGTATTTAAAATAATGTATATCTTTGAAAAGTACAATTAAATACTAAAAAGGGAATAGAAACAGTATATACTAAACATAGCTTTAAACTATTTGTATTTTAGTTATTATATATTTCACTCTAATGAGTCACCTTTTTCGATTAATAAGCTGATCTAACTCTAAAATGACTTTTCAAGTTTGACTGGTGACTAGAATTTAAGCTATATTATATATTAGTATGGAATATCATAATTAAAATCGGGAACTATTGAACGAGAGAACAGTGTGTGTATAGTACAAAAATTTTGTTTATATCCATCTTTATAGCGGTCGCTCTGCGGGCCCTACTCCGAGATGCGCATAACAAATTAGTCTAAGATTAATTTTGCTTCACAACTGTTTTATTGCTTTCAAAGAAAAACGAATAAAAATAATTATTAAGATTTTCATACAATTGTTACTTTTTTATTGTAAGCTGTGATATCGATTTAAGTCCCGTAAGCATGTGTATGAAATATAGACTATGAATAATTTTACTTCTTTAATTTATTCCTCAAATTTTCTCTTCATTTATTATTGAAAAATTACTTTAATAAATTACTTTGGTTACATATACTCACTTTCAGATTGTGAATATTAGTGTGGATAGAATGGATAGTACCTAGATATATTTAATAAAATTTCAACGTCCGTTTTTTTTTTTTTGTAAGTTTTGGGATATTGGGTCGGTAATTTCTCTGATTTTCGTTAATTATTGCATGATATATGCGATTTAACAAAAAAAAAAGTCAAATTTCGAAGTGCCGTATATATTCGTAATTTTTTTATGATATTGACATGATTCTTTTGCTTATTTTCGTTAAATTCAAGAGATCTTTTAGTTTGCATTTCACAAAAAGTGGACCGAATTACGGTATTCGGATGATAATATACGATTATACGAGTAGGTATGGGTATACCACGTTATCGGAGAACTATACTGATGGGAGTTAATGAACTAACTAGAGTTTATCATTCTCGGCAGTGTCTTCTTTATTTTATCTGCAATCGGGTCAATGGAAGTGTCTGTCAAATGTGATTTTTGAAGTGAAACTTCTATATAGACGGGGGTCTTATATTTTTTGGTTTACGAAAAAAGCGTTATGATCAGGGAACTAGGTAAAAATTTGGTAAGTTAATTCCTCTCGAACGATAAATCAACGATCAATTCAAATCAATTTTTTTTTAAGTTATACTTCTTTTGGCGTGTTAGGGAAAAATGATGAGATGAGAAACCATGAATGTGTGTAGGCCCGATGTTTGTTATCAAATTTTGCAAATTAAATATGATCCACTTCCCGGTTACCGATTGAGCTGAAGTTTTGAATACACGTGTAAATCCCGTGACAATGTAATATTATGATAAGAGGGTGCTGATCTGATGATGGAGCTAGAAGGTGCCATAGGAACTTCGCAATGAAACGACACAACCTCATTGAGTTTGGGCTCGTTTGAATCATCTTGACGATTAGTTGGTTTTTCAATAGTAACCAGGGTCTGATGATGGAGCTGGAAGGTGGTCATAGGAACTCTCTAATTAAACGATGCAACCCCATCGAGTTTCAGCTCGTTTGATTCGTCTTGACGAGTATTTTGTTTTTAGATGGATACCAGGGTCTGAAGTGATGATGTAGCTGGAAGGTGGCAATAGGAACTTCGCAATGAAACGACACAACCTCATCGAGTTCGGGCTCGATTGAATCGTCTTGACGAGTAGCGCCTTTCAATGGAGACATCAAACGGTAGACCAGTATAGTTTTCTCATCTTATGACCTTCTCTGGAATGCTAAAAATATCATGTTTTGCAATTACTAATACAGATTACTCGGTTACTGCCTCCTACGCCAAAGACTTCAGGATGATCGAGGCATTTATCATAAACAGCGCATTCTGATCCTAAACTGAACAGTTCTTTTACACGGCTTGAATATTTCAAGATTTTTTAAGCTATTCTATAACATCTTGTATCTTGATCAACAACAAAAAAAAATGCCAATAAGAAGAGAAAAACGTAATTAAACCGGTGTTTGCGAGCGCTTCGACTGTGCTTATTCGGTTTACTTTATCCATTATCGGTCTTGGTAATTAAAGCTTCGGCTTGCATAACTACGAGTCTTCAGTTTTTATTGACTAATGTTTTTCCTTTTAATGAAAGATGGTAAACGAAAATTAATTACACTAATTACATTGATTACAGTATAAAACTAATATATAAAATTATAAAGTTTATAGACAGATTTAGAATTTTATTGCGATTAATAAAATATTTTTTCGTATTTTATAAATAAATAAATAATATATTTTAGAAGAAAAAGTTAATATGATTTTTAATATTTTTTAAATAATAATATTGTTTACAGTTTCCAAGTTCTCATCTATACATCTACTATCCATATAATATACATAATTGTATCCGGCCGAAGTCTGCACATGACAGGTATTTGGATAAACGAACTATAGAGATATTTGTGAGAGCAATAGAAACGAAAGCCGTTATATATAGAATTTTGTCTATCTGTGTGTTTGTTTTGGAATGACGTATAATTTCCTGCATGAAATTGGATGTAGTTTTAATAGTTGTGATCCTGTAACGAAGAATTCTACGTCCTTTTTATTTATATTGACTTTCGTTGTCCTTACAATGAATATACATAGATACCAAAAACACAATTTAAAAAAATATTGTCAGACATGATTAGACTAAAACATTGGCAGAATTTTACGTATCTAAAAATTTAACGCTATATTATAAAACAAATACTAAAATAGAACCTTTTCTTTACATCTATCTATATCTTTAAAGGTAATAAAATTATAATAAATTGATGGATTGGTTGAAAACGAATACTTGGGGTATTTTATAACAGCAACAGAAACCAAAACTATTGTTTTTAGAACATTTGTCTCTCTGTTTGTTTGTATGTTTGTTCCAACATTATGAAAAAACTGCTGTACTAAACTGATTAATTCTTGGAGTTTTAACTTAATATTAGCTGTTTATTATTTTTATTTCAACAAACCGTATAAATGTGCAATTAATAATGTAATGACGTTTGTTTATTTTATGGTTCATATCAATTTTATTATATCACAAAAAAAACATGTATCTTTATGAATTTTTATACAATGTTTAAAAATAATAAAAATCAAAGGTCAGAAACACAGGCAATTTTTTACTATAGGAAAAATATTAATAAGTAAATTATATTTTATGAAACAAGGACGGAATTTATGACACAGACCTTACCGTACCGACTACCGTTGACCTTTGTACCGAGACAAACACCTTCAAAATAACAAAATGAACGAAAAAGTAAGTAACCGTACGAACGAACAGACAAAAAAATATCTAAAAGAATGATCAAACATAACCAAAGTATATTTTTTTATGATATGTACAATATAATACTGTATACGAATAAAGAGAAATAAAAAAAAGAGAAGCGAAAACACAATTTTTACTTAATAAATAAAAATGTTATACTCATTTAAACAAAATATTTGTATAATTTTCAATATCGTTATTCAACTCATAATATTTTGTATAAACATAAAACTGTTAAGTGAATTAATCTGTCCATTTACAAATGCCATAGTAATGGCATTGGACTTTAAAATAATTATTCGTAAAAGTTAACGTGAGTACTGACGTGTGTACTATTCTCTATTTGAAGCTCAAACAACATAACTGTAACAACATATTCATTACTGTATAACATTATTTATTGTATTGTTTCATTTCATCGACATTTTGGTGTATAATACGTCAAAAATGATACAAAATGGGAATAAGTATCATGCTAATAATTTTATCTATCATAAATTTCAAAAATCTCTCTTGCCAATCAATCTCCTCGAATATTTATTCTTCCAATCTAAGTACACTATTCAAAACAGCTTTATTAACTCTAAAGGTTGCATTTACAACAGCGTGTCTTTATTTGTTGTTTTTTGCATTATATATGCTCATTACCTTTTTATGAATATTAAAGACTTCAATTTTCTCACTCCGACGACAATGCTTAATTACTGGATGTTACTCAACTTTATTCTCTACGCCATCGATACCTTCGTCTCGTTCGTAAATAAGGTTTGCAATAATATTAATACAGTTCATATGGTAATAAAAATACAAGAGATTATTAATATGAAATTCGGGAATTTACATGAATATGACGTAATTTTAGACAAATGGCTTATAGGACATTGGTGCTACATTTTACTACTTTTCCTTATTTACTGCATTTTAGGAATTGTTTTACCTCAACTTTCATCTGTGAAGTTATATTCATTCAATTTCGCTTATGTTTTCTACTATTTCCTACATATTTTTTACGACGTCAATATACTATGCGCATTCAGATACTTAAAATTGATAAGAAGCTGTCTGTTAGTATGGATTTCTAACATTCAATATTTTTCGGAGCAATTCTCTGAACACTGTGACGCTTCTAGAGAACATAGGAAAAATAAAAATATCAAAATGAAGGTTTTTTTTAACACTTACGTTAAAATTTTAGAAACGTTTGATCTAATCAAAGTAATATTTCAAGTACCGGTGAGTAGAAAGTATTCTTCCGAGACATAACCTTAATATTAGTGTATACTCGTAACAACATTATTAAGTTTTTGAATACAAGATGTCATTTAATACTGATTAAGTATGTACATATATATTTTTTTACAGATATTATTGCAGTTGACATATACTTTTTTTCGGAGTTTGATATATGTTGAAACATACATAGAATTAGCAAAAGTCAGTAATATAGCTGATAAATCAGTGAGTACCTTTTTGTATAATCCTTGTCTCTATTTATATCGATTTAAAATTAACCTAAAGCTTAAAAACATCAACGACAAAAATGTTTTCCAACAACACGCCAACGGTCTTGCGCTAGATAATAGTGACTTCCAAAAATTCCTTTTTTTTGGTTTGCGAAATAGTAAGGTATCTGCTAACTCTGTGCTTCCAAGTGAACTTCAGCTTCTTTCAGAACGTCTTGATAACGTTTTCAGAATGTCTTGATATCTCTTATCGGGTAGCTTTATGGTAGTGACTGTTCTGGTGTAATGGTGGCAGAAGTCGCCTCAACGCCGACTGTAACGGGTTCAATTCCCGCTCGGGGCAGATATTTGTATTTGTGTTTTCGGTCTGGGTGTATGTCTTTGTGAGTTTCCCCACCGTGCCTCGGAGAGCACGTAAAGCTGTCTATACCAGTTGTCATAGACACCTGGTAATGATCGTTTCTCATGGTAGGAAAATTATTTGCCAACCCGCAGTGGAGCAGTGTGGTGAATTAAGTTTCAACTCTTTTCGTACATGAAGAGAGGACTTTGCCCAGCTATAGATTGCTTATAGGCTAATTCAGTTCAGTTTAGTTATGGTAAACATAACTCTTTACATTGTCCGTTGGTTGAAGAGACATTTATAAGAAGGACCATAATTAACGACCACTTTTCCGAATCGTAAGTGATTAAGTAAAGTGGTAAAATATTTTGGTACTTGAATTCTGTCGAATTTTCATTAAAGGATTTATGACATAAATTCTAAATAGTTTTAAAATTACAATAATGAAGTTAAAATTATTTTTAGGAAAATGAAGTTTTTATGTCTTTCTGTATTATTCTTGGCTGGGTAAACAAAAATATCCTTCTTCTTAGCCTGTGCATCAAGGAGTGCGAAGACTTTTACGCCAGCGTAAAGGAAGCTGAGAGACAGTGCTTATTATATTCTGTACATAATCCGAGTCTAGGTATTTATTATACAATAATATTTATTTAAAATATTACTTAGTAAATTTAATAGCATAACATAAACGAAATATAAAAATCGCATTTTATTTGTGTTATTTAATTTTTAATCAAGGTACTCGCTCAGACGACGTAATAAACTAGTTACACCTAAAGCTAGAACTAATTATGGCAAAAAAACAATTACATTTGAAGGTGCACAGCTATTCAATGACTTACCAGATCATGTAAAGGTCGTAGACTCGATCACCATTTTCAAACGAAGACTTAAACTATACATCACACAAAATGACATAGTTTGACTACAAGTTTCTTTTATCATTTTTTTTCCTTTAACTTCTCTTACAATGATTCGCTAAATTATTGACTGGGTCTGCCACCTACAAACTGGACTCAAAACTAAATCTGTCATGTTAATTTTGTTATTTCTCATGCAAATGACTGTATTGTTCTAAATGAGAAAATAAAGACCTTTAACCTTAATTCTATGGCTTATAAGGAAAATTTTGTCAGTCAGCACAAGAAGTTAAAACTGATTTAACAACCGTTAGTTCAGCTTGATTAATACGATAAACGGAACGTGTTGATGACTAGTTGATTAGATGTTTCAACAGTTCTATATTAGTATGATTAAAAATGTACGTATGAAATAAAGTTTAAAGACTTTTTTACTCGTTGTGCTGTCACGGGATTATATTACCCGCGACTTCATCTGTAATTGTATTTGTTGTAAATATGAAGTATGACGCTAGATTAAGGTGAACTATACGTTCAAAGATTTCTATGGATTCCAGATCCTAAGTTATTTGGTTATTTCTAACATTTATGATGTGTGAAAAAGCCGTGCGGTGACAGCAGAGAAGAGTAATTCTAAACTTTTGCTGAGTGGCCATAGTGGTGCGAACAACTATACTCCAACCAACGCAACGTGGTGACGCCACAACACACTGTGCTTGTCAACCCAGCCGTTACTCTCAACGGCGAGTATTGACAAGACTTTTCATATATGACCAATAATTCAAAGCTCAGGCTCCAAGTCCCCGGTGATCCTACTATTTCTGAGCAATGGAATAGGCTAAAATGAGATATATCGGCTTTATCAGAATTCTGAAGAGAGGGGAAGGGCACAATAACCCTAAAATCCGGTAACCTGTTCTACTACCGGGAGGGCAATCAATAGTCGTAAAGAGCTACTGGGTTAATGATCTGCGACTCCATCATGGATGCTGATATTGTAAACATCGGAAGTGTGTCAAGCAGGGTTACTTTATACTCAGAACATCTGAGAGATACTCGCTGAAGGCCACCGACCTCGGCACATGATGAATTAGAGAGTATGTATAAGATAATAAGTTAGTCCATACATGCTTCAATGTTTATGGAGAATTTTAACGGAAAGGTAGGCAAAAGACGAGACGATAAGCTAAAGGGAGGAATTTGAATATGGGCAGCGGAACACCAGAGCAGAGAGGTTAGCCAATTTTCTGGAGAAAGAGGGACTTCTTATGATGAACTAATTCTTCTAGACGCTTGTCACAATAAATGGAGCTACATGAGTCCCAATGGTTCTCCAAAAATGAGATTATTTAATGATGCTAGGCTACAAATATTCAATGACGCCTCCATGATCCCTAGGACGAAAATTGGTAGTTATGACCGGTTAAAATGATTTGTGGCACATTGGCTATATATATCAAACTAAAACAAACTGCCTGATGAAGTCTACATTCCGACCATCTAACACACATAACCAAAACCCCGACAGATAGCTAGAATTATCAAATTGTTTCGATATTTTCGTCGACGATTGCGTTTTCTCAGACGAATCGACCAATGAGTTTTATCAGTGACGTCATATGCATCTAAAACGTGCCTTTAACTGTGGGCCTTTTAAATATGCTCCGAGTCGCACAGTTAATAATGGAGTGGGCTGGTGAGCTATGGAGTGGATTTTTGATATTTTTCTGCGAGTTTAAATCAGAAATGATGAGATCCGCAGACGAACAAAAGTTTCCTATATAGCCCAGTGTATTTTCAAGCTGAAGTTTCAGTAAGAAGGGCACACAGCTTGTAGAACTAACAGCTAATGGAGCAAAAAGGTCCTTGAGTGGAGAACTTAAAAAAATTTACAGTTTAACGATTTTATTAATTAAATTATTTCCCGACGTTTCGACCCTTTAAAGCGTCCATAATCTCGGGGGACTTTTTAAACAAATAAACGCGATAAAATCCGATTTAGACTTTCAATTAAATAAGATTATGATAAACTGAAAAATAATGAATAAAATCAGACTAATCGTTAATAACGTCAAGAAGAAGCCTTCGCTCAGCAGTGGGTTGTTTATAGGCTGATACAATACAGTAAAATTCTTGAAATCTGTCTTTTATCGTAAAAATATATCATACAGTATAGTACAATGCCTAAAAGATAACACAAAATTGTCCTATTTCTAAGAGATATTTTAATCCCCCCGTACATATTCGTAATAAAGATCTGTCTGCTTAATAGAAATACAGTATTTTTGCGAGGTTTTTAATGTGAACTTCAATTATTGTTGTGTTGTTGTAGGTCTTAAGGCTTTTAAACTAAATTACTATTATTTTTCAGAGTCTTCTTTTTTTTCTCTTTAATTTAACGAAGGTTATAACCGTATCGATCAATCTTCTTCATGTATTCTCCATTCTACGTGATATTGGTGAAATCATCTATGCTCTTTTGGTACCATTGAAAGCCATTAAACTAAAAGAAGTTTACGTTGAAGTCTTGTAATCTGGATAATTTCATTTACAGGTACAAAACGGCTGTATAAGAATGTATGCAGGATAAACAGAGCGAAGTTCGGCAAGATGACAATTTGTCGTGTCTTTAGTATGGACGCTGTGCTACCGTTTCATTTAATCGATCTTTTCGCCACTTATGTTATTGTTATTATACAATTTTCCTTTTAATATTACTTAATGTAATAAAACAAAAATATTTAAAAAATACATTACATTAAAATTACTTTTGATTGATCGTTTATAAAAAATATTGAGTCAATATAAAACAGAGCTTTACATTAACATATATATTTTAGGGTTCGGAATATAGACTCCAAGCTGAGAAGAAACAACAAGAAATTCAACAGTTTATTTTTTTAAAGTACACATAATAAAAATGAATGTAAAATAGTATACATATTTAAATAAATACTAATTTTTGTGGCATGTTCCTATTGAAAGCTAGCGATACTGAACGCGTACATCTTTGGTCATTAAATACCTTTTGATTGTCTGGAAGAAATCGCTACTAAGCGATAAGACCGCCTTATTGTGCATCTAGATATTAACTTTTTCTTCATGTAATAATGTTTTTTTTCTGTGGTATGCAATAAAGAATATTATTATTATTATTATTACTTTTTAGTACAAAAATGTATTTAATGATAAAATAACACTTAAAATACACATATTACTATTTTTGTTATAATAATCAATATTTTGTGGACGTACGTAATATTATTATAATTAATTTATACTATGGCACAATTATAAGTATATCTACATTGTTATGTTACTATAACATCCCACATCCCTACACAGCTTGAGCTCCAATATCATAACTACCGAGAACAGCTCTGTTTTAAGGCTAAATACAATAATATATATATATATATATATATATACTCGTACGATATCTGCAGCGTTACCCCATATTATTAAATATCTATGTCTATAGAGCGGAATTTTCCTGTAAGGGATGACATAAGGAAATTTTGTTAAGCTTTGGTATCATTAACATTGCTTAAAACCAGACTTTGGTGAAGCATTTTTTACGATATTATATTTACCTTTTTTCTGTCAGTGTTATAAATAAGTGATGCTTCGAACATTGTCATTCATGAAACTCAACGACTAATATGTGAGATAGCCGTGATTGAGTCACCTAAATTGAATTACAAGGTAATGTAAGATACTCCATTAGATATCATTGTTACGGTATCATTGTATTTCGTTCGCTGTTCTTACATTACCAATATAAGGGAATGTTGGAAAACACACAACACAGCCTATGGCTCGCTAGTGTCTACGAGACGAGACGACTGTTACTTTTCATATTCATTTACCATTCAAAACTAATATAATATCACTAGCTTCCGCCCGCGGCTTCGCCCGCGTGAGTTTATTGATAAAAATTAACCTATGTCCTATCAAATTTTATTACAAACGGCGCAGCAGATTAGCAACGAAACATACATTTACATAAATAGAAACCAAATAACTAAAACTACAATCCTATAATCATTATAAAAAAATATATATTAAAAAAATTCTAATACGATTGAAATAAAAATAAAAAGTAATCTATATTTCTACTTAAAATATACTAACTAAAAATAATAATAATGGCTGCTATAAGTAATAAATCGCACCGAGAATCGAATGAGCTAGGTATAAAGATAAAAATTAAAAATTAACACAACTGTCAATGACGTATCTGCCCTCACGCGTCTGCCCGCGTTCATTACTTGGACCGCCCCTCTACACTCGCCTTGCGCCGCTCTGACTCATAGTCAGGAGTGTGCGAAATATATCGATAATTCGTAAATACTCGATATATTAAATAATAATTATAACATTCGATAATTATCGATATACTTGATTCGATATATATGTCGATATATTTCCATTCGATAACTATCGAGTAGTATCGATATATCTCATCCGATAAATATCAAGTAGTATCGATATATTTCATTCGATATATATCGAGTAGTATTCTATTATAGTATTCTATCCGATATATGTGGATACATTGAAGCGATGACCTTTTTTTCGTGTGCACTTCCGAGACATCAAAACTATCGATATATTCATCCAATATATCGAAACATATCGATATATTTCATCCAATAATTGTCGATATATTTCATTAGATACTTATCGATATATTTATCCGATATATCGATATGCATCGATATATTTATCCCATATATCGGATCGAAAAAATAATTGACATAGTTTTCAAACCATATAATTATTTTATCGATAAAAATATCGATACTATTTAAGTGAACATCCCTACTCATAGTATTCGTTTAATGGCGCTTAATTCTGGACAATCGAATTCGCGCGAAAAGAAGATCATAAACGCCATGGAATTCGAAGCACTTACGCGTTTAAGCTTGATATTTTTTTAAATATGTTATATTATTGCCAAATTACACAAAATCTTTACAAATTGTAGCCTATGTGTTATTCTGATAAACAAGCTATGTTACTGTGAAGTTTCATCTAAATTCGCTTAGTAGTTTTTGGGTGAAAGAATAACAAACATACAGACAAACTTTCGCATTTATAATATTAATAGGATTTATACGCGTACGTCATCACGGATAAAATCTAGGTTAATAAAAAAATCAAAAAAAAAAATCAAAATATTTTATTCGTTATTAGGTGATTGATTACACACACTCAACGAACGTCAAAAAAAAAATGTCTCGGTAGACATCTACAATTTCATCATCGGCTTTACTAAATATTACAATAATATAATAATGTTCCTAGTGTAGGCCGAGAGAAAAAAAGCCGGAGGAAAAAAAACTCTCGGTACTCTTTTTACCATATCATATTTTGTACATACAATATGAAAAAATTATTCACAAAGAACGAGCAAATCATGTCACTGCCAAGCAGCCTTGTCATTTAAAAAATCTTTAATGATATAATATGCCTTACTACATAATTTGGATTTAATGAAGTGTTTAAATTTATTTAGGGACAAGTCTTGCACATTACCAGGCAGTGTATTGTACATGCGTATACAGTTACCTACAAAAGAGTTACTTATTTTGTGGAGCCTAAAATTAGGAATGGCCAATTTATTTTTATTTCTTAAATTTATATTATGTCTATCACAGTTCTTGACAAATTTATTTTTGTTTTTATGTGTGTATAATAAATTTTCAAAAATATATTGAGAGTAAACAGTTAGTATTTTTATTTCCTTAAATTTATTTCGTAAAGACTCACGGGTGCCCATACCGTAGATAGCTCTGACAGCTCTCTTTTGCAAAATAAATATACATTGAATATCAGCAGCGTTTCCCCACAGCAGTAAACCATAAGTCATGATGCTGTGGAAATAGCTGAAATATACTAATCGCGCGGTTTTGATATCCGTCAACTGGCGTATTTTTTTTACTGCGTAAGCTGCGGAGCTGAGTCTGCCAGATAACTTCCCAATATGAGGATCCCACTGTAATTTTGAATCTAAGGTTATACCCAGAAAGACAGCCTGATCGACCAATTCTATTTCCTTATCCCTAATCCTGATACTGGTTGTAGCCAACTTAACATTCGGTAAAGTGAATCTCACACATTTTGTTTTGGATTCATTTAATAGTAGATTATTTACATTAAACCAGTGGATAATCTTAGAGAGAGCTCTGTTTACATCGTCGAGTGAATTTTGTCCACGTTTAACCTTAAACAGTAAAGATGTATCATCTGCAAACAAGACTATCTCATGTTCATCTCTAACAAGATGAGGGAGGTCATTAATATAAACCAGAAATAGAAAGGGACCTAAAATCGAACCTTGAGGTACTCCCATTGTTACAAGAGAGCCGGGGGACCGCTTGTCGTTGATCACCACGCTTTGGGTCCTGCCACTCAAATAAGAAGTGACAAAATCGAGAGCGGTACCCTGGATTCCATAATGATGTAGTTTCCTGATTAATGTCTGATGCTGGACACAATCAAATGCCTTTGAAAGGTCACAGAATACACCATAGGCATCGTGTGACTGATCCCAGGCCTCATAAATAGTCTCTAAAAGTTTAATTCCAGCATCAGTAGTAGACCGGCCACGAGTAAAACCAAATTGTTTATTGTGTAAGAGTTCATTAGTTACAAAATGTTTTTGAAGTTGATTTAGAATAATTTTTTCAAAGATTTTACTGAAAGTGGGAAGTACCGATATTGGACGAAAGTTAGAAGGATCTGCGGTACTTCCAGATTTAAATAAAGGCATTAACTTGCTAAATTTCATCAAGTCAGGAAACACACCACTATCAATACAATTATTAAAAATTAAAGCCAGTTCTGGAGCAACTATTTCAATTAGGGAATTTATAAGATGTACAGAAATGCTCCAGAGATCTGGTGTTCTTTTTATATTTAACAATTTAAAAGCCTTTAAAATACAATACTTATTCACATGACTAAATTTAAATTCTACATTACACACGTTAGATTTCAACAATGATTCTGCAATGGGAGTAGATGAGTTCAGGGTTTTAGTTAATTCTACCGGTATGCGAGTAAAGAATTTTTCAAATTCGTTGGCAATTTCTAGGTCTTCAGTAATGATTTTGCCATTAATATTAATTTTATAGTCACTCTCATTACTTTTTAATTTACCCGTTTCCGCATTTATAATTTTCCAAGTAGATTTCACTTTGTCGACACTATTTAATATTTTATTACTAATATATTTCTTTTTTGCAATTTGACAGACTACTTTGAATGTTTTTGAGTATAATAAAAATGACCCCGAGTTAAAGCGGATTACGTTCTCGATTGTTGAAAAAAATTGTGTCCGAAACGAGGAGCTCCGAAACAACGTAATAATAACAAAAAATGGAGACCTGTATATTTAACCTTAAGCGATTACCGCGAACTTTCTATTTGGAGGAAAATGGAATTTAATTTAATTTTACTAATATTCCTTTTCCAAAATAATGAAAGTACTTTAATAACACAAAAATTACATATTTTTTGGCAAGAAATCTGTTGGGTTAGAATAAAAATGTACGTACAGCTAAAAATAGATAATTCCCCTTGTCTACAAAAGTATTTTTTAATATTGAACCAAAAGCCATTTTCTAGTGTGTACTGTACTGTATCAGTCTGTAAACAACCCACTGCTGAGCATAAGCCTATTTCTCCATACAGAAGAAGCGTTAGAGCTTAGTCGACCAAGCTGCTGCACTGCGAGTTGGCGGATAATTTATAATATATGATTTTCATCCTACTAGAAGCCTAAGAGTGTGAAGAGTGTATTATTTAAGATTCCTTTAAATTTATTTATTATTATTTAACACCTTTACAATATTATTACAATAACATATGAGAACGATGATCCCACATAAGTATAAAAGGTGATGATATAAAAGGACACTTCTAATGCCATCAACATCTAACCGCAAACTTCAGTCTCGTGAACAAGACATTCGTAGATAATGTCGAAATATCGAGCTCCACCAGATAAAAATAAAAAACATATTAAATATCCCGTTTTAAATAAATTAAGTACTACAACATTTCATAAAAATGTGTAATATTAATTAATTAATAATTAACATCGATTATTAATGCCAAAAGTGTCATCATCGATCGCAATGAGACTTGTAATAAAAGTGAAAGAGAAATTAAATAAATTCACATAGATGTACTTGCTATTGTAAACTTTTTTTAATAAAATAAATAAAAAGGACTTATTTAAGAGTGATTACCTTGTTTGTTGCTAAGCTTAGTTCTTTAAAGTGATGCGTTTTCAATGAAAACAGACAGAGAGTTAGACTAGCTATATTTTAGTAAAACGTATTGGTAAATCCGAAGTTGTTATCATGTACTTACACATGTAAGTACGTAAGTGTATTATTTGTCGATTACTAACTAGTTTTGCAAATAGAGCTATATATATATATATATATATTATATACTTTATTGCACATAAAAATATATACAGAAACAACAATACTAAGGTTTATGGCAAAGGTGAACTTATCTCTGAAAGAGATTTCTTCCAGTCAACCCATGGTCGTGAGTAAGTCTTTCATTTAGCGAGCAAACAGTGCAAGAAATGTATATGTACAAAAATACTAATAAATATATGTATAAAAAATCGGATAAGAATACTAAATTAAATATGTACACATACACAAACATACACACACATATATAATTATATACATATATATTTATACTTAAAATGTAACATATTACATACTAACAAATACATATATAAATACATACCAAAATACAAATACATACACATATACATATAGATACTACTATAAAATATAAACAAATACATACATATTCCACACAGATGATTAAACATTAGCTAGGGACAGCAAGTGTTTTTTTTAATTTTTGTTTAAAAGAAACAAGGGAGGGACTCGTTTGTATATCTTTTGGGAGATTGTTCCAAAGTATGGAGGCGCGTACCGAAAATGAATTCAGCCTGAATTTAGTATTGCATTTCGGCACGTCTAGCATAGGTGTTATGCCAGGGCGCCTAGACCGATTGGGAGAGGGCAGGAGGTTAAATCGGGATCGAAGATACGACGGAGCATTTGGATCACGTAGGATATTAAAGAGAGTGGACAGGATATGCATATCACTCCGAAAACGAATAGGGAGCCATTTTAACTGAGCACGAAAGTGAGAGATGCGATCAAATTTTCGCAGGCCAAAAATGAATCTTATGGCGAGATTTTGGAGTCGCTCTAATTTTCTAAGTAGCTCCTCAGTTACATCCAGATAGCATACATCAGCATAATCAAGGATAGGCAGCAGAATGGTTTGCGCAAGCATAATTTTGGTTTTAGATGGGAGAAAAAATTGGAGACGCTTGAGAGAGTGGAATGTGTAGTGTAATCTTTTGCTGACTTCGTTGACATGAGCTGCCCAGGAAAAATTGCAGTCCATGATAAGCCCTAAATTCTTAACTTTATCACAGTATGGGATTACGACCCCAGAATACGAGATTTTAGGCACCGATTTCCAGTCAAGTCTGTTTCTCAATCGACTACTTCCAATAATAATAGCCTGTGATTTAGTTGGATTGACCAACAGCCCAAACGATTCAGCCCAGACATGAACTGCAGCAAGGTCGCTATTTAAATTTTCCACAGCCTCATGCAACTCAGTCAGCCTGAAGTGTCGGTATATTTGTAAGTCATCTGCATACAAATGGAAGGGAGAAGTGATAACACGAGAAACGTTATTAATGAAAACAGAAAAAAGCAAAGGAGATAAGACGCCACCTTGTGGAACACCAGCAGTAAGTTCCATCCAATCTGACATGTGATCGTCAAAAGACACGCACTGCTGGCGTCCAGAAAGATAATATAATATTATAATTATATATAATATTATAATTATATGTATATAATGAAGCCACCTATCTTTACTCTCTGAGTACGCTCACTCAAGTAATCTCGAAATAAATCCAACGGAACTCCCCTGATTCCCAAGGTTTCCATTTTTTTAAACAGAATCTGTACAGAAACCGTGTCAAATGCTTTTGCGAGATTCAGAAATATTCCTAAAACTTTCTGCCCACCATCCATTTTTGTAACTACACTGTTAGTTAATTCATGGATCGCATCTGACGTGGATTTGCCTGTGCGGAAACGAAATTGCGTATGTGATAATAGGTTGTTCTTTTCAAGAAAATTAACGAGTCTTTTGTTCATTATTTGTTCTAGTATTTTAGAGAAGCACTGCTATGGGGCTATAGATTTCGACACGGCTTCTGTCCCCACTTTTATATATTGGATGGATTATAGTTTTCTTGTAAACATTGGGGAATTTGCCAGTGGAAAAAGTTACCAAGGTTGCATATACAAATAAGTTAAAGGTTGTACCACCACATTTATATACTTTTTAGTAATTTGCTGGATATTCTATCCCAAACCGTAGAACAGTCATTATGAAGTGATTTTAGTACCTACTGTGGCTAAGGGATAATAATAGGTAGGCAGAGATACACATATTAAATGTAACACCCACTTTTCGCCAGTTATGATTTCCATGTAATAGGGGGCGAGCCTATTGCCATACACCGGACACCAGACTCCGTGCTATATCAGTAATATATCCGTGTCTATCAGTAAATATACGAAGAATTTTCGATAAATAAAAAAACTCAATAATACGGTGACCGACCCAGGAATCGAACCTGAGACCCCTTGCTCGGCAGTAACCCTTGCGACCAGTCGACCAACGAGGAGGGCAGAGTAATGGTTAAAAATATTTAAGTACGTTTTTTTCCTCAAATTAACGCGGATGAAACAGCGGAGCACGGCTAGTATTTTATAAGTTAAAATTCAATTCCTTATGAATCTGTTATGCTACTGTCAAACACGAATTTAGATATAAGGCGTTTCTACGTGTTACCAAGACGTCAGCGATGAACTCGTTTGTTTAATTGACAAAGTGCAGATTTGATTTATTACTACATTCATCTATATAAGTATTAATACGTGAAGCAAAAACTTTGTACCCCTTTTTACGAAAATTACGTAGTATGAAATTAAGTATGAAATTTGGCATAGTTAAAGTTTATATGGAGCAGAATGCTAAAATTTTTTATAATAATGCGCAATAGTACATTAAATTAATTTAAAAAAAAACCACTACACACACTACGATACACAAACATATGTACAATGTACATATTTACAATACACAAATTTTGTTTATTGTCAAAGTCTGTTGTCAAAACGGTCTTAAATACAGATCTTGCAACGAATTTTGTATCACAGATCAGGTCCAATGAGCGCTGCAAATGTCGCTCACCATGTTATGTGCAATCATATTGAAGTGAAACTTCTTTATCGGGGTTAGAATATTTTTTTCGTTACGCGCCATCTTGCGTTACGCGCCATAAAATGGCGCAATAAAAGTTAATAAAATCATAAAATGGTTACCATAGTTTATTACAACAACAATTGCAGCAAAAAAGGTAATTAATTCTTGCATTTTAAGAATCCGATTAGCGATATACGCCGAGTTGCACGAAACAAATTTTAAATTTAAGTGTTTATTAAACTAATTTAATCACAAGAATCGTGATTATCTGTTGCACGAAACCTACATCTGATTAAATTAACAAAAAAATTTAGTTTAATTAAAGACCTATCTAACGGATGATTAATTCCAACAGCTTTAAATTAATCATGAGATCAACTAATTTTAAGATTAATTGCAACTTAACTAACGGAAAATTAGCGACGGTTTCGTGCAACTCGCCGATAATCTCATATATTTGTTCTTTGATTATAAAATAAGTAGCATCGGTGGGCGAGTGCAGTAATAATAGGTTATATTACAATTTTGACTAAAAAGTTATTAGGACTCATATAATTACGATCGTATAAAAAGTAATCTTTTTTTTATTATAAGTTTCACTTCTTACGAGTGTACGCTAGTACACGCACAATTTTTTTTTATGATGTTGACAATGCTGTCAATTATGGATTAGGTCGAATTTCGACCACTGGGTGACCACTAGTTTAATTAGTTGCTTTACAATATTCATTAGAAGAATTATAATTAACTTTCATAAATTAAAAGTGCGATTTTCGGATTGTTATAAAAGTTATTTCATTTGGCCTTACTAATTATGACTCCTCTTTATACTCGTAGTCACTTAACAAAATATGACAATGCTGTCTGAACTGATCTTTAGTAAAAAAGCCGTTTTTACTGATACATAAAGTCATTGATTTGACGAAATACGAGAAGTTAAAATTTTTAGAAAAGACAATTTACAATCGCGTCAAAATTAACAGCGATTGCTACAGACAGAATACAACAATGAATGAGAATGTAGCATTTAAATAATCCAATTAAAATGAAATTTATCCTTCGTTGTACACTTGTTATGTACCAACTTAAAACAATTAAGTAAATTAATTACAGTGTAGTGACAGCAAAGGATCGGAATCGATCCTTTTAATATAATTGCTTAACAAATGTAAAAGTCGACATAGGGACTGAGTCTCTCGTTGAAACTTGACCAATAGATTTCAACTATTTTACCATTTCATCTTTATCAAGAAATTGATAAGTTCTAAAATTAAAATATTAATTTATCAAAAATGATCAGAAATAAATATAAGTATCATAAGAATAATTTTATCGATAAAAAATTTCAAAACTCTCTCCTTCCGCTCAGTATCTTAGAATTCATATTTTTTCAATCAAAGTACACGATAAAAAATGGTTTTATTAACTCCAAGGGTTATATTTACAACATTCTGTCATTTTTATTCGTATTGCTTGTTATATATGCGCATTACTATTACTTTAGAATCAAAGATTTGACCGATATCTTCGCTGTGAAAGGCTTGTACTTCTCGGTTATGTTTAACTTCACACTCTATGTAATCAACAGCTTTGCCTTATTTTTAAACAACATTTGCAACAACAATACTACAGTTAAAATGATAATAAACTTGCAAAACGTTTTTAATGTAAGATGTGATAATTTCCGTAGCTACGACAAAACTTTAGATAAATGGCGAAAAGAGAATTGGTATTTCCTCGTAATAAATGTTGTGGGTTACTTAATTCTAGTAATTACTTTAACTCATTCACTTCCAATTAAGTTAAAAATCACAGTAGTTTTACATTGTCTATACTCTTTTATAAATATTTTTTACGACGTTAACATATTGTGTGCTTACCGATACATAAAACTAATAAGAAGATGTTTATTAGTATGGATCCATAATATTCGGTATTTTTCGGGGCAATGCTCTCGTCATCATATCAATGGACGACCAGAGGAAAATAAATATTTTTGCTTAAATAGTTTCTTCAATAATTATGTCAAGATTTTAAAAACATTTAACTTAATCAAAACTATTTTTCAAGTACCGGTGAGTATAAAATATGAGTGTATTGAGTGCCAGTGAGTATATTTATGAAAATGTTTTAGCACTAGCAAGTACTACTGACATCTTGAATGGATATCTCATCCATAATAATAAAAAGTTTAAAAATATCGTTGATCATAAACGTCGTAAGAACTATCATCACCAGTGCAATTCTGTTGTATAATATCATTTAGTTTTTTAACCAATATTGATATTTTTTGTGTTTTATTAACAATAATTATAAAAGAATAAAAGAATTATTTCAATTCCAGATATTACTACAACTTATTTACATTTTTGCACAGAGTTTGATATACATTCAGACTTTTGTAGAATTGGAAAAATTAACTATCCTGAAAAACATATTAGTAAGTACATTTTTATCATAAAATTTATAAGGACAGATGTTCAATCAGTTCGTAGCCTTAATCAGATTAATATAACATAGTCTGATTAAAAATTAAAATATATTTTAACAAGAAAATTTCTGTAGTAAAATTAATAAGATTGATTGATTTTTCAATATAAATTAAATATATTGCAGACACAAGGATATATCGTCCAAGGGTGCTTTTTATTTTTAGTGTACAAAAATTTTATCCTCCTCATCCTGTGCATCAAGGAGTGTGAAAACTTCTACATGAGTATCAAAGAAGCTGAAAGACAATGTTTATTATATTCAGATTGTCAAGGTACTCGTATAATATATGTAGAATACCTTCAAGACTGAGTTTTGCTGATCTTAACAAACTTTAGTCTTCTCAAAAAAAGCGCTATCAGCTATCAATTAGATTTATTTATTTATTTATTCACTATGGTACACAAAACAGAATACAATCAATACACTTTTACATAATATAGAACATTAATAATAAATTTTAGGGCTGGATTATGTTCCTAAAATATGTGCACACTTCATGATTATAAACAATATTAGAAAAGCAGTATTTTATGAAGTTATTAAATATTATATAACATTGTTGGTTTATTTATTATCCTATGCTATTGAATCAGACTTGCTAAGATTAGAATACTTTTATTAAAAATATTAATATTTACATTATTTTCGGTGAAAATATCATTATAAAGGCGACATATTCTAACAATAGGGTTATAAAATGATGTGTTATTAATGTAGACATTTAAAATAAAAGGTTTATGAAATGGGTTCCTGGATCTTGGTCTAATGTTAAAATTGATCAATGACAGGAGAGTCGGTGAATTTATTAAGCCATGTAGAATCTTGAACAAGTAAATTAGTTCGTGGTATTTACGCCGCGACTCTAGAGACATCACATTAAATTTTCGTAACCTTTTAGAATAAGATATCAGTTTTCTATTTAGTTTGAGCCTATGGGACAAAATATTCATAAATATTCTTTGAATACTTTCTATTCTCTCAACGTGTACTTTATAAAAATGGAACCACATTGGAGCACAGTATTCAAGAGAACTACGAATTAGGGAATTAAAAATATAGATTAAGCTCTGAGGGCTTTTAAAGTCTTTAGTTATTCTGGCGATGAAACCGAGAGTTCTATTAGTTTTAGAAATTAAGTGATCATAATGTGGACGGAATGTAAGTTTGTCATCAAAGAAAATGCTAAGGTTAATATAAGATTATTATAGTTACGTGAATATTTGGTATATTCATGTTAGAAGTAAGTGACCCATTGCAAAATTTAATCTATAAAACCAAAACACACACAAAAGTAGAAAAAAAACGGAATAATTTATTTTAATTTATTTCTTACATGTAGACAGGTTTTTTTATTATTATTATTATTTACCTAGACTACTATTTATACAGAAAATAAAAATACATAATTTCACTTACAGGTATGGAAAACCTATTTAAGAACGTCCACAGGATAAACAAGGCTAAGTTTAACAAGATGACGATTTGCAATTTCTTCACAATGGACGCTGCGCTGCCATTGCGCTTCCTCGATCTAGTTGCGACTTACACTATTGTCATCTTGCAATTTGCTTTAACCTCTTAGTTAACAACCATGAAAGTATATTTTACCTTTAGTATCATTATGTATGTAAACGATGAGAATAAAATAATTTATGATCTTAACGTTTAAAAAATAAAATATTGAAATATCAATAATAAAACAAAACTTTCAGTATAAAAAATCTCAGATAATCACACCTCGCGAACAAAGTATAAAAGGCGAAAATGCATATATATATATATATATATATATATATATATATATATAACGTAATTGTAATTCATTCGGTCTTGAAGTAGTAATAATAAAAACAATTTTTAACAATACAATCAATACATAACTGTAAACCACTCTGTTTTAATTAATTATACAAAATTGGAAATATGATATTGTTAAGTTTTTGTAAAATAAACATATTTTAAACCTAAGTAAATAAGAGTTTTATAATATATAACCAGTATCTATACCTACTAGTATTACAAAGACAAATTTAATCTTGAAGAGGTGAAATAGGCAAAAATATTTGGAATAGGATTTCTTTTACTTTCGATTCTAGAAGGTTAAAATCTATATATTTTTTTATTCTGTTTAGAAATGACCGGAAGGAAGTAAGCGTAGAACTTTTTTTTAAAATAAATGTTATGCCAATTAATTGCTCCATAATTGCTCCCCCGGAATCCGCATTTGCTCTAGATGTATCATTAATAGTTAATTAATAATTATTTTTATTTAAAACTAGCTGTGCCCGCGGCTTCGCTCACGCACTAGTGCTGATTAAATTAAAACTGTACATACTTTTTGGCGTCCTTATCCTTATGAAAGTGCTTCTGTATAAACAATATTATATGTGGACCCAGTCGGAATGTATACAAAAAGGTTATTAGGGTTGTTTACGCGTGATAAAGCCACATAGAGTTGGCCATGTGAAAAACAATCAGTAGTTAGGTCAACCCCAGCAACGGATAATGTCTGACCCTGAGCTTTATTAATTGTCATGGCATAACAAAGACTGACAGGAAATTGCACTCTTTTGAAGGAGAAAGGAAAATTATCAGGAATGAGTGGGATTCGTGGAATGAACACAACATCACCAGCACCGCAACCAGTCAAGATTTCGGCTTCGATGATGTTTTGCTGCAGATTAGTGATTTTGAGCCGAGTACCGTTGCAGAGTTTTGGAGGACATAAACTAAGGAGAATTATCGGTACGCCGATCTTTAAAACGATTTTATGGGCTGGAAGTCCAGGTGTGTTAAGGGACTCTAAAAATTCTACGGGATAGTGCGTGGCATCTTCTTCTTCCATAACTGTATTTATGGATGTATATTGTACACTATTTCCTGAAACGTGTGTCAATATTTTTAAGTTAATTGTTGCCACTTGGTCGTTACGGGGAGTCAAAATAGCACGCACAATCAAACATAGCATAATCAAACTGGTTCTTGGCTATGTAATAGCCAAGAACCAGTTTGATTTCCAACGTCTGCGAAATCTCCGTAAACAGAAGAAATAAGATCCTGTTGTGATGTAACAGAACAACAGATTATGCACCAAAATAATTTTTCTATCTTCTTGTATGGGGTATGTACCATCACCTATTTTTAAAAGTAAATTTGAGAACTCCTGCGCAATTTCACAGCCTCCTGTTGAGATTTGTGAACGAAACCTATAGATGTCACAATGTATTTGTCTATTATTAATTGTCTCTGGTTCCTTTTATTCCTTCTTGTTCGCTACGCCATTACCGATTACGCACTTAATAATTTTCTATAGTAAAATAAAAAAAATATATTAGTTTAAACCAATCTTTGGACTTTTATTTCAACAGGTTATGGGCCCAGACCTACCTGTATGAAATTATTTTGTAAAAGTTTAAAGTAAAAGTCAAATAGTAAGCAAGTCCAAAGTTAGGGCCACGCGGTCGCCGGGGTTTCTATTTTTCAGCTTTTCAGATTACTTATATATATTGAAAAGTTGTATACAATGACTTCAAACAATACTTTGACACTCATTGAGAAGCTCACTGGTCGCGAAAACTGGTCTACATGGAGTTTTGCAGTGAGGGCATACTTCGAGCATGAGGACTTATGGGAAATGGTTGAACTAGGACCCACTGACAAACTAAAGGACAGAAAGGCTAAATCGGAGTTGATACTTCTAGTTGATCCCATGCTATTTGTACACATTCAAGAGGCAAGGTCTGCCAAGGAGGTTTGGGACAATTTGGCAAAGTCTTTCCAGGACTCCGGTTTACTAAGAAAGGTTGGTTTACTAAAAGATTTAATTAACACATCTTTAGAAAACAGTAATAGCGTAGAAGATTATGTAAACAAGATAATGACCTCAGCTCACAAGTTAAGAAACATATCATTTGAAGTAAATGATGAATGGCTAGGTACATTGATGTTAGCCGGTTTACCAGAGGTTTACAAACCCATGATTATGGGCATAGAGAGTTCCGGTGTAAAAATAAGTGCCGATTTAATTAAAACTAAGCTGTTACAGGAAATAAAACAGTCGGACACTACTGCATTTTACACAAACTCAGTTAAGAAACCACCGTCTAAAACTCAGTCTCAGTCTAAATCTAAAGGTCCAAGGTGTTTTCATTATAACAAATATGGGCACATGAGCAAATACTGCTGGTTTAGAAAAGACAAAAATAAAAATATGAAGTCTCAAAATACAAAGGAAAAGACAGATGATAATGGCTTTTTGGCAGCTTTTTCAGCAATACAGTCAAATGACAGTTACAGCTGGTACATTGATTCTGGTGCATCGGCTCACATGACCATGCATCGACACTGGTTGGAAGACGAGATGCCTCCGCCTGTACAGAATATAAAAATTGCAAAAAGCAAAATACTGCATGTGGAGAGTTGTGGGAATATATCCATCCAACTAGACAAGAACAACAAAATAAAGGTGAGAAATGTTTTATATATACCCGAGCTGTCAACTAACCTATTATCTGTTAGTAAAATAATTAAAGCAGGATATCATGTTGAGTTTAATGAATATGGTTGTTTTATACAAAGTCAATCAAAACAAAGTATAGCTTCTGCATCTCTCATAAATGATACCTACATACTAAATGTTTTGCATCAATATACAGCCATGAAAGCTAGTACAGAGACTGATGTTTACTTATGGCACTTGCGCATGGGGCATTTAAATACAAAAGACGTTAATAAGTTACCTAAAATAGTACGTGGTATAAAATTGACACCACAAAAGGAAAGTTACACTTGCATTACATGTTTAGAGGGTAAACATAATAGAAAACCTTTTCCAAGCAGTACTTCGGAAACTAAAGACCTGTTGGATTTGGTACACAGTGATTTGTGTGGTCCTATGCAAACCAAATCAATAGGAGGTGCAAGGTATGTAATAACGTTTATTGATGATTACTCTCACAAAGTATTTGTGTATTTTATGAAGCACAAACATGAAGCATTAGATAAATTTATAGAATTCAAAAATTTTGTTAAAAATCAGTTAAATAAAAAGATAAAGATGCTCAGAAGTGACAATGGAAAAGAATATATAAATAATAACTTTAATAATTTCCTAAAAAAGAGTGGGATAATACATCAAACTTCGAATCCATATACACCACAACAAAACGGTCTCAGTGAACGAATGAACCGTACATTAATTGAAAGAGCTAAGTGTATGTTGTTTAACTGTGAATTACAGAATGACTACTGGGCTGAAGCAATGTCAACAGCTGCATATCTTATAAATCGCTCACCAACACATGCTCTCTCCAATATGACTCCTGAAGAAGCTTGGTCTGGGAATATACCGGATTTGAGTAACCTGAAGATATTTGGCTGTAAAGCCATGGTACACATACCAAATGAAAAGAGGAGAAAACTGGATTCAAAGTCATGTGAGTTAATTTTTGTTGGATACTCTGAAACTACAAAAGGATATAGATTTATAGAGCCTAAAAGTAAAAAAGCTATTACTAGTAGAGATGTTGTGTTTTTGGAAGATAGTATTAAAAGAAATATAGTCCCAACCTCTGCATCTGAAAGAAAAGTAGATAATATTAATGAAAGTAAAAAATTTTTATGTCATGAAACAAATTTAAAAATAAGTGAAAATAAGAATAAATTGGACTTACCTTTATCTGAACAGCAATTCGAAGAACCTGAAAACAAAAATATTATTAATATATCTGATACTTCCAGTATACACCAGTAGATAAACCAATTAATAAGAAAATTATTCCATGTAAATGGGTGTTTAAATCAAAAACAGATGAAAATGGAAATATCATACGTCACAAGGCAAGGCTAGTCATTAAAGGTTATCAACAAAAGAAAGGAATAGATTATCATGAAGTATACTCACCTGTCGTCCGATATTCTTCAATAAGATATCTTGTGGGAATAGCAGCAAAATATAGTCTACAAATACATCAAATGGATGCCATTACAGCATTTTTGCAAGGAGACATCACTGAAGAGATTTACATGACTCCGCCGCCATCGTTTGAGCAAGGAGAGAAAGTATGTCGCTTAAATAAAGCTATATATGGCTTGAAACAAGCCAGTAGACAATGGAACAAGAAATTAAACACTGCTTTATTGGACATTGGTCTATTAAGATCAAAAATTGATCCTTGCATATATTATAGAATAATTAACAAGCAAGATATATTATTTATAAGTGTATATGTAGATGACTTGATTTGTTTTTTTAATAATGAAAATAGCATGAAGAATATTAAACATAAATTACTGGAAAAATTTCATATGAA
The DNA here is from genome assembly GCA_036937285.1 of Euphydryas editha. Classification (NCBI taxonomy): domain Eukaryota; kingdom Metazoa; phylum Arthropoda; class Insecta; order Lepidoptera; family Nymphalidae; genus Euphydryas; species Euphydryas editha. Next base: position 8,695,555 of record JAUPFZ010000025.1, read on the forward strand.
GGACAAGCAAAGCGAAGGGAAGAGTAAAGCAATGTGTTGGCTTTAGAATCAAACAAGAGCAAAATAAAATTTCATTAGATCAATCAATTTATATAGAGAAAATTCTAAAACGTTTCAACATGTCTGATTGTAAACCTATTTGGACACCGTGTGAAGCAAATATTCAATTAAAGAAAGCTGAACAGGACAGTGAAATACTTAGGAACATACCATACCATGAAGCTGTTGGATGTTTACTATACCTATCTCAAGGAACAAGACCAGATATAGCCTATATTGTAAATTCTTTAAGTAAATATAATAATAAACCAACTGCAGAACACTGGAGTGCATTGAAGAGAATTTTAAGATATTTAAAAGCTACAGTGAATTATAAATTAACATTTAAGAAAGATGACAGCGAAATTGTTGGATATTGCGATGCTGATTGGGCAAGTCAGTCTGAAGACAGAAAATCCTGCACAGGATATGTTTTTATTTTTCAGGGGGCCTCTATCAGTTGGTGTTCTAAAAGACAACAAACTGTGGCATTATCAAGTACAGAGGCCGAATATATGTCTTTGTCAGCATCTATACAAGAGGCATTGTGGCTAAAACAATTACAAGAAAAGTTTTGGCCTGAACTTAAAAGCAGGCCCTTATTAATGTATTGTGATAATCAAAGTTGCATTAGTCTTTCAGGTAACGAAAGTTATCACGCACGAAGTAAACATATTGATGTCCGATACCACTTCATTAGAGAGAAGGTTGCTACCAATGAAATCAATATCAAGTACAAACGGACTGATCACATGGTGGCTGATGTCTTAACCAAGGGACTTCATCGGCCAAAGCATGAAGTGTTCACAAAGGCTATGGGTTTGCGTCCAGGAGAGAATGTTGAGATTTGTGAACGCAACCTATAGATGTCACAATGTATTTGTCTATTATTAATTGTCTCTGGTTCCTTTTCCTCCTTCTTGTTCGCTACGCCATTACCGATTACGCACTTAATAATTTTCTATAGTAAAATAAAAAAAATATATTAGTTTAAACCAATCTTTGGACTTTTATTTCAACACCTCCTAATCGTGCGCGCATATTTATGCTTAGGTGCGTAGATGTTATAGTGCGCCACAAGGTCGAGCATTTCAGACAGGCAGTAATTTCATCGGCTCTTGTTCCTCGGGATGTATCGGGATGTATGTATGATCGGGAGTGTCTGCCTAAAATCACCACAGAAAAGGACTGTAATGCCTCCCATCGGTCGATCATTTTGCCTTATATCACGCAAAGTTCTGTCGACAGCTTCTACAGCTTTCTGATTTGCCATCGTGCATTCATCCCAAACAATTAAAGCACAATCACGTAACAGTTTTGCTTTATCGCTATTTCGTGACACATTACAAACCGGGCTTTCCGTACTGTTTAAGTCTATGAGAATTTTAAACATGGTGTGTGCTGTTCTTCCTCCTGGTAACAATGTGGCAGCTATCCCCGAAGAGGCGACTGCAAGAGCAATTTTATTTAGGCTCCTTATTCGAGCCAAAATAATTTTGGTAAGGAAAGTTTTATCTGTTCCACCAGGCGCGTCTAAAAACAGGATTTCACCCGATGCGTTATCTACGCTGCAGCACACTCTATCATACGTCTGACGCTGTTCTTCTGTCAAATTCGAGAAGCCACTTTGTAAAATTTCTGTGAGTTCCACGGGATTGTAATTAATTTCTGAAGCATATTCCCTGTTTATACGTTCCTCATCGACTGTCGGTGTTGGCAAACCATATTGACTGACCGGGTTCCCTCCTATACTTATAACAATATCTTGAATAGCTAATAAGGACCTATTGTAACAAATTTCACGTACCTGATGAGGGATTCGTCCATCAGTATTTAATTGAGCGTGTGTCAAAAAATCCTCAGCAAACTTATCATGGTACTTTTGCCACAACTGTTAAGCATCCGATAATCCACAAAAGGTCAATAAAATGGCAAATAAATGTCGCAATCGATGTGGGCTATCGCTAACACATGCCTCAGTAAGAGTATCATCCCAATGCTGATCTCCGTCTAATAAATGGCGTGCGCGGCAAGCGGCCTGGTAGGTGGGATGTTCAATACCGTCCACTTTACGGAGTTCTACAAAAGATGTAGGACCTCGTATATAATGAAGAAGAAGGCATAAATAATAACACTCGGAGTTATTCGGGTGTACCGTGTAAACTCGTCCAATCACATGCTCTTTAAAAATACTAGGCTCGCCCTCTACAGCGGTTCCACGTCTCCTACGAACAAAAACACCTTGCTGCTTGTTGTAAGTATAATAACATGGCACCTCATTATACAAAAGAGACTTCGCGAAATGATCTCTTTCGCAAAGACGAAAGAATGCAAGCAAGGTGGTCTGTCTCGGGTTGGCCAACCTTTGTACCACATTTTCAGACTGAAAGTACACTCGCTGCCCGCCTTCAAGGTGCACGTCGAGGTGAATGACCGGCGGATGCCTCTCATGTATCGGAAAGCTTAAAATACGCCAAACTGCCTCAGAGGAACTTATGTAACGGCCACACTGGTATATTGTGACCGTCATATTCATTTTGATTTCTAAGCGCTATCATGGCTTTATCACTGCCTTTATTAATATATTTACATACATATTTTATAGACTCAACGCTATTACACATTTCAACATTAATGTAAGCTTGAAATAATCTAGATAAAACTGGTGAATACGGTAACACCCATTTATTTTATTTTATTTTATTTTATTTTATTTATTTATTTTGGGAGGAACAACAGCTGAAAAATACAATGTACAAGATGATATAGAAATAGAAAGCTACCAACAGTTCCCCACTGGTAGTAACAAAATAAGGAAGTATAAAAAAGAAAACATACGCTACACATTAGTCGTAGTAACAATAAGAACACGTATAGATTACAAAATGTGGTTAATGAAATGATGAAATGATGCAAGTAAACAGAGTTAGGTGCAGTCAAACTATAGATACAATCATAAAACTATACATTTACTTAATAAAGAAAGAATTACTGATTAGGTTCCTTGCAGCCGCACAGCTAGTGTTAAATAGATCCAAGTCAATTTTTTTTAGAATATGCATTAAATTTACTACCTGCTCGCCAGACAAATGAGTTTTGCTTGTATTTTGTGGAAACTAGTGGTGTGTGTATTAATGGGTTATTGCGAAAAAGTTTAGTAGGTACTCCTAAGGAGACTTTAGCTAAAAGATCAGGACAGTCTATTAAGTTAGTTGTAATTTTTAAAAGATAGATTAAGTCACTAATTTCACGTCTTAGTTCGAGGGGGAGAATATGGATTTTTTTGCAAAGTTGCAGATAGTTCTTCGAGTTATATGGCTGATTAGATTTAAAACAAATAAATTTAATAAATTTTGTTTGTATGTTCTCAAGACGTGTGATGTATGTGGCGTACTTAGGGTTCCAAACCTCGGAGGCATACTCCAAATGACTTCGGACTAGTGAGCAGTATAACACTTTTATAGTTTTGATTTCATTGAAATCAGCAGAAATTCGCATCACGAATCCTAAAGCCTTAGATGCTTTAGATATAATACTGTTGATGTGAGTATCATACAGAAGTTTAGGATCTAGCACTACTCCAAGGTCCTTAATGGAGGTCACTCTCTGAAGTAATTGACCTTCTAAAGTGTAATCGCGGATTAAAATGTTACTCTTCCTGGTGTACGTTATAACACTACATTTGGAGGGATTTAGGTCCAAGAGATTGTTGTGACAATAATTTTCAAGTCTCAAGAGATCAGCTTGTAGATTATCAGCATCATCCTCACTTACAACTCTGGAAAATATCTTCATATCGTCAGCGTAACAGAGCAGTTGAGACGAATGGAGACAAGATTTAACGTCGTTAACAAAAATTACAAATAACAATGGACCAAGCAACGATCCTTGAGGTACTCCACTTGGAATGGTAACCCAACTAGATATATAATTGTTGACAACGACCGCCTGAGAGCGATTATCTATATACGAAGAGAACCATCTATGCAGGTCACCTCTGATACCGGCATGATATAACTTGTTTAAGAGGAGTCTGTGGTGTATCCGATCGAATGCTTTACTGTAGTCAGTATAGATTACATCTACCTGAGCGCCATCACCCATAGCATCCAGCAAAAAGTCATTAAAGAGAACTAAGTTCGAAACAGTTGAGCGACCCCTCAAAAAGCCGTGTTGATTGAGACTAAAAGTCCCTTGAAGCCCTGCATAAATCTGATCATAAACAATTTTCTCAAATAATTTCGCTAAAATGCAGAGTTTCGAGATAGGCCTGTAGTTTAATATCTTTTGTTTACTGCCTTTCTTATGGATAGGTGATATATAGGCAGACTTCCATATATTTGGCACAACACACTCTTTGAGCGAACGTTTAAACAGCAGATAAACAGGGAATGCCAGCGATACTGCGCAATTTCTTAGAAAACATGCAGGTATTTTATCAGGTCCAGCCGATTTAGAAACATCTAGTTTAAGAAGCATCTTTTCAACTAACTTCGGGCACACCGTTATACTTGAAATATCTGAGACACTTGGAGTGGTTATCGCCGTTTCATCACTCAAGTCAGGAGAGGAAGTACCAGAAGCGAGGAACGTTGAGCAGAAAAACGAGGAAAAAGCATTGCAAATAGCTTCGCCTGTATTAAGCAATTCGTTATTGTATTCCAAAACACTTGGCAAGGACGCAGACTTCGTCCTCGATTTATAATATGACCAAAAGTGTTTCGGATTAACTGTAATTGAATGTTCAATAGACCGCATATAATGACTATAGCATTCTTGCTCCATGGTTTTGGCTCTAGTACGTAGTGTCCGAAAAGACTCTTCGTCAGATCTATTACCATAAGTCTTAAACTTTTTGTAGTATTTAGATTTTTCTTTTAGGACCTTGATTAACGCCCGGGAGAACCACTTAGGATATCTTTCATTGGAGGATAATTTGACGGGAATATGTTTATCTCGTATTGAGTCTAACACACTATAGAAGTGCGTAAGAGAATCATTTATAGATTCTGCTAAATCAATGTAATCCCAGTTAATGTTTAATAGTTCTGAGTTAATTTCGTTATAATTAGCACGATGGTATAAATACTTCTTATACCGTGGACGGTTCAGAATGGGATAACAAACGGTGTTCATTACAATGGTTAATGCGCCATGGTGCTGATCGACAGGTACCAACGCGTCAGCACTGGCGTCATGTACGGTCACAGAAACGTTACTTAAAACGAGGTCAAGCGTTCTCTTATAGTCGTTCGTGATACCGTTATACTGTTTTAAGTTTAAGGAGTTTATTTCGTCTATAAGGAACGTCTCGGCTTCGGTATAGTAGTTGGTGGGGTTGAATGAATTACTGTCGTCATCATTAGAGGGAATCCATAGAATTCCGCTAAGATTGAAGTCTCCAACAATCAAATACTGATCATTTGGGTATTCCATATGAATTCGGTTTACACATGAGAAATAATTACATAATTGTTGTGAGAATGATAAGCCCTGATTTTGGTTACATAAATAAAGAACACAAACGTGTAACTTGCGTTGAAAAGTACCAGTCCTGTATGTCACCGTTATCCATAAATCCTCCGCACTCGAGTGAAACTCGGGCCGGGGGGTGACTAGCAAGTCGTGGCGGACTGCGATCAACATAGTCTGCCCCGTTAAGCTGTAATCGCGATCCCTACGAAATACCGTGTAACGTTTATCAAATATTTCTGTGTTAAAAATACCATCAAGAAGCCAAGTCTCCGTTAACATAATAATGTCATACGAACATAAACGTATGTTACGATAAAATACCGTGGTTTTGGTGCGCAACCCCCGAACGTTCTGATAGTAAATATTAATTAATGATGTATTTACTATCCACTAAAATACACTATTATACATATATATAAAAAATAACTATTATACATATATTACATAATACTATTATCCACTAAAAAGTGACCAGTATTTGCATTGATACATAATAATTACAATGACGAAACATAGTATTGTATGACTGACATCTATAACCCGTAGCATATTTCGTATAAAATCATTACGCCCGGAATAAAATAGCGGCACACAAAACAAAATCATTATGAAGTACATTGAGATTAAATAGTGCGGGTAGTAAATTAGAAGCAAAGAGGTGTTGATAATAAAATGTAATAAGCGCGAATAAGACAGATATATATTAAGTAGATTCGTCGTTAATGGACGGGTCAAACAATAGACGATCGGCCGGCAAGCAGGTAATAAGGCAAGGATTCTCAAACTATGTCTGACAACTGTGTGAACAATAAATAAAATAAAACTAATATTAAGTACATACAATAAAATACAGATTAAAGAAGTTTGTTTAAATCTAATTCTTTTGAGATAATCTGAACAGGAGACTTGTCGTTCTTTCTTACATGTATTTTACCATATTTAACCCATACATAACGGTAATCTTTATTCTTAGCGAGCTCTTTAGTTTTAGTCAATAATTTCTTTAATTCCGGCACAAGATGGTCATTAACATATATAAAACGATCTTCTATAAACCCAATTTCTTTTGCTGATATACGTTTATGAGCTCGTGATGCAGAGATAAATTCTTCTTTAATATATCGGTTAATAAAACTAACTATAATCGACTTATCTTTCGATCCATATGTCGGGACACGAGCGACGTAATTAATCTGAGTCTTCGGAAATGTATATCCCACTATTTTTGAAATGTTCTCAATTATATTGAACAGGTTCTCGTTTGTCTTAAGCGGTACACCCTTGATTTCTAAATTGTTCAAACGCGACCACTGCTCTCGGTTAATATTATCTTTCTTCAGCAAAGCAACATCCTCAGAGAGATTTAATTCGGATTGTCGAATTTTAGCAACTTGATTTTCGACATCTGATACTCTAGATTCTAAGCTTTCAAGCTTGGCACTGGTGAACTCGAAGGATTCCTTGAGATTATGTATTTCATTCTTGATTGACTTTACATCTTCAAGAATCTCTGATAGTTTACTGAATTGACCTTTTAGATCTCGCACCTCTGATAGAACCATCTCGATACTAACGGCACCGGAGGGTGCACATTCGGTGCTTTTGGCTGGCTTAGGGCTTACGGACGCCAGTTTGCATTGTGGACATCTCCAACCCACTCTACGTTCGGGGCCGAGTTTACGGTAACCGGCTTCGGAAATCGATGCACAGGAGAAGTCCATATTACGTTGGCAACCGTTGCAGTACACCCCATCAGTGTAAATAGAGCTACAAACGCTGCACTTCATTTTTAATAATAATAATTTTTTTTTTCTAAATTCACAAAGTGTTGAGAACCACTGGATATTCACTTGCAAGATTACGTATATGTGTTAATAGGACCAATGCACAGCGCAGACTGATTTGTTTTCAATTTATTGTCTAATACAATTTCTTGCCCACGGAACCTGATGGAAGCCGTGAAACCACCTTGTTAAGGTGATCTTCGCCGGTATAGCGGATATCCATTTTCTCCCGATATTGTTTGTTCTATAAATGGCTTAGGATATCTTTTTGAACATCGACCATCTTGCATACATGGTGATTCTCTATTTAAAACGCCACATGGTCCGTGAACCATATGTGTTTTAATAATGTCATGCAAAATTGGATCTGTACTATCAATATCATCTGTCAATAGCTTCGGGTCGGATTTTGTCTACCAGCCATAGGAGGATGTGGGCGTGGGGTAAGCCACGCTTTTGCCACTCGACACTATACATAAAACAAAGAGTTGAACCGAAAACTTTATCTTTTGTAAGAAGATTAATCATTAGTTTAAGTTTCAAATGAAAGACTCTGGCAATAATGTCATGTCTATCGTATGACGCCTGTCCTGTGAGAAGTTCCCGACAAATTTCGGTCCACTTTGGATTTGTTGTGAACGTTATAAATAGGTCCGGCCGGCCGTACTTACGGACGTAGCAAAAGGCATCTTGCGTTCTTTCGTGCATATATCGCGGACTACCGGTAAAATTGAAAGGCAAGATGACCAACCGCCCCAAATTTTCTACATTATTGTCTGATTGCATTGCGTCCCGCAAATGTACGTATTCTTCAGCACGTAAACGAACCTGGTTTGTGCGGATGTACACTAAACATTCAGTTTCTATTTTTGCGTACATGTCCACAATAAATTGACTGAACAAACCACGAAATCGTTGCAAATAAACGAAAAAGTTACGCCTTATTTGCAAAAGGTATGAATAATATTGCTGAGCCGATATTTTTTTATTAAAGTTAGTAATTCTAGTAGTAGGGTTCACTTGGTACAATCCAAAATTGTAACCATCTTCACCATGACAATATATTAATGGATATTGCAGGGCATCGGTGAGTCTCAAAAAATGCGTTGCAAGCGATCGTCGCGAGTACGCAACACGATGTCACGTCTCTCACACTCCTGATCGACTAAAACAACTGCAACTTCATCTGCAATTGGTGCATTGTGTCTCCCGCGATGTTCACTAACAGGACGTCTATCTGCGCTGATTACTATTTTGTAATCATTGCTGCCTTCTGGAATGGATTCCAACGCAGATTTGAAGTTCCGCACTTATCGATTTACTTGATGCAGCATGTTTTGTAGTTCTGATATAAGTAAACCATCAAGCTGGGGAAAATTGCGATTTCTAATATTTTGCTGTTCAGTGTAATTGGATATAAAATAAATTTGAAGAAATCTATGCTCATTGTCTGGCAATAAAGATCCAATGAGATGGTAAACCTGACCTTGTACTTTGAAGGTTGGCTTGAACGGAGCCTCTGTTATTTGTTTTGCCCCGAAGGATGTCATTTGGAAAGCACTATTATAGGAACGGATATTATTTAAAAAGTGTTTAGACTGGGGGTGATTGCCATTTATAAGGGTTTTAATTATATTTGGGGGATCTTGGAAATTTTGAACAACAACTTTTTCACTTGAACAGCACATTCCATTGGCCTCTTTCTTCCATTTTAGAGCATCACAAAAATTGCAAATTTCTGTCATACAACCCACAGATGCGTAGGAGGCGTAGTCAATTCTCGATGAATACATAAATCCTGCTTTTTTCTTGTTTTCCCAAGGCATAATAATATTTGTAACATAATATTCCATGGACTCATCAGCCTCGCCAGTTATAAATCTGTTCACGTGGTATCGAGCCCGGTCAGCTCCTAGGCGAGACTGACGCTGTTCTGCTGTTTCTATTTGTCGCATATTACCTATTCTTTCCTCCGTTCTTCGCCGTTCTCTCTCTGAAAGAGATTCCATCTCGCGTGAGAGTGTATGACGCTCTAGGTTAGCCGATAACCGCGCTTCTCGTTCCTCGATGCTCTCTTGGGAGCGTAAAGGCGCTGTCAGAATTCTTTGCGAACTTAAGCGCAACTCCCTTTCGGTGAAAGTCTCAGACTCGCATGAGAGGGCGTGGCGCTCTCGGTCAGCCGATAAATGCGCTTCACGTTCCTCCAGGCTCTCCTGGGAGCGCAAAGTCGCTGTCAGGATTCTTTGCGAACTTAAGTGCGACTCTCTTTGAGTGAAAGTTTCAGACTCGCGTGAGAGGGCGTGACGCTCTTGGTCAGCTGATAACCATGCTTCGCGTCCCTCGATACTCTCTCGAGAGCGAGAAGCCGCTGTAAGAGCACGCTGTATGCACAGCCTTGACTCACGCGGGGTAGGCTTTTCCGATGCAAGAGTTCTGATGTGATTTGTTCGGATTGCATTTAGCCTTACTTCACGATCTTCCTCCGATTTTCGATACCTAATTAGTCTCATCCTTTTAGCATTTCGGCTACTTTTGCGAAAGGTTTGATTTTTTTCTAGAGGGCATTTTCTACAAAATATAGAAAGAAAGAATCAAATATTTAAAATTGTTAGAACAATAAACATCAACTTAAGCTGCGAACAAACCAAAGGATCTACTCAATGAAATATGAAGTAGATACTATATATCGTTTTTTAGCATGAACATTAACTTAAATAGTTAACCATCCAACTTGTACAACAAAAAACAATGACCAAATGTTTTAATAACAATTAAACCAAGACCTTTTAACGACACGACACTACTGTACTTAGACACAAAATGTACGACACAATTCAGACAATTCAAAATTGTACGACGAACAAACCAACAACGACCGAATAATCTCATCAACTCAAACAATCAAGACTTTTAGCGAAACAATATTTTACGGTAATAAGACACAAAAGTAGGGGTGTGCGATAATTATCGATAATTCGTAACTACTCGATAATTTTTCATTCGATAATTATCGATAATTATCGATAAGTGTTTTTCGATAATTTTGATTCGATAATTATCGACAATTTTTCATTCGATAATTATCGATAACTATCGATAACTTTTCATTCGATAATTATCGATAAGTGTTTTTCGATAATTTTGATTCGATAATTTTCGATAATTTTTCATTCGATAATTATCGATAATTTTTTGCGATCCGATAATTATCGATAATTTTGTCCGATCCGATAATTATTGATAATATTGTGGTATTTGATAATTATCGATAATTTTTTTTTGGATCCGATAAGTATCGATAATTATGGTACGGCGGATGACCATTTTTTTTTTTAGGTATTCGTATAGGGTACGGAGGATAATTTTTTTTTTTTAGGTATTCGGATAGGGTACTAGACATAGGTAGTTCACGAACGATTGAAGGAAATGAACTACTTCATTTCGCAAAACAAACTTATCACTCATTCAGTTGTCATTCAAATGTGTCTCTCCTTCATTTAGTTCAGTGATTCAGTCTTTCTTTTCGCTCGTTCGCGCCAACTGTGCGCGCGGCATCTGGCATCCCTTTCTATGTAAAATTGCAATCAAAATAGAGCTTTTTGCAGTGAAGTTAGAAACAAATTTTCTAAAACTCTTTTCTAAATATACTGAATGAAAGAAGGACACGACTAACAACCAAAAAAACTTTCCCAATTGTTATTTGTAAATAGTAATTCGTCGTTGCGCCTGCTAAATTCTATATGTGCATTTTTTATATTTTGTTTTTTTTTTTTTTTACTAAACTTAATCTCAGCTTCAATCTCTGTGTTGATAAAGTTCTTTTTGTGATATTCGAACTAGAAACAAGCTTAACAAATTCCATATGCATTTTAGCCGTTAATAAATAATTAAAAAAATATTTGATAACATATTATATATTGCTTCCCCAAGCCTTACAAAAAAACACATATGGAACTTGTCAGGCGCAACGACGAATCGCAAATATTCAGTATGTAAATAGGTGAAAAATGTAAATGTAAATAGGTATGTAAATATCTTGTAAATAATATTAAATCACTGTACGTATTTCGATTTTTAAATACGCCAACCTAGACAAAAAAAGCATCCAACTACCAGCAATAAAAAAAAATGTCGATACTGAACGGCATTTGGATACGGTACGAAGGATAACGTCCATACTGAAGGCCGGATGACCTTTTTTTTTTCCTCGTCCGAAAATTTTACCGATAATTATCGATAACTATCGTCAACTATCGATAATTTTTATCCGATAATTATCGATAACTGTCCCCAAGTATCGTTAACTTTTTATCCGATAATTATCGATAAGTATTCATTCGATAATTATCGATAACTATCGATAACACAATACGTGAATACGATAATTATCGATAATTTTTTCCGATGAACACCCCTAGGTCAACTATCGATAAGTTTTATCCGATAATTATCGATAACTGTCCCCAACTATCGATAACTTTTTATCCGATAATTATCGATAACTATCGAGTATCGATAACACAATACGATAATTATCGATGATAAAATTATCGATAATTTTTCCCATGAACACCCCTACACCAAAGCAAGACAACTAAGGATAAATACGACCGAGGATCATTCTTTGGCCGAAAATTTGGACAGCGCGATTCAGAAAATGATGTTTTATACGTTTTTATATTTATTGACATTTAACATATTAATTGAAAGTTATGTTTATCTAAAGTATTAAAAAAGATAACTATTCCTATCCGACATATTTAGTAAACTTTTAAGTTTAATAAATAATAACTCAAAAATATGTATTGTGCGTTATTAAGGTTAGTTAGACCTTTTTGTAATAAATAGTTAATAGATAGCGTTACATGTATCTATTTCTATTTTCTTAAATATATACTTTTTAAACTGAATTACAATGAAACAAAAACTAAATGTTATTGTGAGTTATGCACATTTTTTATGAATAAAAGTTATTTATTTACATTGATTTAGTACTTTGCGCCATCTATCGTATAATAGTAGAATATCGTTTTTATATTTAGTGACATTTAACATAGGCGTATTTCTATTTTCTTAAATATTTTTTTTTTAAATTTAATTACAATGAAACAAAAGTAAATTATACTGTGAGTTATGTATAATTTTTATGTATTAAAGTTATTTACATTGGTTTTGTACTTTTTATAAGATACGTGCACGAACAAAAAATTATAAGAGATGGCGCTGATTGAAATAAAAGTGCGCTATTAAAATGTATTCTTGATGATATATAGTGTATTAATGAAACGGAGGTTTTAACAGATTTATTATTAGTATAGATTGCTAACGTGAAAAATTAAAATTCTTATAATTCAAATTGAATATATATATATATATATATATATATATATTTTAATAAACTATATGCCAATTAATTGCTCCTTAATTGCTCCCCCGGAATCCAAATTTGCTCCAGATGTATCATTAATAGTTTATTAATAATTATTTTGTTTAATTGCTGACGTGAAAAATTAAAATTCTTATAATTCAAATTGAATATATATTTTTTAAATAAACTATATGCCAATTAATTGCTCCTTAATTGCTCCCCCGGAATCCGCATTTGCTCCAGATGTATCATTAATAGATAGTTAATTAATAATTATTATTTTTTAATTTGCTAACATGAAAAATTAAAATTCTTATAATTCAAATAGAATATATATTTTTTAAATAAAATATATACCCATAAATTGCTCCCCCGGAAACCGCATTTGCTCCAGATGCATTAATAATAGTTAATTAATAATGATTTTTTTTAATTGTAACGTGAAAAATTAAAATTCTTATAATTCAAATAGAATATATATTTTTAAATAAACTATATGCCATTTAATTAAAAGTCTAAAAAACGGATTTTATCGCGTTTATTTAAAGTTACTGTTTAACAATATTTAATTTAAATTATTTCCCGACGTTTCGGACCCTTTACAGCGTCCATGATCTCGGGGGACTAAGGTGGTGGGTGTCCGAATAAATCCGATAAAATCCGTTTTTTAGACTTTTAATTAAATGAATAAAATTCGCGTAAATATAAGAGAACAGTAAACTATATGCCAATTAATTGCTTCTTACTTGCTCCCCCGGAATCCACATTTGCTCTAGGTGTATCATTAATAGTTAATTAATGATTAATTTTTTTAAATTGCTAAGGTGAAAAATTAAAATTCTTATAATTCAAATAGAATATATATATATATATTAAAAACTATATGCCAATTAATGGAGCGTAAGCGCCATGGAATTGGTAGCACTTAACGCGTTTTAGCTTGATATTTACTAAAATATGTTATATTATTGACAAATTACAGAAAATCTTTATAAATTGTAGCCCATGTATTATTCTGATGTATAAGCTATGTTACTGTAAAGTTTCATCTAAATCTGTTTAGTAGTTTTTGCTTGAAATAATAACAAACATACAGACAAACATTCGCATTTATAATATTAATAGGATTTATACGCATACGTCATGACGAATAAAATCTAGGTTTATAATAAAAATGATCCCGAGTTAAAGCGGATTACGTTCTAGATCGTTAAAAAAAAATGTTTCCGAAACGAGTTACTCCGAAACAACGTAATAATAACAAAAACCTGTATTTAACCTGAAGCGATTACCGCGAACTTTATTTGGAGGAAAATAAAATTTAATTTAATTTTACTAATATTCCTTGTCCAAAATAATGGAAGTAATTTTATAACAAAAAAATTACATATTTTTTGGCAAGAAGTCTTGGTTTAGAATAAATATGTACGTACAGCTAAAAATAGATAATTCTGCGTGTATACAAAAGTATTTTTTGAAATTGAACCAAAAGCCATTTTCTACTGTGCACTATACTGTATCAGTCTGTAAACAACGCACTGCTGAGCGAAAGCCTTTTCTCCATATAGAAGAAGGGTTGGAGCTTAATCTACCAATCTGTTCCACTACGGGTTGGCGGATAATTTATAATATATGATTTTCATCCTACTAGAATCCTTAGAATGTGAAGAGTGTATTATTTAAGATTCCTTTAACTTTATTTATTTATTTATTTATTATTTAACACCTTTACAATATTATTACAATAACATATGATAACGATGATCCCACATAAGTATAAACGGTGTTGTAGTGATCATCACCCTCCAATTACATCGGTACATATTGGTTAAGTAGCGTGTGTATAAAAAAAAAAAATAATAGAGAAATAACAAAAAATAAAAATATAAATTAAATTATTCTTAAACTTTTCTAAAAATCGAAAGTTTTAAAATACTACATCATTTCATAAAAATGTGTAATATTAATTAATTAATAATTAACATCGATTATTATTAATGCCAAAAGTGTCATCATCGATCGCAACGAGACTTGTAATAATAGTGAATGAGAGAAATTAATTTATTTAATTTCTTCACATAGATGTACTTGCTATTGTAAACTGATTTTAATAAAATAAATAAAAAGAACTTATTTAAAAGTGATTACCTTGTTTGTTGCTAAGCTTAGTTCTTTAAAGTGATGCGTTTTCAATGAAAACAGACAGCGAGTTAGACTAGCTATATTTTAGTAAAACGTATAGGTACATAAATCCGAAGTTGTTATCATGTACTTACACATGTAAGTACGTAAGTGTATTATTTGTCGATTACTAACTAGTTTTGTAAATAGAGCTATATATAATATTATAATTATATGTATATAATGAAGCCACCTATCTTTACTCTCTGAGTACGCTCACTCAAGTAATCTCGAAATAAATCCAACGTAACTCCCCAGATTCCCAAGCTTTCCAATTTTTTGAATCAGAATCGGTACAGAAACCGTGTCGAATGCATTTGCGAGATCCAGAAATATTCCTAAAACTTTCTGCCCACCATCAATTTTTATAACTACACTGTTAGTTAATTCATGGACCGCGTCTGACGTGGGTTTGCCTGTGCGGAAACCAAATTGCGTAGGTGATAATTGGTTGTTCTTTTCAAGAAAATTAACGAGTCTTTTGTTCATTATTCGTTCTAGTATTTTAGACAGGGCGGGAAGCACTGCTATGGGCCTATAGTTTTCGACACGGCTTCTGTCCTCACTTTTATATATTGGGTGGATTATAGCTTTCTTGTAAGCACTGGGGAATTTGCCAGTGGAGAGAGTTGCCAAGGTTGCATATATAAGTTAAAGGTGGTACCACCACATTTATATGCCTTTTTAATAAATCGCTGGATATTCCATCCCAACCCGTGGAGCAGTTATTACGAAGTGGTTTTAATACTGTGGCTAAGGGGTAATAATAGGTAGGCAGAGATACACATATTAAATGTAACACCCACTTTTCGCCAGTTATGATTCCCATGTAAGAGGGGGCGAGCCTATTTCCATACACCGGGCATCAGACTCCGTGCTGCTACGTTTACTACTGTAGTTATGTCATGTGCGCTTGTAACAAAAACACATGGTAGACGTACAGGTCCAATGAGCGCTGCAAATGTCGCTCACCATGTTATGCGCAATCCTATTTTTATGATGTTGACAATGCTGTCAATTATGGATTAGGTCGAATTTCGACCGCTGGGCGACAACTAGCTTAATTAATTGCTTTACAATATTCATTAGAATAAGTCACTTAAAATGAAATTTATCCTTCGTTGTACACTTTTTGTGTACCAACTTAAAACAATTAAGTAAATTAATTACAGTGTAGTGACAGCAAAGGATCGGAATCGATCCTTTTAATATAATTGCTTAACAAATGTAAAAGTCGACATAGGGACTGAGTCTCTCGTTGAAACTTGACCAATAGATTTCAACTATTTTACCATTTCATCTTTATCAACAAATTGATAAGTTCTAAAATTAAAATATTAATTTATCAAAAATGATCAGAAATAAATATAAGTATCATAAGAATAATTTTATCGATAAAAAGTTTCAAAACGCTCTCCTTCCGCTCAGTATCTTAGAATTCATTTTTTTTCAATCAAAGTACACAATAAAAAATGGTTTTATTAACTCCAAGGGTTATATTTACAACATTCTGTCATTTTTATTCGTATTGCTTGTTATATATGCGCATTACTATTACTTTAGAATCAAAGATTTGACCGATATCTTCGCTGTGAAAGGCTTGTACTTCTCGGTTATGTTTAACTTCATACTCTATGTAATCAACAGCTTTGCCTTATTTTTAAGCAACATTTGCAACAATAATACAACAATTCAAATGATAATAAACTTGCAAAACGTTTTTAATGTAAGATGTGATAATTTCCGTAGCTACGATAAAACTTTAGATAAATGGCGAAAAGAGAATTGGTATTTCATCGCAATAAATGTTATTGGTTACTTAATTCTAGTAGTTACTTTAACTCATTTACTTCCAAATAAATTACAAATAACAGTAGTTTCACATTATCTATATTCTGTTATAAATATTTTTTACGACGTTAACATATTGTGTGCTTACCGATACATAAAACTAATAAGAAGATGTTTATTAGTATGGATCCATAATATTCGGTATTTTTCGGGGCAATGCTCTCGTCATCATATCAATGGACGACCAGAGGAAAATAAATATTTTTGCTTAAATAGTTTCATCAATAATTATATCAAGATTTTAGAAACATTTAACTTAATCAAAACAATTTTTCAAGTGCCGGTGAGTATAAACTATGAGTGTATTGAGTGCCAGTGAGTATACATTCATGAAAATGTTGTAGTACCATCCACTACTACTGACATTTTGAATCTATATCTCATGTCGTCCATCCATAATAATAAAAGTTTAATAATATATTTAGTTGATCATGAACGTCGTAAGAACTATCATGACCAATGCAAGTTTGTTGTATAATAATATTTAGTTTTTGACGTGATAACGTCGTGTAAATTGATGAATGCCGGCTATACGCACGAAGAAGTGTCACGTGTCGCGAGTGAGAGCGCGGAACAAGCGATAGAGAGGCACGATTGGCCTAAGCGTTCGGCTTGTAAATGAAAAATAATAACGGAGGATCTTAAATATCACAAATGTATAATATAAGTGATAATAATTCAATTCAATTCATAAAAGTATGCAATTTTTTTATCAATGTTTTCTCATGACGTTATCACGTAAAATTATCGTTCGTAAACCGACTTTACAGACAACCAATTTTTTTACTAATATTTATATTTTTTGGGATTTATTAACAATAATTATAAAATTATAAAAGAATTATTTCAATTCCAGATATTACTACAACTCATCTACATTTTTGCACAGAGTTTGATATACATTCAGACTTTTATAGAATTGGAAAAATTAAATATTCTGAATAACACAGTAAGTAAATTTTTATCATACTTATAAGGACAGAAGTTTAATTAGTTTTGCCTTAATCAGATTACAATAATATAGTCTGATTAATAATGAAAATACATTTTAACAACAAAATCTGTGTAATAAAATTAATAATATTGTTTGATTTTTCAATATAAATTGAATATATTGCAGATACAAGGAATTATCGTTCAAAGTTACTTTCTAGGCTTAACGTATAAAAATTTTATCCTCCTCATCCTGTGCATCAAGGAATGTGAAGACTTCTACATGAGCATCAAAGAAGCTGAGAGACAATGTTTATTATATTCAGAGTGTGAAGGTATAATGTTTGTTGAATACCTTCAAGGCTTAGTTTTACTGACCTTAAAAAACTTTAGTCTTTTCAAAGCGCCATCACCTATCGATTAGATTATTAAAATTACGTGAATATTTGGTATATTCGTGTTAGAAGTATGTGGCCCATTGCAAAATTATCTATAACAAGAGTTCATATTAAAAAAATCAAAAAACCCGACTGCGTAAAATATTCTTATTATAAACTAAAAAGAATAAAACAATTTACTAGCTTTCATTTGATACCCATATTGCTACAGTAAAAAAAAAATTCAACTCCCCCCCTCATTCCGCCATTTGCGGGCGCCATTTTGAAAATTTATATAGCCTATGTCACTACTACAATTTAGACAAATCCAACGACACCTCATATGTCAAAACCATCCAGCCGTTTGGGCTGTAGGGCGTGCCAAAGAAATGGACATACATACATACATACATACATACATACATACATACATACATACATACATACATACATACATACATACATACATACATACATACATACATACATACATACATACATACATACATACATACATACATACATACATACATACATACATACATACATACATACATACATACATACATACATACATACATACATACATACATACATACATACATACATACATACATACATACATACATACATACATACATACATACATACATACATACATACATACATACATACATACATACATACATACATACATACATACATACATACATACATACATACATACATACATACATACATACATACATACATACATACATACATACATACATACATACATACATACATACATACATACATACATACATACATACATACATACATACATACATACATACATACATACATACATACATACATACATACATACATACATACATACATACATACATACATACATACATACATACATACATACATACATACATACATACATACATACATACATACATACATACATACATACATACATACATACATACATACATACATACATACATACATACATACATACATACATACATACATACATACATACATACATACATACATACATACATACATACATACATACATACATACATACATACATACATACATACATACATACATACATACATACATACATACATACATACATACATACATACATACATACATACATACATACATACATACATACATACATACATACATACATACATACATACATACATACATACATACATACATACATACATACATACATACATACATACATACATACATACATACATACATACATACATACATACATACATACATACATACATACATACATACATACATACATACATACATACATACATACATACATACATACATACATACATACATACATACATACATACATACATACATACATACATACATACATACATACATACATACATACATACATACATACATACATACATACATACATACATACATACATACATACATACATACATACATACATACATACATACATACATACATACATACATACATACATACATACATACATACATACATACATACATACATACATACATACATACATACATACATACATACATACATACATACATACATACATACATACACTCGAAAAACATAACCCTCCTTCTGTCGCAGTCGGGTAAAAACAAAACACACAAAAAACTAGAAAAAACGGAATAATATTTGTAGTTTTTTTTTTTTGTTTTTCTTTTTTTTTTTAATTTACATAGACTACTATTTGTACTTAAAATGAAAATACATAACTTCACTTACAGGTATGGAAAACCTATTTAAGAATGTCCACAGGATAAACAAAGCTAAGTTTAACAAGATGACGGTTTGCCGTTTCTTCACAATGGACGCTGCGCTGCCGTTGCGCTTCCTCGATCTAGTTGCGACTTACACTATTGTCATCTTACAATTTGCTTTAACACCTTAGTTAACAACCATAAAAGTATATTTTAGCTTTAGTATCATTATGTACATAAAGGATGAGAATAAAAAAATATTAGATTTTAACGTTTAAAAAAAAAATGAAATATCAATACTAAAACAAATCTTTCAATATAAAAAGACTCTGATAATCACACTTCGCGAACTGTAAGCGTTTATAAAAAGCGTAAAACTTACTTAATTTATATATATTTATAAATTAAGTAATTGTAATTCATTCGGTCTTGAAGTAGTAATAATAAAAACATTCTTTAACAATACAATAAAAACATAACTTTAAAAAACTCTGTTTCAAAAAATTATACAAAATTGGAAATATTATATTGGTACGTTTTTGTAGTATAAATATATTTTATAAAATTCAATTTCAAAAAATTAAGGCTAGCGATATATAAAAATAGCATTAATATGAAAGTTTTTAAAAGTTATCAATATATATGTCCTCTTGGAGATGAAACGAAAACACGCTTTTATAGTTTTCTGAACAAAAGTACAAATTACACCATTTCAATGTTTTAAAGTCCAATAAATCCAAATGAAAGAGTTCCAAAATAAAACCTACACCTACGGTAAAACATATAAGCATTAATTTCTAAATAGAATAAAAAAATATAGGTTTTAACCTTCTAGAATCGAAAGAAACAGAAATCCTATACAAATATTTTTGCCTGTTTCACCCCTTCAGGGATAAATTTATCTTTATAATATTAGTATAGACACTGGTTATATATAAAACTCTTATTTACTTAGGTATAAAAATTGTTCTTCGCAAATATGAACGTCGGAGTAAATATTGTTAAGACAATAGTCATAGGCGCAAAAAAATACTTTTGTTATTAGCTCTTAGCAATAGTTTTGTTGTATAGTGTGAAAGTGCGAGAGTACGATTCTCACCCGGAAAACATATATTTGTTTTTATACAAATATTTGTCACTTGGCTGGTTTTTGTGGGTCTTTTACAGTTTCTCGAAGAACATTTCACAACAACCCGGATGTTACCATAAACACCACATAATAATCGTTACTCTTGGGACGGAAATTACTTGCCAACCAGCAGTGGAAGAAACGTTGTTGATTAAGTCCAACCCTTCTATCATAAAGAGAAGATGCTATTCCCAATATTCGGACATTTACAAGTTGTTTAAGTATAGTGCAACTCATTAGTACTTAGAAGGTACTTATTATTATTAGTAAAAAGTCTTTTGTAATATTCCAAATGTGCAATCGCTTGTTTTATCTATACAAATAATAAATCTGTTAAAACCTCCGTTTTATTAATACACTATATATCATCAAGAAAAATTTTTAATAGCGCGTTTATTTTTGTATCAGCGCCATCTCTTATCATTTTTTTGTGTGCACGTATCACGTAAAAAGTACAAAACTAATGTTAATAACTTTAATACATAAAAATTAAACATAATTCACAGTATAATTTAGTTTTTGTTTCATTGTAATTAAATTTAAAAATAAATATTTAAGAAAATAGAAATAGGTACCTACGCCGCCAACGCCATCTGGTCTAAGGTAAGGTACTATTATGTTAAATGTCACTAAATATAAAACGATATTCTACTATTATACGATAGATGGCGCGGCGCATGTAGGTGATAAAAAATATAAATTTATAATTTTTAAAATTTTAGTTAAATACCCGTGCGAAGCCGGGGCGGGCCGCTAGTCATTAATAATATCTTAAGTATAACACTCTTATTATGAAACATTAAAATTTGTGTTACTCTGAATAAAATTCTAATCTAGTCGTCAGATTCTGAAAATTCCTTTACTACTCCTTCATTTACAAAGACTATCTTTCATTTTAATAAATTTATCAACACAAATGCGTTTTAGTAAATCATATCGGAGAAAAGTCGGTTTTATAATACATGTATGGCTTACGCTAACTAAACCGAACGCAAAACAAAACTATAAAATTGTTTTATATTAAAGGTACTAACGATTAATTTATTTATTAAAGCTATTTTGCCTTATTAGCTATAATTAGTTATTTAAAAAAAAATGTGTAAATTATATTGGAAATTTAAATTATTGTATACATAACATCTATTAAATCAATACTTAAGAAGATATCATAGTTTTTGTGGCGAAACAGTTGGGTGGCTTGCAGACGACGCCGCGGCGTCGGCGTTTTGTCAGCGTACACTATCTTAAGCTTCTGTGTAGATTAATGCACTGACCGTTCTGGTGAAATTGTGCAAGTAGTCGCCTCAACGCCGGCGGTCGCAGGTCGATTCCCGCTCGAGACAGATATTTGTATTTGAGCAAATATTTGTTTCCGGTCTGGGTGACTGTCCGTGTGGGTTTCCAGCACGTAAGCCGTTGGTCTCGGTTGTTATCATAGACACCTGGTAACGATGGTTACTCCTGATAAGAAAATTATCCGCCAACCACTAAGTAGAGCAGCGTGGTGGATTAAGTTCCAACCCTTCTTCTTTATGGAGAAGAGGCCTGCCCAGCAGTGGGATGTTTACAGGCTGATTCAGTAATGCATTTTATGAAAAAATATTGATATTTATTTGGCCTTCATAATAACCCGCGACACCATATATCGCTTCTAGCAATACATTTATAGCTAGCTGTAATCGAACCTGCGTTCGCGATTCCCATCTTTTTCACAAAGCCTATAAGATAAAGTATGTATATACGCCAACTCATGTAATGTTACGCGTTTTCGCTTTACGCATTCGCTATAATTTTTAAACTATGTTGTATTATAGCCAAATTACACAAAATCTTTATAAATTGTATATGTATGTGTTATTCTGATGTACAAGCTATATTACTGTAAAGTTTCATCTAAATCCTTCCAGTAGTCTTTGCGTGAAAGAGTAACAAACTTTCGCATTTATAATATTATTAATAGGATTAGTTTTGATCATAAATTCGTCATCATCATTTATGAACAGTTTGAATAAGAATAACTGTTTACCAAAATAATTATATAATATTATTCAACTACCAAATGAGTTAAGAACACAAATCCGAAAGCCACTTTAAGCCAATAAATCTGTCTCGTTAAACACGTTATATCGTTACAGAATTATCTCACTTGCCAACAAAAGTAAGGGGGATGCTAATATTATAGCGAAGAGCTGGGTCCGTAGAATTTAATGGCATAAACACGACTGGCAATGGCAAGCTACTCTTTAACTATGGAGCGAAATTTATTAACTTAGTTTGAATTGCATAATGCATCGCGTTCGAAATTCAAAAAGATTTTTTCTCTTTCGCTATTAATCCGTTGCAATTTCGCCAACGTTGTATTTTATACACATTATTTTGATTGATATGTGCAGTTACTATTTCGCTTAAATAAGTTACAGATTGATCAAATTAAGCTTATTTTTATGAGAGATAATTATTAACTACAAGTAAAAAACAAATATTAAAACCGATTTAGTGGTTTCAGAATCTATTAACAATAAACAAAAAAAAATCCTATTTATAATATTTCTTTAGATCAAGCATTGTGGGTCAACGTGTCAGTCAAAAGTCTTACTCCCACGTAACACTTTAATTTTCTGTTGGCTTTATTTGCAGAAAAATTAAAAACTATTTATATCTGATTATGCTCTAATTAGTTTAGTTGACTTTACAGTTAAACTAAAATAATATTTAGATACTTATAAATACGTGTTATATAAAGTCAACTATACGCACCAGGTCGACAACATTCTACAATAGGCTTAATTATACCGTCTGATCATGAATGGCCCGCTTAATCCTCTTAACCGCCAACAAAAACGCGCAATGAAATATACGCATAATACTCTCACTGCAACGTATTTTGTATATTAATGAGATTACGGCGATCCTATTGTTTTGTAACAAAATTTTCATTAACCGTGTACAATGCAAGCTAAATTGTATGATGTTAATTTAATGAACCTCTAACATTTTAGATATAATAGCGAAGAAGTGATATTTTTTATTATATATAGTATGTATTAGAAATACGCATGCGCGGATATGACATATTGAGTTTATTAAATTTATCAAACATATGTATAAAAGGAAAATTTACAAAATTTAACTTACTTTATAACCATATTAATTATTCAAGAAAATTTGATTAATTTAATTTTATTTTGAAAATTAGAATATATATTATATTACTTTATATTTAGAATTTCCAAAACAATTGACCCTATGTCTCATAGCCTCCACTAGTGAAAGGAGGGCTGGTGCATTTTTTTGCCCAGAGAATAGGAATTGCGATTCAACGGGGAAATTCTACCAGTATACTTGGCACCATTCCACGCGGACATAATTTTTACAAAAATTGTCTGTAAAAATAATTTTAAGTTTTTTTATATGTATAATATTGTAAAATTTTGAATTATTTTTCTTGTAATTATTTTTATTTCTAACTTATTTGTGATACTTTTGTGTATTTCTTGGAGCTACAAGTATTCATGGCAACAGTAATCACTTAACGTGAGGTTCTCTTTTACTATTTACAAAAAAATCGAAAAGAAAAAAAAACGGCA
Source organism: Euphydryas editha (assembly GCA_036937285.1). Taxonomy (NCBI): domain Eukaryota; kingdom Metazoa; phylum Arthropoda; class Insecta; order Lepidoptera; family Nymphalidae; genus Euphydryas; species Euphydryas editha. The sequence continues at coordinate 8,720,051 of JAUPFZ010000025.1, forward strand.
TTTCATAATAATTCGTCCTAGACGAATCACTAGTTGAAATAACGATTATCTATAATGGCGTCATGCGCATGTGAGTCCTATATAGATATTATAAATTATGTATCCATCTACAATAATAACATGTTTATTGAAGGCACCGAGTTGGTAGAATTAAGCGTTAAAGTCCCAACATAATGCATTCTATTAATGTATAATTCAATTTATCCTAACATAAACATATGGTTTATCATCATCAGGAATATTTGCGCATAGCGTGTAATGATCACAGAAGATTTATAAGTATTTATTTATAATAAAGAAATCATTTGCGAGTCAGTCAAGTGAATCCTCGACACAACTTCAAACTTTACTACTAAGGGTATTTACAGGTTGATACCTGATAAAATCGAAATCGTTTGCAACGTCTTGATATATTCAAATCAAAATGTTGTTTAACTATTACATTTGAATTGAATAAAAAGTAAATATTTTTCACATATCAATAAAAATAAAAATAAAATATACAAGAGTCGAAATTAAGAGTGGCAAAATAACACCCTAAAAATATAATTTTTTAAAAAGTCTTAAGCTCGGTAGAGCCTTAAAGGTATGATGCTATTTTATTTAAAAATATTATTGTTTTATTCAATCAATTAGGCTTATTTTGAGAGGTATTGCGTTAATCTATAATATAAAAATAAGTAGGGTTTTCCTTACTGATGCTATAATTCCAGAACGCACGAACCGATTTCCACGGTTTTGCATTCGTTGGAAAGGTCTCGGGCTCCGTGAGCTTTATAGCAAACTAAATTAAGGAAAATTTTCCACAGAAAAGCAGGAAAACAGGGAAAATCATTTTTCACATACAGCGCCATCTCTGATACATAGCATGTACTACAAACCAATATGATTTTGCATGGCGGCAGTACGTGGTGTGAGTATACCTCACGAAAATAAGTTGGTGGCGAAACGGAGTTCGCCGGGTTTGCTAGTTATATCTAAAGATGGAAGGTTTTGAACGGTTAATCGCTTACTCTTATGACTTAACGAAAGCAAAACTGACATAATTGAGTTGTTTCATCATTTCGATAGACTCCTTTAATGCGAGTTGGTGATACATATTAATTTGCTTTGTTTATAATTAAGTTCAGAAATGGTTTACTCTTAATTGACGCTGATGTTTGTATTTATAATTATTATTCAATTTTACGAGCGTACGAGCGATGCTGTGTAGTTGTTTGAATAACAAACGCGATGCTTACGAGATGTGTGTGTGTTTTTAATAACACATAGCAAATAAATGGGATTGCTTTTCGTTGGAAGTTATGTTACGTCGAATTTATGATGAGTAAAATATTTCTTGAAATTTATTTTAGATTATTACTTTTGTATTATTGAATTTAAACTATCAACATAATTTATTTCTGTTTTTGCTTAAAATTCTTTGATTGTTAAGAATTATCTTTTTCAACAATCTCGCGCTAAAAGCCATCTAATCTGACACGGACCGGAAACTCACAATTTTTAACCAACAAATTGAAACATAGTTCAATTTTGCAAGCTATGTTGCTCCGGAGTTTGGTTGCATGATTCTAAAAGTATGACTTAAATTCGAATTTGCTTAGAAAGCCTTGTTGGAAGAATACACTTAATTCACTTGTCATTATTAAATTTAATTATTAAGTAGGAATGAGACAAATTCGTTATGTCTCGTGAATAAGTAAATTAAATAGAGACGTTCAAGTTAATTAGCTTTGGATTCAGTCTAGAATTTTAGAAATCAAAATATATTTTGTTTGATGAAGCTTATTTATTTATGTCCCTTTGTATATGCAAAATATACTTAATTCTATCTTTAATTTTTATATGTATTTCAATGGAAAACCGTTCTAGTGCAGTGGTGGTAGTAGTCGCCTCAACACCGGCGATAGCAGGTTTGACTCCCGCATGCGGCAAATATTTGTATATGCGCAAGTATTTCTTTCTGTTCTAGTCTGAGTGTATGTCCTAGTGTGGGTCGCCCTCCGTGCCTCAGCGAGCACGTAAAAAAAACGGTCCCGTTTGTAATCACCTTGATAAAAACAATCGTTACTAATGTTAGGGAAACTATCCGCCAACCTGCAGCGTGGTGGGTTAAGTTCAGGCCTTATATTTACATATAATTAATTTTTTATTATTTAATTTTTAATTCTTATATTCCAATAAAGAAAACATTATGACTTTTATTGCTATATTTCACATTTTTAAACATATTCATAAAGGGTCAATAAAAATATTTAAAAATATTAAAAATGTATGCATACAAAAACACTTCTTCTCCGGTGGCAGATTGAGGCTGAAAGAACTCACAATGTGTGCCGTTTCAAGCAATACTTTCCGTGTTCGACCCTTGATCCAACAGTCTAATGAGTTTCTTAAGGTTTTTTAAGGTTTCTTAAGGTTCAGCCAAAGTTAATCTAAAAATGGAACAAACAAAGTCACTTAATGTTTAATTAATACCACCTTTCCAATTTTCATTTTAATCCATTCATAAGGTTGCCTGTAAGAGATCACTTTTAGTGATAAAGCCGCCCTTGCACCATTTTCTTGTTTATTTCTGTGTATTACATTATTTTCTGTATACTTTGATGTGAGTGCAATAAAGTGTTTATCTATCTATCTATCTATCTAATATTATTATCAATTTATATATATTTTTTTTTAATTCAGTAAATAAAATAAATAAATAAATAGTAAGCATTTTTATGTGTATAATATTCATACAGATTTTTCTTAACACACTTGGTATATATTCAGCGGAAAATAACTAGTTGTATAGATAGCAGGTAGGTATATTATAAACCTAAAATATGAGACTGGAGGCAAGTCAGTTCCAATTCAAAATATATGAGGTTCTCACTTACGTATTCTATTTCCGACGCGTGCGAGATATGTACTTTCTAAATTATTACCGTATGATCTTTGAAAGGAGTATTAGATCTGATGGGAATCAGTGGGGAATCGTTTACCTTTACTATTTTTTTATTTATTTTTTTCGTATTATTATTATACCTTCACTTTTTTTTTTCGTAGTATTATTTTAGGGTTTACTAAAAACTCATTTGATATGTTTCAACAAAATTAGATAGTGAAGCGTTTCTAGTTAAGCCGGGGGCTAAGAAAGAAGGAATAGCTAGAACAAAAATTTCTAAATAGAGTAAAAAAAATAACAACAAAGATTATCTATAAGAAATAAAGTAATTAGCTGTTATAAGTAATTAACAGCAACATTAATTAGAAACGATTATTCTACGAGATCAATTCAATGAGATCCTTGCAATGGTTATCAATTTGTTTTATATTTTGATAGATGTCAATATCGCTGATTGATGATAAGTCATCAAACGTATTCAAATTCAAAAGGTCATTGTCCGAACACTCAAGCGGTTATTCAACCTGTAGTTGACAGGTGCACTTCGCGTACTACAGGTACAGGTAATAAGCATGCTAATAAGCATGCTCTAAGCATGCTAGTAAGTAGCATGTGTATCTGTACCTTAATGCGCGTATCGAAAAAAAGTTGAAATGGGCAATATAGCCATGGCGAACATTACTTGACTCGAGTGCTTGCGGTTATTGCGTTTGTAAACTCTTGTCAACTAGTAGTTGACACGGACAGTGGAGCGGTTTGAAAACATGAAATTTTATATTATTAATTCTTAAATATAAGCTTTTATTTTGTTTAGATAACAGTGTAGTTAAACAAAAATACTAGTGACAAACCTACGGTAAAGACTAAAATATTGATATTAGCTTAAAAGCCTATTTTTTTAATATAATTGCAATTAATATGTATTTTATAAATAATATGTTTTTTCTCTCTTCTAGAATGTATAGCATCTTGAAATGGCTACCTTGTATTACGAAAAAATTAACAATTAATCAGGGATAGCGATAAATATTAGCAGGCTAAACCGTAGATATATTATTCGTTATACTTTGAGGCATTTAGAAGTTAAAGAGTACAAAATTCTTACTTTAATTTTTCATCCTTACTAGTAATTTAAATCATAATAACGAAAGATAATATTTAAGAAAAGACCTTCGAAAATTACAAATACTTGTTAAATTAATTGTTTACAAAGCCTCTAAAATCTTTGAGACTTCGAGGTTTTAAAATAATAAAAAAATAATTATTTCAAAAATAAAATACGTAAAAGATTCACAAAATATTAATACGATTTTAGGAGTGAAAAATAAATAAAATATGTATTTCAATTTCTCAGTTTTATTTTAAGACTGAATATTTTAGTAAAAGATAAGAAAAGCGTCGGGATGTTTTCGTGTTAAAATTCAAATACACAAAGAATATTGTATATCTCAAAAGTATTAAACATCTTGATCATTTGCCAAGCTATCTGTGAATTCCGTATCACGACCCGTTTAATTTATCTACGTTGTATCCATTTCTGTTTTTGAAAGTGGAACTTGAAGTGCTACAAAGTACACTTCAATTTAACATATCTATTTTAAAAATTAACTTCAGATAGAAAGAAGAGCCTCTTTAATGGGAATTGTTTAAGTCTTTCAAATAAAATGATTGATTATTTATATGATACAAAACTATATTGCGATTTATGGGATCGAAGCACTATCCAAATTAATAATTATCAAAACAAAGTAGTTGAAACCGCGATAGACGGAACTACGTTCTAATATTTTATATAAATATATATGTATTTAAAAAACATGTAATCTATAGTAGGCAAACAATTGCCTTTAAATTTGGTAAATACATTTCAAATCTTCTTTAGATTTACAGGTCGTCTTAAGAAGTGTGATCACTTAATGTCCAGAGCTTGCATGTTGGTTGGCTATTTTTTAAATGTGATTATTTCATTTAATGTATTTCCTTATTTAAGTTTATGTTATATTTAAATCAAATGTTTAGATTAATTTTTATTTAATAAATAATTCTGAAATTTTGGAAATATGTATTTTTTTATGAAATGTAGATGATTAAAAATCAATACTTTGGCTAGCAGTATTATGAAAATAAATAAATAAATATTATAAAAAGTAGACGTGTGTTCTTAACTAATGCCAGATGAAATGCTGATCGGCACCGAGTCGACATTTCCTGTTAATTGATGAGTGCATTAGAGATCAAAACGCATGATCGGATTAAAGGGCTGCCGATGACCGAATAATATGAGACAAGATAGGCTATAAAAACACAGTATAAAAAACAGTGTTTTGATTCAACAGAACCTTCGGATGAAGAAAAAGAGCCAAACATCATAAAAGATGAAATAAGAGCGGCAATAAAACATTTGAAGAATGGAAAAGCCACGGGAAAGGATTCCATCCCTATCGAGACTATCAAAGGCTCGGGAGAGTATGGTGTCCAGATCTTCCATTTACTATGTAACAAGGTGTGGCAAACATGTACATGGCCCCAAGAATGGGCTCACAGTGTCTTCATACCACTACACAAAAAGGGGTCTACAAAAAAGTGCAATAATTATCGCCTCATTGCACTCATACCGCATGCGAGCAAAATTCTACTGCACATTATTAACGAGCATCTCAAGTCCTACCTATCCAAAGAGATTGCACCTAAGCAAACAGGCTTCGTCAAGGACAAAGGTAACAGGGAGCAAATTTTTTATTGTGCATCAAATAATTGAGAAATCCCGGGAGTTCAATAAACCGGTATATATTTGTTTCGTCGACTTTTCCCAGGCGTTTGACTCTGTTAAATAGCCTGTACTTTTAAGACTCTACTGGACATGGGCACACCAAAACACCTTGTTCATTTGCTCAGGCATTTATACGAGGGTGGTACTGCATCTATGAGGACAGACGATAAGCTGTCGGCTAACTTTCATCCGAGCGCCGGCATTCGGCAAGGTTGCATTAATTCCCCGATTCTGTTTAACATCTACACAGAAATGATAATGAGACTGACTCTTGAGGACTGGACAGATGAAGCAACAATTGGAGTCTTAAAAATCTCCAACTTACGTTATGCGGATGACACCTCCCTATTCGCTACTAGCATCTACCATATGGAAGAACTGCTCCAAAAGATGAAATCCGTAAGTCTTGAATTCGGCCTCAAGATCAACCGCAGCAAGACTAAAGTTATGATTGTCGACCGAATTAACAACAACTCGCCAGAAGTGACACAAATAGCGAACTGTAAAATGGTGCAATCATATGTATATTTAGGAGCGTTGATCTCGAATAACGGAGGCTGTTTGGACGAAATTAAACGGCGCATGGCGATATCCAGATCAGCTATGGATAAGCTGCAAAAAAATATGGAGGAATCGTAAAATTACCAAGGTCACTAAGACCCGGCTCTGGTATTCTCCATATTCCTCTACACTTCAGGACGTGGACCTTGAGAGAGAGTGAGAAGAAGAAAATAGACGTTCTCAAGATGTGGTGCTGGAGAAGAATGTTGAGAGTGTCCTGGAATCAATTCCGGACCAACAAGTCCATTCTGAAGAAACTCTGCCTCTATCTTCCATCGTACAGGCTCGGATTCTCACTTTCTTTGGTCACGTGACTAGAGAGTGACAATGTCTCCATCGAACGTCTAGTCGTTCAGGGAAAAGTAGATGGCACCAGACCTAGCGGCAGATCGATGCGTTGAACGGACCAAGTGAAGGCTGCAGTGGACGTCCCGCTTCATGTGTGCTCCCGAAAAGCAGCTGTTAGGGAGGAATGGAGACGGATCGTCAAGCGTGTCACTACTGGGAAGTGATGACCAGGAAGAGAGGCTATAAAATATTTGATTTTAATCAAGTAGGTTCAAATCTGGACTGAGTCACTAATTTTAAGTGCAAAATTAATTAACACATAATCTCTTACGGCAAAAACAGAAATCATCAGAAATAGAAAAAGTCCTAGAGATCTAGGTCATTGGTTGGGTCTTTGCTTCTTCCATGATTTTCGTCCACTTGTCACGATATCTGGCGACCCTCCTCCAGTTCGTAATAAGTTGCCCATCGTCCTCAGATCCTCCTCTATGCAGTTCATTTTCGTGATTAGCTCAGAATTTTTCATCAGATTTATTTAAAAATAAACAAATACAAGTGCGCTTGTGTATTTTTTTATTCTTTTGTTATCATGGTTTGGACAAAGTTTTCGATGAAATATTAAAGCTAGTTATAGCCTAGGATTTTGTTTGTTGCTGTTGAAATTGCAGAATATTTTAAGTCCCATGAGGAATGTTTTATAGAAAGTCTGTATTTTATGCATTTTCTATTAAACAAGATGTCCCATGCGGTTTTAATCGTGTTGAGTTTTGATAGTGGTTAGATTGGTTCATTTTGTGCTCCTGTGAGCCACACTGTGACATGCTACTATATCTATGCAAAGCGTAGCACTGAGACGACAGAAGTATGACAGAACACTTTTATAAAAAAGTTGAAAACTTTATTAATATAATAAAATTTTAACCTATTTTTCTGTTTATCTCTATGTTTATTTCCGCAACATGTTAAAAGTACTGCTTGAAAGATATCAGATGTGATTATTCGGTTTATTTCTTGTTTAACTTCTTCTTCTTCTTCTTCTTTTCAGCCCTTGGTAGTCCACTGCTGGACATGGGCCTCCCCTAATCGACGCCACTCCACCCGGTCCTGGGCCCTCTGAATCCAACGGTTTCCCGCTGTCTTCTTCAGGTCGTCAGTCCACCTGGTAGGAGGGCGGCCTGTGCTCCTTTTACCTAAACGTGGTCGCCATTCAAGGACCTTCTTTCCCCATCGGTTGTCAGTCCTGCGAACGATGTGGCCAGCCCATTGCCACTTCAATTTGCAAACTTTGAGCGCTATGTCGGTTACCTTCGTTCTTCTACGGATTTCATCATTTCTGACTTTGTCACGTAGAGAAATACCGAGCATAGCTCTCTCCATTGCCCTCTGAGCGACTCTGAGCTTGTGGATTAGGCCCACAGTAAAAGACCACGTCTCGGCACCATAGGTCATCGCTGGCAACACACATTGCTCGAAAACTTTCGACTTCAGGCACTGAGGTATATCAGACGTCAAGACGTGTCGTAGTCTCCCGTTTAACTTAAAACCTGTTAAATGTTGTATATAATAAATATTGATAAATAGTCTAGGTGTAAAGTCATTGTGCTCATCTGTAGAGATATTTATAAGCCGTCTTTACATTTGAGATATTTAAAAAACTAATGACAGTGAATTTCAGAAAAACAATCGCGAAAAGAATAAGTAATTCACGGAGTTTTGTAAGTCTCTGTGTATGTTGTGTTAAGTGCTGCAATAAATTTTATGCAGTTACTGTCATTTTGAGATGCCATTTAGAAGCAAATTAATAATGTCATAATAATTGATCAATTTATAATTTTTATTTTTTTACTTTGGACTTATTTTCACGGATATAAAGTCACGGGTGAAAGCTAGCAAGTCCATAAAAGCATGTTAAAAATGCCTCATATCACAATGAGATAACAAAATTAAAATATTCATCAAAAATAATAAACGTAGATGTGAAATTCGGGAACAGTAGTTTATTGGTAATTGTACCAACTGCTGAGCATTTCAAAATAATTGTAAAGGATTCAGCATTTGTAATAGGGGTTGGTCTTAATTGCACCTTTGTTTTAAACTTTTGTCTATTTAATTAAATATTATTTCGTATTTGTATGTTCTAAATAGGACTTCAGTTATAAGACAAAGTATTGGGTAAATGTAATAAACATTTCAGGTGAAAATATGCAATCGTATAAATAAAAAAAAAAATTGAGAAAACAAAAATTTTAAAAAATAAACCACAATAAAAAAACTACCATAAGGGGAATGAAAAAATAATAGAATGTCATGGAAAAAATACATAAGAGAAGTAAGAGAGAAATCATCGAAGGTAGTAAAGGAAGAAAAAAAAAAACAAACTTACCAACAGAGTTCGTAAAACCCATAATATACGAAAAACTGTGCTTTACGAAATAACTCGTTTATTCTAAGGTAAATATATCAATCTTAGTATACTTATTACTAAATATTATATTATTAATCTTTCATAAAATAAAGTAAAATTTATTTTCGTGTCCCATTACGAGTGTATTCCGTAGACAGCTCCAATATTAAATACCAGTAGCCGCCGCCCTGACCTCGCCAACCGCATGAAATGCGGTTCGATCCCTGTCAAATAATTATTATTTTATGGTTGTTATATAAATAAAATAGTATAATGAAAAGAAATAGGTAAAGGGAAAGTCGTAAGTAGAATAAGAGATCGAAATGATTGGGAGTAGGGGAAAAAGACATGTCTGCGACTAGAAGGTAGAAATAACTTTTGTTTTGATATCATTAATCATTTTAATAAAATCACTAATTATATAACGATAACCATGTTTATATGTGTGACGCAAAATGTCTGCCCAGGTGGCGCAGTATTCTCGCCCTAAGTCTTCTCGCTCTTCTCCGCTAAAAAGAGCCTGTTTAACTTGGCTCCCACTTTCCGGGGTGTACCTGTTCCAGTCACTAACCACCTTGAACTACTCGGTATAGACTTATCGTCCAAACTCAATTTTGGAAACTATATCGAATGTAGGGCTAAGACTGCTTCAAAAAAACTGGGCAACCTCTCCAAGGTCCGTCATTATTTCACACCGGACCAGCTGTTAAAGCTTTATACAGCTCAAGTCCGCTCCTGCATGGAGTACTGTAGCCATCTGTGGGATGGTTCCGCCCGGTAACAGCTCGAAGCCCTAGAAACTATCGACAGGCGTGCCAGGAAACTCATTGGCGATGAGATGTTTACTTCAAGACAGCTCCGGAGCCTCAAACATCGCCGACTGGTTGCTAGTCTGTGTGTCTTCTACAGGTTGCATTTCGGTGAGTGTGCGCAGGAATTGCATCAATTAATTCCCCCAGCACCATTCCACTATCGGACAACTCGACGTTGGCAGGGATTCCATCCATACGTGGTCGACATTCCTCCGGTTCGTACCTCGCGGTTCGCATCATCTTTCATTATTAGAACTGCAAAGGAATGGGATTCTCTTCCTGCGTCACTGTTTCCCGATACGTACAACCTAGGGATTTTTAAGCCAAGAGTGAACAGGCATTATTTGAGTTTGCGTGCTTCACCTTAGACTTTATCGTTGTTTACCACCAGACCACCAGATTGAGGTCAAACGCACTCAAATTTTTAATTAAAAAAAAAGTCTGAGTGTAATATATATATATTTTTTTTATTATTTATATATATTACAAAAAAAGTATATTAGTCGGCTGTTACCTAAAACACATGTATTATGTTGCCTACATTAGGAACAGACGTTTGTGTGTATGTTAAACATATTTAATTAAAAATTCGTTATTATTATGTCAAATATTGTACATTAATTACTAAATATAATGTTTGTCTTTCATTAAATGAACCAACATTTATTTTCGTGTAACATTCCGTTCGTATTCCCCAAACAGCGCCAATATTTAATAACGGTGGCAGCCCTGACCTCGCCGACCACAAGGAGTGTGGTTCGATCCCGCTCAACCAATTATTGCACCGAATAAATGCATCCGATTTACTTACTTCACACGCCAACGAACAATTTATTAATTTATTCGATTTTAATTGGTCTCGATACGATTTTAAATTTTCTCGTAACGTTGGATAATTTCAATCTTATATTTTATGTTTATTTTCGTAGTTTAGTAATTACCAGTGTATATAAAATATGATTTTAAAAATGGCAACAATCAAGTTAAAACTATTTTAAGTAATATATATATATATATATATATATATATTACTTAAAATAGTTTTAACTTATATATATATATATATATATATATATATATATATATATATATATATATATATATATATATATATATATATATATAAATATATATATATATATATATATATTTGTTTTTAATAGACACTTAGAACTGTATTATTGTAAGAAGAAAAAAGATTAAATCATTTTACAAAAAGACAATACAAATAAGATTATAACAAATATATTATAGATAGTTTATAGATATATAATATTTTATAGATAGTTTAACAAATAAGTATTACTTATTAATGTTTAATATTTTCTAGGTATATATTTTGTGAAGACAATCGGTAGGTGAAGTGTCCTAAACATTAGTCGATTGTGAAAATTGTTATTATATTTTGTATGGTGCTTGAAAACATATATTACTATTGTTTTTTTTTTATTGCTTTATCTTTCAAGCACATTTACTTTCGTAATTTTGATACTGAATTTCGTATCACTATAGTTATATTACAAAACTGAGAGTTGTTTGAACTCACTTATCTTAAAATCTCCGATACTGTGACTTGGAAAATCATTATTGTTGATTCTTTTGCAAATACTTACGGTTAAACCTCTTCTTCTTTTATAACCTTTTTTTTATTCAGCCTGCTGATGTTATGGGGCTGATATGATGATGATGATGATGAGTTTGCTGATGAGTAAATGTACTTAAATCTTTGAAGGTAGAATGGAAAAATCCACCACCGTATCAGCCGCTGGAGGTCCACTGCTGAACGTAGGCCTCCCCCATTATCGCCCCATCCCTCTGGGGGGATTTGTCAATACTTACTACGCTTGACAGGTGAGTTGACGAGTTCAGTGTGTTTTGCCAGGATATGGTGACGCTGCTGTCCATCATCACCCTGGTTGTTCACACCACTATGGCCTTAGTTGCCTTTTACGATACCTCGGCAATATAGAGATAGAGACTGTTCTCCTTTGCCGGTTACCACAAGGCATTATTGCTTTTAATTTTTTTAAAGATGAGATTTTTCTGATGCTAGCTCATTTAAATAAATAAACATTTGCTAAAGCTATATAATAGTAGTATAGATCTGTGAACGTAGTGACTTAACTGTCTCAATGGAGATCACTGTTCCCACCTAAATCAGGTTGATGAATAGACCCTTATGTGTGAGAGATGGCAGCTTCAGAACTATGGATCCCTTATGTATTACAAGCTGAAATGGATACGCTATTCAAATTTATAGACAAACTAGCTGCTAACCGTGACTTTCTCTATGTGGAATACAAGTGATCATTACGTCGAATTTTATTCACAATTTCAAGGGCATTAATTTAACTGTCTAATTATTTTTTGAAAATAGAACGTAACTTTATTATTACAGTTAATTTCCTATATGCCAGTAAAATTCCCTTCAAATCCTATGGAAATTAATGTGCAATCATATCGTACACGTAATATATGTATATATAATATATGTTTATATAATATATGTATATATAATATATGTATATATAATATTCTTTTAAAAGGCCAATTTTTAAAGAGATAAATCTGTAACTAACACTATAAATTAAGAATTGTTTAAATCAGATCAAGATTAGCGATGATATTTCGTAACATATATGTTGTATACAAAAGAAAAGCATATGTATAGCATATATAATAAGACACCTTTTTTATAGATATATTTACTATAACTGACATGGCTGTATGGAATATTCCTAGAAATAGAAGATATATTACCGGTGGAACTAAGCCAGAACTCGCAAGGGACTGACGTGTTGGTCAGCGTTGTTCACACCGAGGCCAGCCTCGTTTTGCTAGATTGATTAATATTGGTTGTTGAGTATATTATTTCTTTTACTTTAACATAATATTTTGCCTGTATCTAAGCATGCATTTATATTGTTATTATTTCATGTGTATATATTTATGCATGCATTCATATTGATATTGGTAATTTTTGGTAGGATAAGAGGTTTGATTAATTTTAACAAAATTATGAAGAACCATTGAATTCGTTTTGATAGTTAGATGCCTAGAAAATCGGAATATACGCTAACGTAACGCAACTCTATACATAATCTATTTTGTTGCGTAAAAAAATGTCGCGGGATTTATTTTACTATGTTATCGCTTATTGTCAGATAGAACAAGTGTTTAGTAAGTAAACAAAATAGTAAAACAATTTAAGAGCTTAATTTTCGATAAATTGCTTTTAAACATTTATTTTATAGACAACATCATGAAATAGAGAAACGATCGATAGGGAGGTTCGGTCAGACTCGTCTTATTTAGCGGTGAAAGCAATACATTTATGGATAACTTATACGATTCTTATAAACATAATTATATGGTTGAAAATCGCTTGTACTGTTTGCCGAGGAGCATTGCGCAATATATAGTATACGAATACGAAGAAAGCGATGTAATGGGAAAATATGAGTAATTTTTCAAAACTTTTTATGCAGTTTCCAATATATTATATTAATATTAATCAATCTTATCATGAAAAATTTTTAAGATGTTTAAAGTTTAGATTATAATTTTAAAGTGCAACATTGTAAACTTTTTTATATTTTACAAAATTAGTAAAAAAAATAATAAAATACAATAAATAATCAATGACTTCTCAAAAAAAAAAAATTTATATATTATTATTGACACTTTAAAATTTTAAATAAGTAATTATGTATATTTATAATTCTACTTTATTTAATAAATCATTAACTAAAATTCCGTAGTTAGGTGTGACAAGATTGCCGTTTTCCCTCTTCTCATTCTTAGTTCATTTCTCACTCCCTTATTTTTCTAGCTAATCGCCCATTTGTAGCTCTTTTGGTGGTAAAAATATTAAATTGAGATCAAGAAAGAAGAAAGAAAGAAAGAAACAAATTTTATTGACCTTATTAACATAAGTAAAAATAACATCAACGTAGAAGTAAAAATAAAAACAGAAACAACATACAAGAAAAAGAACAATAACAGCAATAATACAAAAATACAACATAAACAGGATTCATGGAAGAAAGGTCAACCAGGCTCTTGCCTCAGCATTGTTTTTGACAGCAAAATAAAAATTGCTGCCAAAAACGCTGTTGTTATGGCAAAACCTGTAATAGATTCCATACTAACATTAACAATATAATTTTATACAAGAACAAGTAGAAGGTCGTAGCAGATAAATATATGTGTAATTGTAATAATATAGATAAATGTATACAGTGAATATATATATAAAAATTCATTATTGTATAAAAGTACGTTATATATTAATAAATGAAGAACAAACTAAATATATCCAATTTAACAAATGTATAAATAAACTTAAATGCACTCAGATGCTAGGCCAATATGCACACGTCCACGGCTAAAAACCGACGCCGCTAAACAAACGTCAGAATCAAAACAAGTTAGTGAGGTTATTTCAGGTTATTTATTACTACTTATTTACTTAAGACTATCGCCTATCGGTACGGCCGCGACGAAAACAAAATTAAATGATGATATTTAATAAAGTGATAATATGCAATAAAGGTGATAAGGTGTACTACCGTGATGTGGCTGTGTAATAAAGTGAGGAATGGTGGATATGTAATATAGTAATGAGGCTATACCGTGTTGTGGCAGCCAGCCCGCCAAGCACCCGAAAAGGATACGTTTAAGAGCGTTGTCCACTCCCGGTGGCTGTACAGAAGGCGCACCAGCAAATCGTGTATATCATAAGGTATGTTAAGGGTTAGTTTTTTGCTTGTTTAACAATAGTGTTTTTATCAGTAGCTTGAACTTGCTTCTTGTTTTCAGCGCACGTATTGGTGGCGGAAGATCGTTCCAGCACCGGGAGGACGCAAACCTAAACGACCCACGGAAAGCCGCTGTTCGGTGAGCCGGCGTCACGAATGTATGAGTGCACATACGCTGAGAGTATTTTTTATGTTCTTTAGCCCATGTTAACTTGCTGAAAAGGTATTTCGGTACGCCAGTGCTTAAGATGTCGAACATTAATGTGGCTAAATGAATTTTACGACGGAATTCCATCCGTAGTATGTTTTTATCATTTAAGACTGGCGTAATGTGCGTTCTAGGTGGAATACCAAAACAGTATCGTGCACAAGCATTTTGTACTCGCTGTATTAGCTTAGATGTTCTTGCCAACAGACACGGCCCATACACAGTGTCACAGTAATTCAATTTTGAGAGTACAAGTGACTCGCACAGGGTAATTTTTAATTCTTCGTTAATATAAGGTCTAATATTATAAAGGAGTTTTAATCTATAGAAGCAGTTCTGAACACACTCTCTAATGTAGCCCTCAAAATGTAAACTCCCATCGAGGGTCAGGCCCAAACTCTTGACATTGTCGACACGTTCAATTCTTTCACCGTCAATCATTATATTCAGAGGTATATGTCTATATAATGATATCTTTTTTTTTGAGCCTATTACGAGAAGCTTGGACTTTTTGGGATTTAAGACCAGACAATTGGACTTACACCAACTAGTAATCCTCCTCAAGTCACTGTTAACTCTGTCGATCGCTGCATTGCAATCAGATGGCATAAATGAACAGTATAGTTGCAAGTCATCTGCGTATAAATGATATTTGCAGGAGGAGATACAGCTGACGATGTCGGCACTATACAAGGCATATAGGATTGGCCCCAGAATGGACCCCTGTGGGACCCCACGGTTTACAGGTTCGACTCCTGACCTAAGTCTAGACCCATCACTCTTAACTATTTCCACATATTGCTGCCTATTCTGTAGATAACTGTTGAACCATTTTACAGTTCTATGATCGATACCATAATATGCTAACTTGGACAGCAGCAGTGTGGTGCTAATGGAATCAAAAGCACGAGAAAAATCAAGGAGTACAAGCAGACTAATCATTCCTTGGTCCTGAGCAGCAAGGAGGTTATCCACTATGTCAGACAGGGCTGTTGCTGTGCCATGACCCCTGCGGAAACCCGACTGCAGTGAAGGAAGGAGGTTGTTACCCTCAATAAACCCAGTAAGCTGATCGCAGACAACTCTCTCCAACACCTTAGAGACGCATGGCAGCAGACTGATAGGTCGCAAATCATGTATGGATGTAGGGTCACTCACTTTGGGAATAGGTTTAATAATAGCAGTTTTCCAGCTAGCTGGAAAGGTACATTCCGCTATGGAACGGTTAACAATCGTAACGATAGTATTCAGTGTCTGTGGCAGTGTAAGTTGAAGCATATCCAGCGAGATACCATCATGTCCCTGAGCATTAGACTTTATCCTCATAATTGCTTTCAGAACCACATCCTCACTGACTGGCCTAAGTGAAAAGTTAGAAGTGGAGAAACGATGGAATTCAAAATAAGTGAGATCAGAGATGCTAACATTGTTTTCACCTGGGACGGCAAGGAAGTGGCTGTTGATTGAATTTGGATCATTAAGGTGTGGCGGTACATCATTGTTTTTTTTTTTACTTGGTAAAATTGTTTGTTTAAGATTTTTCCACAACCTCTTTGAATTACCTATGTTGTTATTTATGTATTTATTAAAATAACTTTTCTTCTCTTGTTCTAAAGCTGTAACTACTGTTGCTTTCATAATTTTATAGGCCACTTTATTATTTTCTGTTTTATGTAATTTATATCTTTTATGATAAGTGTTTCTTATATGCATCATTGACCTGATGGTATCTGTGATCCAGGGATGAGGTGGACGTTTGAATCTGCAATGTTTGACAGGTGCATGTAGGTCGAATAGATTGATCACACATTTTGTGAACGACTCCACCAATTCGCTAACACTATCACAATGTTCCAGTAATTCCCATTTAATTGAGCTCAGATCGCTACTAAATTGATCTACCATAATGTCTCTCAGCAACCTGATCGATATGTAGGAGGGCTCAGACCTAGGTTTTTTAATTTTTAATTCTGCTGTAAGAATAGCATGCGCTCCCAACTCTGGTATATGTTGTACATCAACATAGCTCACTGGAATGTTAGTGCAGATCAAGTCTATCAGACTACTGCCATGCGCGGTAAAGTGTGTAGGCTCTGTAATTAATTGTTTCAAACTGAAACAACTCAGAAACTCAGCAAGCAATTTGTATTTACTGGTATTCATTTCAAGTAGGTTAATGTTGAAATCACCCAACAATATCATACCGTCATGGTGGTGTAGAGCAGTAATTGATTCTGACACAGCATCAAAAAAGACATTGGGATCTTGCCAAGGAGGTCTATATGCTGTGCCTATGACGATTGTTTGCTTGTTCCAGCGGGTTGTAATCCACATCTGTTCCACTGTGTCAGATACAGGATGTTTACAGCTGCGAGCATAAATGCCCTTCCGTATGTAGAATCCCACACCCCCACCACGGCCCCCCTTGATACTGATAGGTCTAGGCACATGCCTCAAACTGTAGCCTGACACTCTAGGAGCCCTGTTATCTTGTCCTGATCTAAGCCAGGTCTCATTTATAGCCAAAATATCTGGGCCCAGACCCTCCATGGCAGCGATAAACTCTTCATGGTTAGTAGAAAGTGATCCGGCATTAAAAAATCCAACTATGATGTTGCGTTGATTAACCATGAGGATTTATAAGTCTTAGAAAAACTGTGTAGTATAGGTAACAGCATGAGGGCAAAACAATAGCCACTGGGACACTTTTGTTATGATTATTTCTATTTGGATTTTTTGTGAGAAATGATGTGGTGCCGTATAGAGTATGTGTATATGCATTAGTGTAAATATCGAATACTGATGACGCATATGTAGGTGGTGTCGCCGTGTGGCAAGTAAAACGAGAGGATATAGAGATAGTGCAAAATATGTCATATATATGAGTACTTACTAAAATTGTATGGATAGTATAAATAATAAATTCAAAAATATTAGTGTTAAAGAGATACAAATTGCTTACATTAATAAATGTTATATTTTTAGGAAATTTCATTACTGCCGAAAATGCGCAGTACATCGGCTTCGGAGCGAAACCGACAGACGGGGCTCCCATCCGACTGACGAGCAAAAATTCGCCCTCGCTTCGTCCAGGAATACCGCCACTTGAGTCGACCACACTCCTCGCGTACTCTGTGAAAGAGTACGCGGTTGTGGCGAGTGAGACGCTCGTTGATGAAGACGCGCGCGCCCCCATCCGCGGCGAGGCCGCGCCGTACGCGTGCCGCCTGCAGCAGCTCGTCGCGCAGGCCTCGGCGCGCCAGGCGCACCACGAGGCGGCGCGGGCGGGCCGCCGCCTGGCCCGGCGCCGGCGCCGCGCCCACACGCTCCGCAAACACCACGTCACGCGCCTCCAGCGCTACGCCCAGGCGCGCCGCCAGCACGGTCACCTCCTGCACCGCGCTCACGCCTCTGTCCTCAGGGAGGTGCCCGATGTCGAGGTCGGCGAGCAGCGCCTCCTGGTCCCGTTCGTCGAGCTCCAGCTTAAGCGCTTCAACCGCGCACTCGAGGGCTGCGACCTTACCGTCGCTGCCAGCATCCTGCCGCTTCTCGAGCGCACCCAGTCTCTCCTCGATGCCGCTCACACGCTCGTTTAAGTCGGAGAAAGACCTCCGAAGCTGCATCAGTTCTTCGCGAAACTCCCTCATCGCGACGATGCTCTCGGCGACCTCCTGCCGAAGAGCCAGCATCACAGCTGCGCTCTCCGCAACTACATCGTTTGCCTCCGCATTTGGGGAATTGGAGGAGCCCCTCCTAGCCTCGCTGATGCCGTCGATGCTCCTCACCGGCGTCTGACTATTGTCGCACTTGCGTACGTTCCGTTTGCACGCCGGGCAAACCCAATCCCTGCCAATGTTCCCCTTATCCGACAAACCGACACAAGCCCTGTGATATCTGACAGGACACTCACTACAGGCAGCGGCACCCGTCGACGACAAGAACTTTCCACAACCCCCGCAGTTGACCATATTATATTATTATAATCAGGGAAAATTCCTAGATATGGCAACCCAATACCGGATGTCTAATCAAATGTCAGACGTCAGGTGTCAAACGCCGGATGTAAGACGTTTGTCGATACAGACTGTTAGATGTCAGCTGTCAACCGACACAGGAAACACTGTCAGCTGCAATCTTGGTAGCACCCACTTAACACTGTTGTAACTACCCTCGAGGATTAAAATAAATTTATTCTCCAGATATTAACTGAGTTTTATTATTAAACACTTTTGTTTTTCACAATGACCGATACACACACACTTTCCGTAAGACTAATAGTCACTATTAAAACGACTTCTTCAACTTTGCGACTAGTTATTAAAGGTAATTAGATAAAGAAAACTGGGAACATTAACATCACATATTTACTCTTTGACAACCGGAAATGGAATCCATCCCAAGATCAATAGCTATCGGGTGTCCTCTCCTGTTGACTCAACCCCATAGCAAAAATAAGTAATGAATAATGTAGTAAAAAACGCATAGTTTTTACATTGATTAACGCCCCGTGTGTTTCCACCACAGTGGCGTACAGGAAATTGCTGTGTTTTATTCTGTTTGCCCTAACTACACCTGTCAGTACATTTGTGAAGCACCCTGAACTAAATTGAAAGTCGAGGTAAATGAACAGACTCCGTTATTACAATTAAAGGATTTAATTTCGCTCTATCTTTAAATTAATTTTGTCACGAGTTTGTGTTATAATAATAGTAATACTGTATTACTTTTGTCATTTTTAGGAGCTTTTTCAGCTAATAACTAATGCACAAATTTCAGTATCTTATATATATTTTGACGACCATATTGGTGTAATGGTGCGAGTAGTCAATGCCGCGCGCCAATGGTTGCGGGTTCGATTCCCGCTCGGGACAGATATTTTTGATGGATTGATTGATTGGTTCAGCCTGCTAATGCAAATGCATTTAAATTTTTTGAAGGTAGAATGGAAAAATCTTCTACCACATCAGGCATTGGATATCCACTGCTGGCGTAGGCCACCCCCATTATCTATGGGAAGGGGGGATTTGCCAATACTCGCCACGCTTGGCAGACGGGTTGGTCAGCGCAATGTCTGTGGCAGGATATGGTGATACTGCTGCCCATCACCATCCTGGATGGTATACAGTTGTTCGCACCACTATGACCCTTATGAAATTAACTCTTCAATTTAAAATAATTACTATATGTTTCATTATAATAAATAAGAATTGTAATAAATAAATAATAAAGAATCTATCTTTTGATAATATGAGGTTTTTTTATTACGACACACATTTAATAAGATAACGAAAATTATTTTATTAAAAAAAAATAAAAATAAACTTCTATTAATAGCACTAGGGAAAAATGTATTTTTTCTACTGTTTAAAATTTTCAACTATATTTCAGTAATTTGTCGTTGCTGATTTCAATCTAACCTTACTTTTTGTTCAATCACTAGACCTGTGATAACAATTTATGTTAAAATTATTACTTCTTAATTAGCTATACACAACCAAATGCAATCAAGGGCACAAAACGCCAGAGTATTATCAATAACTTAATGTAAATTATCAATTGACAATTACATTTGATCATGTTATAGATAAACCACCGAAACGATTTGTGTCTCACGATTCCTTCTATAAGTCTGTAATAGACTATCAATATTCCATAACTGATTAAATCTTCCATGAAGACGAAAGATTGGTCCTTAATCCGTCACAGTGCTCCATGGATTGAAGGATAGATGTATTTATATTATATTAAAATTATTTATATTTTTGTTTTTTGTTATTTCTCATTATTATTATTATCTTTTGTCCACGCACTTCTTAATCAATATGTACCTATGTAATTGGAGGATGATGATCACTACAACACCGTTTATACTTATGTGGGATCATCGTTCTCATATGTTATTGTAATAATAATATAAATTTGGTATTAAATAATAATAAATAAATAAATAAATAAATAATAAATAATTTCGAATTTCTTTCAAGACTCCAGGCTTTCTTACAGTATTTACTTTAAGCCTCTCGGTAAAGTTCCAAGTGTTTTATCCAATTGACTATCTCGGTTTTAATATTTGATTTAATAAAGTAAGTCAAATTACATTTGTAATTTATTGCCTTATGGGCTATTATCTTGACAAATAACCAAAATAATTTGTGTTGAAATAAAGGGTATTAGTGGTACGAGTTGATATAAGGCCGGCATTGTTCAGGCAATGTCTCGAAAGCCATGAACGTCGCAATCAGTGTGAAGACACAAAAGCATTACATAAGCTGCGATGTTACTTTCGGTACACTCTAATTTATAAACTTGAGGCCATTCAATGAGCGTTTTATCACCTTTTTCATAAATGTTAATTTTTTTTACGAAGGTTTTTAGATTCAGTATTAACTAATTTCGTTAACAACTTACAAAGTGCATGTTATAATAAATAACAATTACATAGCCATCTGTAGATAATTATTAGATTAATAAATAATCGACCTGTATGAAATCACCCAAGTTTATGTTTCCTGCTTCGCTTTTATGGTAGTTTATAGCCTAATGGGTGAACCACATAATATATAAATACTACCTAAAGTTTTAAGACCAGTAGTAAAATATCTTAAATTATATGATTTAATAATAAAAAGAAATTAGTTTTATATCTCAAGAGCTTATCATAAAATCATTGCAATATTTTGGAATAAACCCTGTATAATTTATACTTTTATACATACATACATATATACTTTTAATTAAAAAAAGAAATACATCGCCCGAATATATGAAGTCTGATAAAATTTCAAAAGTATTTAGATAAGACCACTTGAACTTAATCATATTTTCAATAATAAACGTCAGTTTTAAAGCCTCGCCAAGTTTCATCCAGCGAAGCTCGAGGCGTCGTAACTTGATACAAGACTTTTGCCTTACGCGAGCAAGCGAACTCCACTCATTACATTATTTGTTACGTGTATAGCCTTATAGATTTATAATAACACCGCTAACTTTGCAGATTTCTAAGAAAACGTTGAAACGTATTCCGTTATACGTGAAACTTTAGTTTTAGAGACAATACTAAAGTCTCTCACTCTTTGTTTTTGTAATTGTGGACTAACTCCTCAATCAGCTTTGTAGAAGATAATTGGAGTCATTTTTCTATACCCTGACGTTACCAACGCTGCTCGAAAACCAATTTCGAATTTTTTTTTTTCAAGAGTAACATTTCTACTAAAAATGAATGTGGTTCTATAAAAGGGATTGAAAATTAAATTTAAGAAACTTAAAAATTCATTTAATATTAAAAATACGTTTTTTTTTTTTAATAAAAATATCTACATATTCTTAATAGTCTCCATACGTAAAACTATATTACACTGTTTCTAATAAAAACAGAATAACATCATTTAAATGATATAATCGTAAAAAAGAAACAAAGATTCACATTTTAAACTTAAAATTGAAATAAATTAAAAAAATGATTCGACTTTCATTGATTTTTCATTCCGTTCCACATTCTTATGCAACACTTAAGATCCAAAAAAAATTAACTTCCAGATATCGATAAAAAATAATCCAATCCGCTATTCCGACATTTTTCGGAATACGTGCGCGTAAAATAAGTCTCTGATATTGATTTGAATAAAATTCGAGGGAGCGTCAAAGGGCATTCAAGTTTTGTATCTTAAGGAGACTTTTCCACAAATCCTGAAATGAAATAAATTTATAAAATATTTTAGCATCAGAAGTGGTTAATAATAAAAAAAGTACAAAAACAACAAGACATCTGTTTATTAACAATTTGAACCAAAATTAATTAAATAGAAGCTTAAACAATAAAAATCAACACAAAAGAATAATAAAACTAAACACTGCAAAAGGAAAGATAAAATGGCTCACGTATACCGGGACACATATAAATGCGTCTGTTCTGAGCGCTGGCTGGCAAAGAAGTGCCCCCGTGCATCGCTAAGTGCACGCTTTTATAGTTCTACCCGCCATAATGATTTTACAAAATGTGGGTACATCTAATATTTTAAAGTGTGGGTACATCTAACAGTATGTACTGCGCCACTTATGTAAATCGTGGGGTAATATTATAGACCATAACGTACCTTATAAATAAAGCGTATTTAACCAAATATAAAATTTAATTTCTTCTCAGTAATTTTTAAATTACTTTTTCTATCAAATAAACTTAAGATAATAATGTATGTTTGATTCAAGCAAATAAATCTTTAAAAACGATATAATAAAAAGAAAGCACTAAGATGTATGTGAGAATAGAAAGCCTGAAGCAAGAATCTGTGAACCAAAAACAAAACTAAAACGATCTTGAAATAAATAATAACACAATGTTTGAAGGTTTTTTAGACTATTGACAATAACAACGAATAAATATTTTCTAATGAAATGAAAGCCTTTCTATGAATATAATTATATATATATATATATATATATATATATATATATATATATATATATATATATATATATATATATATATATATATATATGACCATTATGGTGTAGTGGTACAAGTAATCTCCTCAACGCCGGTGATCGCAGGTTATATTCCCGCTCAGCTCAAATGGTGAAATTATTTGACCTATTAAAAAGCAGTCCAAATTGGTCACAAAATGGTCATAATTGTGTAGCGACATCTATCTCGCCTTACACGAACTAGAAGAAACTAACGAATCCTACATCCCGCTATCGAAGTTTTCAAAGCGATTGAGTAAATATACAAGAACTCGACAATAAGCGTTAAGTGGCGCGTAGCCCACCAGACGCAACTCCCGTCTGGTCGAAGGATCCTTCCTTTTCAATGGCAGCCTCTCCCCTACGCCAAAATTGGTCAGTGATTTTTAGTAATTGGTAATTACTTTGACACTAATTACAGAGAGTTGGTACGGTGGTCGCGGTGAGTAGCCACTCCAATACGCGTGTCTACTATGCCGACGACAGGGATAACGCAATCGGCCGATTCGTGGAGAGGGCGGTGGAGGCCACTACAAGAGAAACCCTTGTTCACACCCTCAAGATGGCAATTCATCTAGAGATATAGCCGTCATTGAGCATGTGCTCGCACAGTTGGGGGCTGGTGCTGTAAAACAAACCGGTAAAACACACAAAGAGTAATAGCTAAACATTTGAGGTGGGTGTGAAATTATAGAGTCGGAAATACAACTAGATATAGCAAATGCATGTAGATATAGATATTGTACAAAAGTATGTAGCAATAAAAAAAAATTAAAAAAAAAGTAAAATAAAAAAAATGTATGCGAGTATAATTACATTAGAATATAAGCGGTTGTTTAAATTTTCTGAGTAAAAACGCCTGTCTATGTAACAATATCGAATGTAACAAATGAAATAAAAAGATATAGGCGCATGTAAGCATGTAGATGTATAGTACCAAAAAAATTACTGAGAGTTTAAAATTCCAAGGTCATGATAAAATTTTGGTGGATCAAATAAATCTTTACAGATTGGTACTAAAATTAAAAAAAGAAATCATTTCAGAATTTAACGTAATTAAACCAAAATCCTTTAAAGTATCGAAATGCAATCGGAAGCTTATAATAATAATTGGTCAGCAGTATAAAATTAATCACAAGGAGTTTAAAATTCCAAGAATGTTGATGCAAGTGAAACTATTTCTTTATTTTTACCACACATATTTTTTCCTCCATCAGCTTAAATAGATTTCAAGTTTTTTTATCGAAGGTTTTTTTTATTCATATCATTTTCAACTTCCTTAAAATATCTACCCCATTTGTCTTGTCGTCAATACTATCAATATCAAGAAATTCTTCAAACACTTTATATCTACTCCGCGAACAAAAATAAACACCTAAGCAGTATGTGACATATCCATTGACTTATCCAAGGCTAGAGAAAATCACCTAAGATGTCTATTTTTATCAGGCAGTAGAGACGATCTATTTTCTGCGATGTATTACACACCACCATGGGGTATGGTGATTATGGAAATTATTATTATGGAAGCGGCTATTCTGATTATTTTTGAAATGATTGTCGGCAGATGAGATGATTGCGTTATTAAAAAAATAGTAAAAAAAATTAACAAACTACAATAAAGTCAAATATAAATTTAAAATTAATAACACCGACCATAACCGTAATAAATAAAATATAAAAATCCGTAACCAGTGTAATGAACTTATTAATAACCATTTTTCCTCTTTTACGATACTCAATGTTGATAAACATCAAACTTTAAATTATCTTTGATCGCTACCAACTTCTAACATCTTATCTTACCTTCTCGTATTTCACCGAAAGTTTTGTTAAAATAATTGCACTATCCGTGGCCTCAAATGCCGTTGGAATGGACTGCATAACCCGAAACATGATCGTCTCGGTTTCAGCCCAAGTCAAAGTTGCTGACGATACTATATTGGATATGGACAATAAACAACTTACAGTTTCGACTCTTGGATTTCAGTGACGCATAACTGTGTTAATCACGATATTATGTTGAGTGTATTACGCACTTTTAACATATCTTCACCGGTAATATACTTATTTTAGAGCTTCTTTAAAGGGCAAAGACAGCTTATACCCCATGATGAAGCTATATGTGTATTCATGTTCTGATGTCCAAGCCGCGGTGCCTCAAGGCGGCGATCTCCATTGCTCTTTTAAATTTACATCAATTCGATTATTCAATGTATTTCTTCTCGCTACTATATGTATGCAGACGATGTCCATTCCATCCAGACATTGAGTTGTCAAATCAACTTCGAAGCCAAGCAACCCCCTTTAAACACCGTTAGGAGATGAATTTTGATAAAATACGAAACACGTCTTCAATCAATTCTGTTAAGGAATATTTTATGCAAAATTTGAAGTTAGATTGGACCAAGGAACTACGTTGTCCCATACAAACTTTGCCCCCCTGTTTTGCCCCATTAGGGGTAGAATTTCGTAAAATCCGTTCTTAGCTGACATCTCCTCGGCAAAAGGAATATTCCTACCAAATTTCAAGTCTCTAGATCTTATAGTTCCAGAGATATCGTGATGAGTAACCTTTCGCTTTTATATATTAAGATAAAGATTATAAAACGGACTCGTTAACAGATTTATTATATGTATAAATAGTACGGATGAAACATTTGAACTGATTTTTTTATTAATTATTTTTTTATTGATGAATATCACTTTTTAATAAGTATTTTTCCCGACGAAGACAAATCCAAAAACACAAAAATCATAAAAATCGATCCACTCGTTCTCGAGTTATAAACGGTGTAACTAACACGACTTTCTTTATATATATAGATTACAACTTAAATAGCGATAACCATCCAACTTTGTATAATCAAAAAATACATAACGACCAAGACTATAGTACACTAAGGTACTAAATGCAAAAAAAAAAAGCATTTCGTTAAATACGGGCGAGTCTCATTCTTTTGGCCGAAGTTTTGATCAGCGCGATTCAAAAAATTATATGAAATATTCTGCGCCATCTATCGTATAATGGTAGAATATCGTTTTTATATTTAGACAAACATAATTTAAAATAATAGTATATTAATTGAAAATTATGTTTCTCTAAAATATTAAAACGACTTCTATTCCTATCCGACATATTTAAAAAACTTTTAACAAAATAATAACTCAAAAATAAGTTTTGTGAGTTTTTAAGATTCGTTAGACAGACGGCGTCTATGTCGCGTACGCGTATTTCTATTTTCTTAAATATTTATTTTTAAATTTAATTACAATGAAACAAAAACTAAATTACACTGTGAGTTATGTATAATTTTTGTTTATTAAAGTTATTTACATTGGTTTTGTACTTTTTACGTGATACGTGCACACAAAAAAAAATGATAAGAGATGGCGCTGATTGAAATAAAAGCGCGCTATTAAAATTTATTCTTGATGATATATAGTGTAATAATGAAACGGAGGTTTTAACAGATTTATCTTAAATATATATGTATTATTATTCTTATTGATTAGTTGTGGTTTACAATAAATCTTAAATAAATATATACAGTTCATTCATTTTGCCCAAAAGGCCCACGCGACACTCTGATAATGAGAGAGGATGAGATGATAATAGACAACATTATACACTCACACACACACACACACACACATAGGTGTATATACAAAGAACATATAAAAATAAAAACAGAAACTAGAAAGAGTTTCGCTCGACCGATCACCCTCCGGACAAGTCATCCGGTAAATAACGATGCAAATTGAAGCTTGCTTGCAATGAAAGTTAAAATAAGAATAAATAGTAATGTACATGTATATTTGTAAGATACGTAAATCGTGAATTATACAAGCAAACGTAGCCTACAACTCATATATGTTTTTTATTCGTTTCTTACCATAATTACATATTACATAGGATTTTATTACATAGAATAGATAATATCAGACCAAAATGGCTAATTAAAAAAGTAAAAAATATGTATTTATATTTTTATATTTAAGTAACAACAAAAAAATTAGGGTTGAATGCATAATTTATTTATTTTTGTTTATGGTTTCAAATATACATATATAAAAACGTAGGCATAGTATATTAATATATATGTATGTATATATATACTGTGACGTAGGTATATAGTTGAGTAAAACCACAATTTCCTTGTCTACCCTTCACAAGTACTGCATGCCTATTAATCTTGGTTTAAGCGCAAAATTGTACAAGCTGCTACTGTATACATGTACAGAACATAATATATAATACAGGACTTTTTGAGGAGAATAAATTTACCCTAAAATCTAATTTATAACTTAAATAATTTTTTGCCAAATACATTGGCAGACATGATATCGTTAGAAAATCTCATAAAATATGACCAATACAGGCAAATACATAAAAAAATCAAATAAGAGTCCCCAAATCTTGTGAATATACAAACATAATCCAAGTCTTCCAAGCCAAACTCAGTCAAACAATCATCCATTACCACATAATCAACTATTTACTATTCTAAATCCTTTGATAACAGTATTCCTTTTATAAAATCCCTCTCTCTGGCTCAAAAGATAAAGTTTTTTGCAACATTAAATTTATAAAAAATAAAATTTGCAATTATCATTATAAAGGAACGACTCGTCTTTTATTTTCCAACGAGATATACTTAACAGTAAACTTCTTTCTTATCTCTGGCAATAAACGAGCATTCAACGTTAAAATTAATTGTGTGCGTTTGCGATCCCGTGGCACCCCACTACGGCGCAGACGGCCGATGGGTTTTAGTGGGTATTCTGGCTTTAGCGGTGAGAGTCACCGAGTCCCACATACCCATCGCCTTCGGGCGGCGGGATGCGTAAATGCATTACCCATCATTAAAAAAAGGATGCATCCTACATGGGACACATTAACAAGATAATTCAGGTTTGATTCTCATCGTTGCCACTACGTAGAATGGTCGCACCGGTCATTCTACAGCACGCTTCTTGTATAGTAATACTAAGTTCATATTACATCATTGTCTTTTTGTGTCAAGTAATATTATTGTTAGGATTTTTGTAATATTGTAATTAATTTTTGATTAGATAATTTAAAGTAATGATGTATGAATACCTCTACGAGTGAGTAACCTAGCACTCGACAAAACTGTATGGAATATTTAAAAGAAAAGCGCACAAGGCCGCTGTCTGGGGTATGGCAGGGCGCGTCTGGGGCTGGCGCTGGACGTGGCAATTTGCAGGCCGCTAGCGACCCCCGTTAATTACGCTACTTGTATAGTAATATTAAGTTCATATTACATCATTGTATTTTTATGTCAAGTAATATTATTGTTAGAATTTTTGTAATATTTTAATTAATTTAATTTGATTAGATAATTTTTATGTAACAAATAATAACAAAAAATATATGTAAATACATAGCATAAAATATAATACGTTAAAGCAATATATCAAGCAAGCTAAGTTCGGAAGTGGATGTCCAAGTTGAGTTCGCAAGCTATCTTTATGCAAAGTCAAACAGTGGAACCAATGCTAGCTGTTTCAACTCGATTGAAATGCTAACAGATTCTGGGTGTATTGAAATGTATCGTATTTATAGTTTTGACTTTTGAAATGTTTTCACTGAAAGAAGGTAGTAATAACAACTCTTAATAAATGGAGAGGAATATGCATAGAGCAAAAATGCTCTGTGGGAATATGTACTTTTTTACCCGACTGCGACAGAAGGAGGGTTATGTTTTTCGAGTGTATGTATGTATGTATGTCCATTTCTTTGGCACGCCCTACACCCCAAACAGCTGGACGGTTTTTGACATATGAGATGTCATTGGATTTGTCTAAATAGTAGTAGTGACATAGGCTACATAAATTTTCAAAATGGCGCCCGCAAATGGCGGAATGAGGGGGGGGGGACTTGTATTTTTTTTTTCTTACTGTAGCAATATGGGTATCAAATGAAAGCAAGTAAATTGTTTTATTCTTTTTAGTTTATAATAAGAGTATTTTACGCAGTCGGGTTTTTTTCATTTTGACGTGACAACGTCTTATAAATTGGTTTGCCGGGTGACACTTCAAGAAGCTGCGTTACGCTCCGCTCACGTTATGCGCTCACAATGAGAGCGAGTGAGAGGCCACTCGGGCATGGTTAGCCCGCCTAAGAGCGAGAGAGACAGACATAAAAAGTGAAAGTGTTTTAAATATAATTCTTTGTATAAATAAATGTTTTAAATTGTTACTATTATTTCATCCTTCTTCCTACTATACGAATGAATATTCACATTAAAATTATTTTACCACTCAAAGTCGTTGTCACGTAAAACTTTCGCCCGTATACCGACTTTACAGGCAACCAAAATTTTTTTTTAATTAAACATACTTGTCAACTATTGCAATTATGTTACAAGTTAACAAGTGTTGTTAAAAGTTATTAAATTATATTTTAACTTAATATTTTCAGACTTATCTTTGATTTTATTACATAATTATATAAAAGACTCCGCCATTGACAGTTTACATTCAAAAAGAATTTTGCGTTTTAATTTTAATAATATGTTTATGTCTAAAATGCTAAGATGACGTTCTAAAGTTAAGATGTTCAGATCAATAAAATGTCCAATCATGTTTTTCCTATAATTTGAATAGCATACAAGCTTAATACATACAAGGTTAACTGACCGAAATTTCAACTATTCATCTGTTGTTCAAATTTAATTTCACTTTGATCTCGTCAGATCATAGTAGCCGTTAAGTCTTCAAAGCGGCCAGTGATCCGGAAAGATCTCGCTGGATAAAAACACAGAAGAAGTAAATTTTAATCCATACGCTAGTTTATTCAACTATAATAAACGGTCAAGTGACAACTGTATGTATGTAACCCCTAGTTATTTTAGTAATCTTAGGCTCTATTTTTCAGTAATTTTCAGTTTTCATGATGGAGTCCAGTCAATAAGAATTTAAAACCTGGAAGTGGATATCGATGTGATATCTTTTTTGGACTAAAATCTCATATCTCATAAAAGATTATAATCAAATAAATATTACTATATCTGTATTAATATTATAAAAGAAATATTTATTTGTAAATAAGTCAATCAAAATTTGTGACTTTCAGTTATTGACTTTTAAAATTGTAGCGTGAGCATAACAGCGAAATTCACATATTTAGTATAAGATAAGAATAGGCTTAACTTTTAATTATATTAAATACTTATTTGTATTTTTTTTAAATATTCATACAACATTAACGTAATTGTTAAGAAGTGGAACACTGACAAAATAGATTATCACTGTAAATATATACATATTGGAGTTTACTCCTTAAGAATCGATTTTCATATATAAGGCGCCCGGTATGAGAAAAATATGAGAGGTAAAATCTACTATTAAATGACCTCGTTACTTTTTCGGTGCGCGCGCACCTACGGTGCGGTGCGAAAGTAATGTTGCTCTAATTAATATTGAAAATAATATTTAAAAAAAAAATGATAAATGTCAGATAATAATAATTACATAATTTATCAACATTCCTAATGAAATATTTGTGCACATCTGAAATTGACTATTGTGAAAAGTTTAATGTAAAATATTTCGCCGATTAGTTATAATAAATGTATATAAAATGAATAAATATATATTTATATATGTATATTATTTTCATTAATTTGTTAATTTACCCTTTCATATGGTATTAATCTTATTTTCAGTTGGATAAACTATTTTTGCGTATGTTTAGACAATTGTACTTAAGGAGTAAACTCCAGTCGTGCGTCGGAGCTGACACACACAATTTTTATTTATTTATTTATATACACTTTCTGCATACTAATACAAAAGTAACAAAAATGGAATATATAATAACTAAGTTGCATCAGTTACAACAGACGGCCCTATCTCTAATATAGCAATCTTTGGGCAGAGGTCTAACATAAGAAGTGAAATAGATACATATATAAATACATACATACACACATAATTAACAGCGAGATAATACATAATCCATCACTTTTTTAGTCTATTGTTTTGATTTCATAAAAGTGACTTAAACTGAAATGTTACGTAAATACTTTCATTACATAAAAATAAAAAATAAATAATAATAATTACTGTTTTTAATCATTAATTTATTTTTAAAGCATATTACACAACAACATTATTGATATTTAAAAGTGTAGCGCAAGCATAACAGCGAACGTCACAGAGTATACGATAAACATGAGCTTGTCTATTGCTTCCGCGAGTTCCATAGACTCGCTATACTCTATTTTGTCACTCTGCATCTCCTCTATTGCTCCGTTTCTAGTGACCACACCGGGATCTTCGTCGTCCTGGCTTGAATAACATTCGTCAATGGTTGCGTAGATTTGACATTCCTATTAAAAGGAAATGTTCCTTTTAATTAAAAATTTAAAGTGTTGTTAAACACTTTCACTTTGTTATTACGATAACTTTATATCTCTGTCAAAAACGACACGTGATGATAGTAAATAATAATAAAATAAAAAAAAAATTGAGACTTGTTAAGGAAAGCTAAACTGATTTGATGTTCTTTTTAAAAAAAAAAAAAAAAAAAAAACATAAAATTTAATATATTGTAGTACATAATATATTACATTTAAAATAATCAATTCAATAGTATGTAGTTGGCAGCCGTTGCCTAACAACCGTTACAACCTAACGCCATGTCTTAAAAATTGTCATGCTTTGCTCTACTGGGATCGATCTATTGTCACTGATAGGACTATTGCAGCCAATTAACCTGATATAATAGTAGTAGATCGATCAGAATACCAAGCAGTTATTGTTGTCATTACAGTTCCACATGATGATAATATCGTGAAATGTGGAGTCAACAATGTTTGTTCCAACACCTTTTTTTTTAATATGTGCCCTTCCTACTCTAGTGCGGAGGGTGAAGGAGCGCATACCGGCGTCTCCTTCTCCCCGGTCGTCTCCTGCGGAGCAGGTCAGTGTTAAGGTCTGCTTCACGCTCCGCCTCCTTCAAAGCCATGAACTCCTCACAAAAGGAGGCCACGGCCGACTACGGCAACTCTCGCTGCCGAGCATGCAGCAGACCACGCTCACCAAAGAGAGGTGTCCGCCTGTCACGGTCACCAGGGTATGGCACTGGGACCCCCAAAGCGGTGCACTCCTAGAGAGCATGACGCGCCGTGTCTGTCGGCGCGCTACACTCGTGGCAGGCAGGGGTCAGGGGGACAGGGGTCAGAAGCAGAACTATTTTTTTTATATTTTAAAATATTTTTTTATAAATACATTTCAAAATATATGAAATATATTATATATAAAAATAAAACTCTCAAAGTGCTCTTTACACGAAACTATTATGGCTCTTGTAAGAGTAGATATATGTTATATAAAACTATATTAATCAATAATTGTATGACTACTAATCGAATGTTCGTCGTAAACAAAATCTATGAAGAAGAAATGTGAATTAAGAAAAATAAAATATATAAAAAATAAAATAACAATAATATATTACCTTCAAAGGTGGTAAACAGAATAAAGTTCTAAACCACTGTGACATCAGCAGATTCTGTATAAAAGTTGTCTTACAAAGTCTAGCAATCAGTGACGTCATCAATACTACATGCACCATAAGTGCCAGTATCACTCCCCCCAGTACAGTCACATATAGGATCACTGAAATAATATAAGCATTTGAATAATATAATCAATATCAACCAAATCTGTTTTAAAGAAAAATTATTCTGAAATTAAATATAATATTTTTTATTATTTTAATACGGCCACTTTGTATTAAATTTTTTTTCTTACAATTTCAAATGTAACTAATGACTAAATAAATTAAAATTGCTTACTGATAGAGGGAATTGAATGACTCGGCACCAAAAAATCTATATTGCACAAGCCCATACAAATAATGACCGTACAACATCCGTAGAACCAAACTCTCTTCATGTTCAAGCGATCACTCCAAAATGATAGGAGAACAAATGTTACAAGAACTGTAAAAAATAGCATTAAAAATTATAAAAAATTAACAATACTGAATCGATAATTAAACGTATAAATTATAACCTAATAAAATCATACTGTATTACATATAGGTATAGTACATTGGTACAATGAGTACAACTTGATGCCGTGCCGTGGATCTTCAACAATATATTTTATTATATGACCCTTATTTAAATTTAATATATTTTCTTTTTTGTTTGTATTTACTAACAGTAATGTAATAATCTTCTTATTCTTTTAGTTATGAGTATTTTGTACATTATCACAATAACGTGTGTTATCTATTACTTGCCTATTACTTGCCTATTACTTGCCTATTACTTATAAATAAAGCTGAAGAGTTTTTTAGTTTTAATGCGCTAATCTCAGAAACTACTAGCTCGAATTGAAAATTATTTTTGTGTTAGATAGTCCATTTACCGAGGAATGGTATAGACTATATAACATCACACTACGACTAATAAGAGTTAGTGCGTACGCTGCCTAAACGGTTAAAGTTACGCTAAAGTTAAGGAGTTCTTCTTAGCCAAAATTTAACATGTGGTGATCTCAATAAACGCTGTGTAATTGTGTTTTGATTATTATCGTCAGCTTATTATGTATTAAGTATTATGTATGTTTTTATGTATGTATGTTTTTATCTGTTTATGTATGTATGCATATGTGTATGTATGTATGTTTGTATTTGCTTATGTATTTATGTATTTATGTATGTATTGTGTATATAATATAACGATTGTCATTAACATTTTCTTATTTTTCCATCTTTTCTTTTTTTTCTCTTAAAGTGAATTTTATTAATTCTCAATTTTGCACACCTACAAACGTCCGCTCTTGTACGTCCTAAGGTTGGCTGGTAGAGAATGCTTTTAGCATTAAGCCCGAATATTGTACAATTCTTTGATGTATTGTGCAATAAAGTTATTAAAAGAAAAACATGTATGAAGGTTGCGGAGAAAACCATTATTTTCTTCTCCTTGGTTGGCTAATAATTAATGGTTTAAAAAGATTTAAGTACATTTTTTTTTTTCAAATTAACGCAGCTAAAACCGTGGGGCACAACTAGTGTCTTATAAAACATATTTCTGTTATACATACATTGTCAACAGCTGCGTGTAAGAAAAAATTCTTTTGAGTTTATGTTTACATCCCTATTTATGACTGCGATTTGAAATATTGTTGTGTGACCAATAAATAAATAAATTATTAAATATATTTACAGCAACGCATGCCAAGATAATTATCTTATGTATGTCTGTAGCTTTTACAGATAAAGTAATTGCGTTTGCTGGAGAAGACTGAGAATGTATAAATTTCTTGTTCTTCCAAATAAATTAATAATTTTTGCATAAAAATATTACGTTTCGTTCTTTTTTTATGTATGCTCACGACAAAATAACAAGAATTCGTGTTGCTACGACGACGACTGTGACATCATTTTTATATAAATTAATTCAATATTTAACATATATTGATAGATAGTATATTTTCTAAATTAATAATAATATTTTACAAACATGCAGAGCCCTGCATCAAGATGAGTTAAAAGATCTTTGGAAAAATTCCAACTATAGTCAAGTCAAAAGTTATTTTATTTATCTATTCTTTTTCCATTTATTTTAGACAAAATATAATAAAAAAGATTTATTGCAGCCAAAATGTTTTCCAAAAATTACTGAAAATCGAATATTTTTTCTATTAGCAGCGATCGAGATAACGCCTAGACCAGTGTTTCCCAACGTGGGACCCACGCCCCACTGGGGGGCAATTTGATAGTTAAGGGGGGCAATTTAAAAATGGACTCAACACGACTTTAACCCTTTCGCTTTGGGTTATTTAAATGCAATGCTATACCTTGTCCAACCGTTTATTATCTTTTTGACAGCTTACGTCTATAAATTACAGTTTTTTTTTTTCAGAATAATGTACTACAGTAATGTCGTATTTTATAGACGGGTAGTGAAATGCCCTGTGCATCGACTTAAGGTAACACAACGTGGAGACTTGAGATGAAGATAAAGCTAAGTAAATTGGAACCTAATATAAAATCACTGTGCAGCAAGCATCAAGCGCAAGGATCTCACTAAATAAATATTAAAATTATTTTGAATTTCAGTGGGTTTTTTTTCTCATTATATGTTTTGAAATTTTACTAACGATGTTTTGATAACAATTTCATAGTGTTCTTCATAAAACTTATAATTTATATTTCTTAAGGGTACAAAACAATTTTAAAGGTTGAAAATTATGCATGGGGGCATAAAAAATTTAGAAATGTTAAGGTGGGGCATGGCCTAAAAAAGGTTGGGAAACACTGGCCTAGACTATATAGAACTATATTAAATATCGTCATATGAATTTAGATAAATAATATTAGTTAATATTTTTAGAAGAAAATAAACTGTCTTTCGTAGTCTTTTGACGCGTCTGACGACGCGTTGGCGCAGTGGTCACAGCAACTGGCTGATGCGCTAGCGGTCGCGAGTTCGATCCCCGCACATGACAAATATCTGTATAGGCCATACAGATGTTTGTCATGGTCTGGGCGTTTGTGCTTGTGTATTGTGTGTGTTTCCGGACCTCCGACACAGGATTCATATCCTACTGGGGGCCATTGAGTGTGAGACGTTTATTTATTTAATTTAGAGTTCATTCTTCAAGGCGGTATGATAGACGATAATGTCTAAAAAAAAAAACAGATTTTCTATGCAGTCGAAATCATGCTTATTAGGTGCAATTATAGTCTTACCTAATAAAGGTGTGTAAAAGACGATATTATACGCAGTGGCCCTTCGTTTTAAGCCAACGTTCATGACAAATCTGTCATTTATCATGGAATCGTTATCATTGAACGCATACATTTTGTTCCAAATAGTCGAATTGACTATGTACTGAGAAGTAGATACTTGCCAAGCGTTTTGGACAACTTCGTCTATAACTGTAAACTAAGAAATGTTGATAGTTAGAAATATTTCGGTGCTATTACATTATTGTATGACGTCATAAATAATAATATATGTCAATATCTCACTGGGTCATCCAAGATCCTTTTTGTTATGAGGAGGGATAAAAACCTACTATTCTGATTTATTGTGCAATGACGGATATTTAAAAGACGGGGTGTAGTCCTATTTTTTAAAAAGGACGAGTGCAAGTTAATCTTAAAATCAAAAACAAAAATTTACTTTACATGTAGGCTTCAAGAGTAATTTTGAATTGAAATATTTTATAATATACTCGTTCATTATTTAATTATAGTAAATGTCAAACTATCACCGATTCGGACTGTAAATTATTTTCAGAAGAATTGAAACGACACTCAAAAGTAATAAAAAAAAATTTTTTTGAGCCCCTAACAAACATTTTTGAGAAATATTAATAATCAGATATCAGATAAACTAGACTATAAATTAACTTAATAATGAATATTATAAGATTTAAAATCTCATGCATAGAAAACCGTCGATAAAACTAGTATATTATAGAACGTAATTAAAATAATTATTAAATAAATTCTTACTCCCTTCATTGCATCGCTCAAGGGGTCTAGTTGTTTTAAAACTATCTGGTTATGGAGTTCCCAAGGCTCTATAACTATTGTACATATATATTCATCACGTGGCCATCTGCAATGAACAAATAAATTTGTATATAAAAGACATATTTTTTTTTTTAGTTTATAGAAAATATATGTGGAACTATGCTCTATTGTAATAGCATACGTAAGCATCGGACTGTTAGGTAAAAGTGTCTTCATTTGTTAAGATGTCTTCTCTTGGGAGATGGAAGTTTAATTAATCACGATGCTTGACTCCAAATAGACGGTAAAAATCAGTTTAGAATTTTAAAGTCTTGTTGTCAGTCATCGTCATGCAGAAAATAATTTTTGAAGTAAATATTTTTATTAGATTTTCCAAATTTGATTAGATTTCAGGACAGGCAGTGTAATTACTGGCACCGAGGCTTTATTTAACACCTTATGTTTCTGAATAGGCAACACGTAGATGAGTTGCCTGGACTAGTTCCAGGTAAACTAGTTTATGTTCATGGGTGACGTCAACCACTTACCATCAGGTGGAACGTCTGCCAGTTTGCCTATCCAACTAACATATAAAAAAAATAATATTAATAAGATCTATGTGGTCTATCTACTAAGCCACTTTGACACACAACCTTGAAAAGTAACTAGTAGTACTAAACTTACTTTGTTACAGTATGCATGTAATCAAAACACCAAGACTGAATGGTTGTCTGCATGTGTAAAGTTGCTTCACCACTATTCACTACTGTTACCAGTTCTGGATTCTTAGCGTCCAACATATTGACAGTATCAGAACTGAAATTATTTAATAAAATAACCTAAAACATTGATTTAATTAAAAGTCTAAAAACGGATTTTATCGCGTTATTTCAAATTACAGCTTAACAATATTTTATTTTAAATTATTTCCCGACCCGGATGTTATTATAGACACCTGATAACGATTGTTACCCGTTATAAGGAAATTATCCGCCAACCCGCAGTGGAGCAGCGTGGCGGATTAAGCTCCAGCCCTTCTTCTACATGGAAAAGAGTCCATCGCTCAGCAGTGGGTGGTTTACAATCTGATGCAGTAAATCAATTTATTGAATTCAAATTCAAAAACCCCGCCCTGCATTAAACTATCTAATCTAATTGTAACAATTTTTTAGCTTAATAGGCTTATTTCAAGTGTCTCGGCTATATAAATAATTCAATCGTTGTCATCAAAATTATTTTATATATTTTTAGAGATTTTTTTTAGATCCAAACCAACATCCTATTAAAGTTTATTTTAAGTGTAAGGTAAAGAAAAATTATAACATTCTATATATTTTTTAAACGACACACGAATATACCACAAAACAGTGTTACTTATTTTTAAATTTGCATTGAAATAGTTCATATTTTTTTCTACGAGTAATTTATTAATTAATATCTAAAGATTACTACTACTACTACTACTACTGCAAAAACTATTAATAACTAAAAATTTATAATGGTTTTGTGACAATATAACTGATTAAAAAAAAAAAAAAAAAAAAAATATATATATATATATATATATATATATATATATATATATATATATATATATATATATATATATATTTAAATAAATAAATACATACATAAATAAACAACATTTAACGTAATAAGATACTCCGAGAGAATAATACCTTTTAATCAAAGTTTTTTTAAGGACAAATTTTACTGAAATATTCGTGTAATGAAATTTCGAAATGTTCGTGTATTGAAATTTTTAATAGTACGGGGCCGAATGTCAATTTCGTCGTTTCGCATATATAGGGGGTGAGTGGTCGCGGCGAGGTCGTGATGAGCGATACCGTGGGGCGAACCGCTCACACACGTGGGATGGATTTGATGTCGATGACACGTGTCAGAGCGATGGAGCCGTCGCTAGGGCGCGTCTTCTGACGTCTGTTCTACCACGTGTGGAAATGATACTGTAGTGGTGCGGTTTGACGGGGAGACTCGCAGACTGCTAACTGTGGTTGATCCCCTAATAATATTGATACATGGCAATATTGAAATATAATAGGAGATGCTACGAGCATCTACCTTTGAAATATACATATTTATATGTATCGACGGTATGTTGGGGCCGTCTAAATAAATATTAATATCGACATTAAGTCGTATCATAATGATGGTGATGCATGGCAATATTGAAATATAATAGGAGATGCTGCGAGCGTCTACCTTTGAAATACACATATTTATATGTATTGACGGTAGGTATGCTGGGGCCGTCTAAATAGATATTGATATCGACATTGAGTCATATCATAATAATGTTGATGCAAGGCAATAATAAAATATAATAGGAGATGCTACGAGCATCTACCTTTGAAATATACATATTTATATGTATCGACGGTATGTTGGGGCCGTCTAAATGAATATTGATATCGACATTGAGTCGTATCATAGTGATGGTGATGCATGGCAATATTTAAATATAATAGGAGATGCTGCGAGCGTCTACCTTTGAAATACACATATTTATATGTATTGACGGTAGGTATGCTGGGGCCGTCTAAATAAATATTAATATCGACATTGAGTCGTATCATAATAATGGTGTTGCATGGCAATATTTAAATATAATAGAAGATACTACGAGCGTCTACCTTTGAAATATACATACATATTTATATGTATCGACGGTATGTTGGGGCCGTCTAAATAAATATTAATATCGACATTGAGTCGTATCATAGTGATGGTGATGCATGGCAATATTTAAATATAATAGGAGATGCTGCGAGCGTCTACCTTTGAAATACACATATTTATATGTATTGGCGGTATGAGGGGCCGTCTAAATGAATATTGATATCGACATTGAGTCGTATCATAATGATGGTGATGCATGGAAATATTAAAATATAATAGGAGATGCTACGAGCGTCTACCTTTGAAATATACATATTTATATGTATTTGACGGTATGAGGGGCCGTCTAAATAAATTTTGATATCGACATTGATTCGTATCATAAATAAGTACCATAAATAGTAATGGTAGCAGCCGTTTTATTAAATAAAAATATAAATGTGCGTGATGGAGCGACACGTACAGTGAGTTGATTGAGAATCATCTTGACAAAGAAATGTATTTTACGATACATTAAAGGGGCGATACACCTTACAGATCGAAGATCTGTTATACTTTGTATATTGTAGACCTGTCTCGTTAATTTATTAGGGAGCATGGAATACAATATACGCAATTTGTAAAACTGTGCCGACCGCCGGACTTGCGCTAAATCGTTACGTCTAGCCATCGGATTTCTGAAGTTCAATTAGTCTTTCGTGTACGTTCGTAGGGTGTTTCATACATCACTGTTGGCATCCTCAACTGCGATAGACGAACGATATGGAAGGATCTCGTATTGGCTTGATGTAAAGTGATTCCGCGAGTCCGTTAAAGTCGCTCTGTCGACTCATCGGTCGTTCGAAAAACTCTGAAACGTTATCGAAACGTATCTATATATGTCATCAAAAAGAAAACATAAAACGACGATCTGGTACGATCACTTTGCCTCCGAGTGACGATTAATATGTTTGACGGTATGTGGGGCCGTCTAAATAAATATTGATATCGACATAGAGTCGTATCATAATGATGGTGTTGCATGGCAATATTTAAATACAATAGAAGATGCTACGAGCGTCTACCTTTGAAATATACATATTTATATGTATTGACGGTATGAGGGGCCGTCTAAATGAATATTGATATCGACATTGAGTCGTATCATAATGATGGTGATGCATGGAAATATTAAAATATAATAGGAGATGCTACGAGCGTCTACCTTTGAAATATACATATTTATATGTATTTGACGGTATGTGGGGCCGTCTAAATAATTTTTGATATCGACATTGATTCGTATCATAAATAAGTACCATAAATAGTAATGGTAGCAGCCGTTTTATTAAATAAAAATATAAATGTGCGTGATGGAGCGACACGTACAGTGAGATGATTGAGAATCATCTTGACAAAGAAATGTATTTTACGATACATTAAAGGGGCGATACACCTTACAGATCGAAGATCTGTTATACTTTGTATATTGTAGACCTGTCTCGTTAATTTATTAGGGAGCATGGAATACAATATACGCAATTTGTAAAACTGTGCCGACCGCCGGACTTGCGCTAAATCGTTACGTCTAGCCATCGGATTTCTGAAGTTCAATTAGTCTTTCGTGTACGTTCGTAGGGTGTTTCATACATCACTGTTGGCATCCTCAACTGCGATAGACGAACGATATGGAAGGATCTCGTATTGGCTTGATGTAAAGTGATTCCGCGAGTCCGTTAAAGTCGCTCTGTCGACTCATCGGTCGTTCGGAAAACTCTGAAACGTTATCGAAACGTATCTATATATGTCATCAAAAACAAAACATAAAACGACGATCTGGTACGATCACATAGTCTCCGAGTGACGATTAAATATGTTGACGATAAATTTGTAAGAAATGTGCATTGCTCAATAAAGAATCTCGATTTCAATTATTATTTTCGATCGAGTGCTCGTAATGTTATTTGGTGAATTACCACTAAATAGTGTGAGCACTGCGCTGAATATACTCTAGCATTTTCTTGATGATTTGATATTGGAATGCAAGACGCTGTGGTTGATTTCGGTCACCGCCGATTATTGAGCCCTTTATCAATGTCGTCTTGAATTTGTATAGGTGACGCAAAAGTGAGGCGCGATGCTCTACGTTGCGATATAATTCGTGATACGTAGAGTGTCCCTCATACTGTGACATCGAGGTAGAGGCTATTGTATACAACTTCGGTTGGAACACTGTGTGTCCCTCGCTCTGTCTAGCCTAGAGTAGTGTATGCGCCATGTGGTACTGCTGTGCTATTTTTAATCGACGTTACGATGTCTCGGATGATGTCTTTCGTTGATTAACTATACCGGAACCACGACCGAATTTTGCTCAGCGTTGCTGACGCCATTACGATGGTGGAAGTGATACGTTGCAGCAGTGATGGACCCTCACTGTGGATTTCACCCATAGTGTTTAAGTGTAGATCGCTTAAGAGTGATGTGCATTGATTACATTTGCCTCGCCTTAGTAGAGACGTTATTTCGTTTGAGATTAGTTAACACCTTCCTGATGGCATCGGTATTATTACACTCACCACTTAGGCACTGGGTTCTATACCTTGACGAGAGTCACAATTACATTAGAGAAATGTACTTGACTATGCACTGAACTAATCTGATCCGAATTTAAATTACTATTAAAACGCAAACCTAGAAATATAAGTTTTAGATATTAAGGTATAGGAGGTATCAACAAAATATTAAAGAAAATGTACTTTGCTACATGTTTCAAATAAACTAAAGATATAAATTTTAGGTAATAAGGTATAGGAGGTATCAACAAAATATTAAAGAAAATGTACTTTGCTACATGGTTCAAAATTAAACTAGATATATAAGTTTTAGATAATAAGGTATAGGAGGTATCAACAAAATATTAAAGAAAATGTACTTTGCTACATGGTTCAAAATTAAACTAGATATATAAGTTTTAGATAATAAGGTATAGGAGGTATCAACCAAATATTAAAGAAAATGTACTTTGCTACATGTTTCAAATAAACTAAAGATATAAATTTTAGGTAATAAGGTATAAAAGGTATTGACAAAACAAACCATAAGGTTATGACAAAACAAATATATAATAAGTAACACAACACATTTATAGGACCACATGATTGTAGTTATAATACAAAAGAACATATACATATATGTGTGTCTAGGAAACATAATAATTTAGTTATAAGTGTAATATTACGGTTAAACGTAAAATGTGAATATATTCACGCCTTTAGTATTTAAGTTTTAAATTCGAGTTTATCACAATATTATAAGAGGTTATTAATAATGTTCAGTAAGGAAAAGTCATTCAATTATATTCGAATTTAACATAACAACCTTGATT
Source organism: Euphydryas editha (assembly GCA_036937285.1). Classification (NCBI taxonomy): domain Eukaryota; kingdom Metazoa; phylum Arthropoda; class Insecta; order Lepidoptera; family Nymphalidae; genus Euphydryas; species Euphydryas editha. The sequence continues at coordinate 8,762,718 of JAUPFZ010000025.1, forward strand.
GTCATGACGAGTGTTGAAAAGAACTTTAACTTCACAACTATATTAAATGTCAATATAAGGCAGGAGTAGGAGCACAATAAGTGTTCGATCTCATATGAGGAAGGTTCATAAAAAGTAGGACGGAAACTACTGTAAGCGGCGGGCGCGGGGCCGTTTACCTCCTCTCCTCCTTTTAATTTTTTAAGTACTTTAATTGTTTTTTTTATTTTCCTATTTTAATAAAATAAGGAAGGGAAGGAGCTGTTTCTATTAGCAACTATATTAACTAGATGTTAATAGAAAATGAGATCGAGTTTTGATTTTTGTATTATATTTATATTTTATTTATACATATACTCATTACGAAGTTTTATTTAATTTCTTATAATCATTTGAACTTGTGATCACTGATACTCTAAAAGAACTTGGTTAATACAAAAACAACGTAAAACGGGTCCTAACTAACTAGACGATATAACGAGCCATAATACTACAAATAAATATTTTTTAAATATTTTTTATCTCTCTCCATGGTGAGAGTAGAAAACAGTTACAGTTTTTAACCATTAAAAATCTTAGCCTTATTATAATTATATTATTATTAAGAGCTTATAGCATATACGCCTATTTTTATTAATTATTATTTTTATATTATAAACGTTTTTATTTATTACTTATTATTATTATTATTATATATAGTTTTAAAACTAAAAGGGATGTAATAATAGTAATAAATAAATGGTTACTTAAAAACTGATAACGTAGGGGTCCATATTTGCCCTTGACGAAACGTAAGGTAAGTCGTTCCATTGAATTTACTCGGATTCCATGCCATACTATCATCAGTCCATTTCTGTAAATAACAGTTATGTTATTATTGATTCTATTTTCTTCATTATTTTATTATTATCATTATGATGAAACTTTAAGCCTTTAAAAGTTAAAAATTCGGTACAAAATTAATTTTCCTATTTGACATTGTTTCAGTTTCCACATATCATCGCTTCTTTTTTGTTTCACTAGAAATATTTGACTTTTTTATGTCTTAATAATTATAATTTCTTAAGAAAATATACGAAAAAAAATAATAATTTCATAATTCATTTTAACAAAAAAAAAAAGAAAATTGTCAAACATTATTCATTATACCAAATAAATTATTTATTGTCGTTAGCCGGAATAACTAATTAAGAGTTTTCAAACAAACGTTATGTGGGTTTCAACTTACCCTGACAATAGATACTCCAGTACTGAGCTTGGATTCAAAGGCGTCGTATGTAATACTTGTTACTTTGACTCCCATGTTCACTGTGAATTTTGAGCTAGGAGGTATATTTGGATCTCTGTTAAATAACAGAGATCGCTTTAATAACTCAGAGCCAGTTGGTGTCTTTTCAACGGCTTGGGAACTGGGTGTTACTGCAAATTATGTTAAACTATAACCATGGAATTTTTATACAAACTGGAATGCGCACGTGCACTCAAAAAAATGTTGATAAGAGAGGGATTGCATCTCTTTCTACCATGGATTCTAGGCAACTCATAAGAAAGAGACAAAATACTAGTAGTCAAAGAAATGCTCGGAACGATTTTTTTCACTTTACATGTTGGAAACAAATGTCAACCTTATGTCAGTTAGTTCAATGTGCATATTTGAATATACAATTTTATTAAGTGCGTAGCGTGCGTAGTAAGCATTCCAGATATGATATAAATTTCTTGACTATAACAAAATTATAAAGTTAAACTGTTTTTAACATAGAGGTATTTTTTCTTTTTTATTCTATAATACCTCTATGGTTTTGAAACTCAGCTATTGTAAAATAAAATTTCTAAAAAAGTCCTAATAAGTCTTTTATTCTAGTTATTCGAACTAAATAGTTGTTAGAAGGCGATAATTTCCATAAGGGGTGATATAGGCTATAAAAAGTTTCGTTAAAATACTGATTTCATTCATTTATCAGATATCTTTATATACTCGATATAAATCGCAATTTGATCAAAGTAGGACATCTAGTCTAGACTTAAACCAAAAAAATGTAATATTTATTATATTTAAACGCTTTTTTATTTGAAAATAGATATTAAATTTCATGTTATCGATTCAATACTGCAATACAAGAATAAATTAAAAAAGTCATCTTTTAAAGCTTAAGATCCCTTTTTTAAGTTGATAACATTTATTTTATATATATGTAGTTGCAAAAAAAATCTACTACAGATTTACCTTTATTGCAAAATATAATTCTGTAACTTATAACGGTCATGAGCAAAATTTTAGCAGATTAGGTTTTTTTTTTTATTATTAAATCGAAAACAAGTATTTGCAAAGCAGTTATAATTTTAATAACTGAAATAATCGTTGGCACATCTAGAACATGTCAAAAACTATCAAACATTAATTCTTTAATGTTTTTGTGCAGTACCTACATATTGCTTAAGTGTCGAATTACAAGACGCGTCTTCTAATTACGATATTTGTCGTGTTATGTAATTGAGGAAATGTTCGTGAGAAAATCTGCATGTGTTCAACATAGCGTTCGACATATGCACGAACTGTGTATGCCATCAATGATTACGATATAAAATTCGGGATTAATTATCTAATTTCAAATAATACTATTATCTGGTTTCTATATTTGAAAATGCTATGAAAATTATTCGTAAAAAAAAACACCTAACCATTTACCGTACGTCGTATCGTACCTAGACTTTTTTTTAATTTGTTATTTTTTTTACTTTAATATTATTAAGCAACTGAGAGCTCTTAAATAAGTACCATAAATATAGTGCCTAGACACTAAAAAAATATTTAATTATTCGACGTGTGAACGAAACTTTTAATGTATCATACTTTCCTATAGTAAAAGAAGAAAGACTTTTATACTAGCCTTTTCTTACAAACAACTAATCAAGATAGTTGAGCTTTATGCTAAAAATATGTTTGGATAAATAATTAAAGCTAAGAATTAAAATATTTATAATTTAAATAATGCCCTATCAAAATCATAGTTCAAACTAAGTTCGTATTTAAATTAATTAAAATAAAATACAATTATAATCACTCACCATCGGAACCATTAGCCAAAGGTATTGGACAATCATAAAGAAACTTAGCCTCGACTCCATTCCAGGCAGCGAAACTAAAATATCGCACAGTCAATGGGTCCATATCTTGATAAGAAATTATAGGCAATATTTCACCCTCTTGACCGAATTCAATTAGACCGTCTACAATTAAAATAATTAATAAATAAACGTATAAGCACTTGATAAATTAACTTAGTTTAATTGAAATTTCTACTTTATGAACAGAAAATAGCTCACAATTTGAAAAATCCTTTTATCGTTTGAAAATAGTAAGCACTAGTTTCACATGAGCACTGGTATAGCAGCATAGTTATGTTTTAATTTCAAATTTTAAAATGAAACTGAAACAGCCTGTAAGCATCCCACGGCTGGGCAAGGGACTACTCTCCATATAGGAGATGCTCAACTGTGGGTTGCCGGATAGTTACCATACCGTGAGTAACAATAGCTATCATATATTTATGACAAGAAGGAGCAACGCATTTACGTGTTAAGGATACACACAGTGGGAAAACCCACAATGTGTATAAATGGAAATATGTAGCCTAAGCGTAAAATGAATCCGCGACCATCGAATTCAAGGCAACTTTTCGCACCAGTACACCAAAACACATCTATAACATATAACACATTGAAAAACTATTATAACTTATATAATTATACTTATATTATACTTATATAATTCACAAGATTTACTTTTTAATTTAATTATTTATTAATTTTTTCAACTATTGTAAAGATAAACTTAAGAACAAATTTTTGGAGTTGGTAAGATTAAGCCACAATACGAACAAAAATTTATTTCTACCTAGGCCGAAAGTTCGGGTATTGTCCCCGTGAAGCGGGGAAAAAGTCTCACTTTTGTTCCGCTTCACAAGGACAAAATCGAACTTTCGGCGGAGGTAGGATAAAAAATTATATTACAATAGCAATTTAGGTTCAATTATTTCTCAAAGAATGAACAGAAAATCTCAAAGCTACAACAGAAAGTTGCTTATTTTTTAGTTCCATTCTTTCTTTCAATAATAACTTCTTAACTAAATATTAAACAAATGAAGAGTGTGTATAAAGAGCGACAAATAAGGCAAATACTTTTATCTTAATAACTAAATTTACTAAAAATTATTAATTTATACAAAATAACAAAGCCTTCAAGTAATATCTTCAGATAAACGTAACTTCGGTAGAGTGTGTTTGGTACCGACTGGCAACCTTAGTTTTAAAGCTTACTTTTTTTAGAAGCTATGGATGGAAAATTTTAATTTTAGTTAAAAAGTCGCGATTTTTGATTCGCGCTTGAACGTCTAAATTTTCAAGTGCTAAGTTTGTTTATAAAATTCATCTCATTCTTTTCTATGAAGGAAAATTTTGGAAGAATCTCTTAGCCGTGTATATTCACTAATCCGCAATATCACATCAAGGTTGGTTGGATATTTACCCGACTGCAACAGAAGGAGGGTTATGTTTTTCGAGTGTATGTATTTATGTATGTATGTCCATTTCTTTGGCACGCCCTACAACCCAAACGGCTGGACGGTTTTTGACATATGAGGTGTCGTTGGATTTGTCTAAATTGTAGTAGTGACATAGGCTATAAAAATTTTCAAAATGGCGCCCGCAAATGGTGGAATGAGGGGGGAGTTGATTTTTTTTTTCTTACTGTAGCAATATGGGTATCAAATGAAAGCTAGTAAATTGTTTTATTCTTTTTAGTTTATAATAAGTGTATTTTACGCAGTCGAGTTTTTTGATTTTTTAATTATCAAGATTATTTATTTGTCAATGTATTCCATAATCACAAATCTTTCACTTTCACAGATCTTTCATAATCACAAACAGTACCGGTCGATGTATTTGTGACGTAGCTGTCACTTTCCGTAAAAAGAAATCAAAATAATTATTCATATTTAAAATGTAATTATGAAATAAGTCAATATTATATTACCTTCGGTTATTTTAATGTAAAAAGCTCTGAAGTTAACCGGAGATAGAATGCCGACAGTCTTCGCGGAAGCCCTGGCGTTTCTTTTTAGATTTCCTCTCAGCTCTGTAAACTTATTTGCTCCACCACCAACAACTAACGAAGAAAATAAAAATAAAATTCACTCTTTAGAAATCTATTTCGTTTCTTAGTATTTAAAAGTGTTTAATTAAAATTATTTTCGAATAGTAAGAATAAGGTAAGAAGGTAGTTGGTGTTAAAGGAAAAATGAATTGCGCTCGGGTGAAAATTATGAAAAAGGTAAAATTTAATTCGAAGACTATATATCTATCTTTAGCCTCTATAGACTAAGCTAAGATTGTAGGATGTATGATTGTAAGATTGTAGGTGTGACATTACTTATTGTTCTATGTTAGCGATATTGTAATAGTCACATGTCGTAGTGGATTCTATTCATAATGGTTATAACTTATAGCATCAAACTGTATGTTATATATATATATATATATATATATATATATATATGTATAGATTACGTATCTTCAACTTACCGATTTCATATACAGGATCTGAAGCGTCGGGTCTAGAAACTGATGACAAAAGAATATGTCCATTACTAGCTGCTAATATAGCTAGATGCATTTCGAATACTATACTCGGATCTGAACGTATATCCCTTCTGTCGACATCATCTACTCGGTAAAATGTATCATAGCTGTAACCATGCTGACTGAGATGCTCCTTGCATTGTTTCGCCACTAAAACATTATAAAAAATAATTTAGTTTGTCTGTTTGTGGCAAACGAGCGTACGGTCCTCCTTATGGTCAGCGGTTTTATTAAAAAACCTAAAATTACTTTATTGTAAACATATATGTATGTAAAATTTTGCGTTCAATGAGACTGCTTAAAAAATGGTCACAGAGCACAATAATTATAACAAAATAAAAGAGTTTTATCACGTGCTTAGAAAAGTACGTTCGTTTAAAATATGCCTTACTCGGAGTTTTTAGGAGCAAAAAATAAGAACAATTGATGATATTTTAATTTTTAATCATTATACATATACATATATATCAAATAATTTAACAAAAGTTATGTTCCCTTTAAAATCATTTAGCACTTCAAAATTAAAACTAAAAGAAAAAATTTCTAAACGAAAATTTAATTAAAAACAATCAGCGAAGAAAGTTTTAATCATTAATAAAATTGAACACACTTGAACTGATCAAGCCGTTTTGAATAATTGAAATGATCTCAACGATCGCTTCACGAATTTTAAATGCTCAATTCGAAGACTGCGAACTTCGAGTCTCGAAGTTTCCAGATGAAAAAGTTCCATTCGATATAAACGTGAATCAGTCGTATTATCTGTTAAAGGATTTTTTCGAAATATTTACTTCAATTTTAAATTTAAATAAAAAAATAAACGTTAATTTACAATTTAATGAATTTTAATACAGAAGTACTGAGAGAAGTCATGTTCCAAAATGCAGAGTCAAGTATAATAGTAAAAAATTATTCTAAGGAACATCTTTGTTCTAGTATTAAAAACATTGATGCATTGGATAAGACATTTTATTTAAAAGTACTAGTCAAAAACTCACAAACTTGGGACAGTATTGACTAAATGTCATTATGTTGCTTAAATTAAAATAAAAACAAAAAAAAGTAAAACATTACGATAACTTATAAATCTTATCTCTCATCTTGTGAGAAGAAAATATAAAACTGTCATTAAATATTATATTTCAAAATTTATTTATTCCACATCTAAACAGTATTATTGAAAAACCAAAAATTTTGAAATTTCGACTACAAAATAAAAACTAAAGTTTTTTCACAATACCATTGATTATTCTAAAATAAAGTATTAATTTTAAAAAGTTAATTGATTGAATCAAAAGAAAATTTTATTTCTTATGATATCTACACCAAAATTATTTAATTAATTCATTAACTATTATTATTAGCTATACTCGTATATGGGTTTTTATAAACTATCCATTTCTAATTTTGTTCACAAGAGATAGAACTGACTCGTTGCATTGCTTTCCGTTTCAGGGTTGTGGGTACGATTCTCGCCTTGAGTCTGAGTCTAATATTTTTGTATGTAATATGTGTTTAATGCTATATAGTTGTAATATATACCGGCTATATAATTCGACTGTTATCTAAAACACAACATTAAATTGCCTACCTTAGGAAGAAACGACCATGTATGTCTATTAAACATAAATAAATAAATAAAATACATTAATTCAATACGAATTAAGGCAGAAATCTATCGCAAGTGAGCAAAATTGGACATGCCTATATATGATATTACCAAATCATAGCCACGATTGAGATGATCCTTGCATTGTTTCACCACTAAAACATTATAAAAAATAATTTAGTTTGTCTGTTGTAACGACAGTTATGAATATATCTTCTATATATCTATATATCATCTTTTGTTTTGTTTTGCTCCTTCCATAAAGCACTACATTAAACTTTCTTTTACACTACAAAGGTGGCGACCGTACGATCCTCCTTATAAGCAGCGGTTTTATTAAAAAGTCTAAAATACCTCTATTGTATTGTAATATATGTAAAATTTCGCGTTCAACATCGTTATATATCTAGATTACGAAATCATAGCTGTAATACATCCTACAAAAAATTATGATATTCATCTATTTGTATATATCCGCGTTGTCTTTGGAATTCAGTAAAATAAAAATAAGCTATCAGCAATACTATATATTAAGTTACCTATAAATATCACTGAATAATTAAAGTAAATTATTTTATTTTTAATATTTCTCGTTTTATTATTATTTTAAAATATTTCAAACTTGACTAATCAATATATGGATATTCTTTAACATACTTGACGTTCTAAATAAAATCATTATAACAACGAGAATATTAATCCATACACTTTTCATATATTATAAAGCAGTGTTATTTTATTAATGAATACTCACTGTCATACGTAAAAGTAAAATTCGAATCCGTGTGCACAAATCCTATCATTATCCATACACACAACAATGATATACACTTCATTGTCACTTATTAAGAGAACCAACACTTTTTTAATTAAAAATATTTTTCTTTTGAAATACAGCAGTAATTAAAGCCAACCATTCCGTAGAATTATTAGTTCAGAAGTATACAGACGACATACATGAATGCATAGTGTGCGTTGCAATGGTCGTAACCCTTGCTTTTATTGTTTTATATTTTTTTCAATCTTGTGATACATATGCCTATATAGGTAGACAGTAGCGTTTAATTTGTACGGAAATTAATAGTTAAATAACGGAATAATTACATAAATGCTTTATTTTACGACCATCGATAGGATAAAATCCTGTGACGCGGGTCCGGAAACATACACAACACAAACAAACACCATACCACTACACAGATCTGTATATCCTGAGTAGATATTTGTCATGAACGAGAATAAAACAGCTTGAACAGCCGTATTCTAATGCTATAGCATTGCTGTGTGTCGTAACCCAACAGCCACACTATGCTCCTCGCGCTGCTGTTCGCGCTGCTCGTCACTCTGCCATGAAAGTTGCCCTAGCACCACACTATTCCCTACTGGCGACAATCATCGCGTTGCTCCGCATTTCAGTACTCGCCTTGAAATGGATGACAACATTGCGGCAGCATTTATAGTTTATCGAAGTATTTAAAGGTTTTACAAAACAGTGTATTGAAACGACATCGTCTTCGTCAAAGGAGATGGCGGGTTACATCGATTCATCGTAACAGGACGAATTAAGTGCGCGAATGTGTGGCTGGTCACTCGCGCTCGTATTGCCGCTCCTTTGATTCGCGCCACAAAAACCGACAAAAAATGGATCGCCGGGCAGGACGAGCGGCATGACGAGCAGCATAACGAGTAACGCAGCCACACTACTTCTCTGCCCACTTCCCTCGCTATTTCCCTTGTCACTCGTCGAGTGTGTGGCCGCAGTATAACATGGTGTTTTATAGCATGTGTTATTTCTCGTAAAAGGATCTTTCAAATTGTTAATAAATCAATTTCATATTTTTCCGATTATAAACAAACAAATCTTTCTACGTTATATTAGCAATCATTTATAATTGTAGATAACTAAGTATTTTATTTAAATAGTTATCTCGTGTTGAAACCATTGCAACGCATACGGAATCCCAGAGGAAGTGTAGTCGTGGTTATCGGCCGGACGCGTGATAAATAACAGCGCGATGTCATATTGTAGCAAAAATATTTAATTTATTGTACGTATCTTATCCTTGGATAGCCATTTATTTTAAAAATCATATTTCTCAACTGATATATTTTATACATAGAAGCCATATAAGAATTTATTCGTTTTACTTGCTTGACATAGTACGAGACCGACTGAATAAAATATAAACGTCATTATTTATTTGTAATGAAAAAGACGTGTTGTGTGTAAAATGTGTGTATTATTAATATGTAGTTGCATATAATATATTTCTAACTTTAATGTTTGTTTTGTTCTAGGTGATGGGCTTACAACGGAATTTTCCCTATATTTTTATAATTTAACGAAGATAAAAACTTTACCGCACCGATCAATCACCTCAGTGCTCTTTTTTTTTCACATCTACAGGCTTACGTGCGCCTATACCCTTTTCTTTTCATATATTTTATTGTAACATACAGACGTTTTTACACAGCAAAAGTAAATAAGTACTTAAAACTAGACTTAATATCTCTAGTCCCTGAGACGAGAGTCCAAACTGACCACTTTTATCCTAATATGTATACATTTTTTTTTTTTACAATACTATACCTACCTATACCTTTTTTTTTTTTTCTTTACAATACTATAACTACATGCATGCATTTATTATATCTAGTTGTATTCGATTCTATAGAGTATTATCAGTGCTCTTTTGACACCATCGAAGACTATTAAGACAAAGACACATGAATGAATGAATCAAATTCTGTGTTTTAGAGATGTTGCAGAAATTATATTAAGTATAATAACTATTTTTTACTAATCTATTCTATAACTACGAAATATTCATTTCCTTATTTGTTAGTACGTAATCTCTAAACTTTGAAATACTTAAACCAATTTTAATTATTCTTTCACTATTAGCAAGCTTCACACAGAAATAATATAGATTGTTATATATTTTATATAGCTCCAAGTCGCACAGCGAGAAATGAAGAAGGCTATGCTTGGTGTTTCTCAGCGAGATCGAATCAGAAATGATGAGATTTGCAACCGAACAAAGGTTGCCGACATAGTTCAATGGATTTGCAAGAGAGGCAGGGGGTGGGGCACATAGCTCGTAGAACTGACGGCCAATGGAGCAGAAAGGTTATCGAGTGGAGACCACGTACCGGCAAGCATAGCGTCGAACGGCCGTCCGTGAGATGAACAGACGAATTGAGGAGAGTCTCCGAAAGCCGTTGGATGGAGGCTGCTTCGAAGCGATCGCTCTGCAGGTCGATGGGAAAGGCCTACGTTCAGCAGGATCAGTGGACATCGAGCGGCTGATGTGATGATATATATCTACTATACATATACATATATAACTCTTAATAACAATACAAACTAAATCTTCTACAAAATAGTTTAATATTATTAATCGTAAGCAAATTTTAAAACATTTCCATTTAAAAAAAAAAACATTTCCATCCGCAAATTAAATCAAACATTTTAACTTCAAAGTCACATCTGTTCCGAAAGTTTTTCAAACACCCAAGAGTTCACTAACTATCCGATCCTAATCCACATTTACATCGGAACAGTGTGATTTAGTATCGAATTACAATACTGACCGTTAAAATAAAGTTTAAGCTGAGCTAATTTGCATTATCGATGAAAAATAAACTGAAACTGAAGGAAAATAAGGTTCAGTTTTAGTTAAAATCAGCGTGTGTTTACTATTTCTGCTTGTGGACGCGGGCAGTTAGCACCAGCAAAAGTTAGAAACCTAAGTATTTCCAATGCAAATGGCGGAATTAAGCCGATCGGTGTTGGGATAGCCGTTACAGGCGATCGGTTCATTACTATCTTGAAAAGCTAAAGCGTGTTTAATCGCGTTGTATATTGTATTGGAAATGAGGCCGCTTAATTTTATATTTAACTTTTTATATATTTTATATCTATATCTAATATTTATGTTTGTTATATTTTTTGTATGCAATTTATTTTCATTATTGCGTGTTGTTATAATTCTTCATTATACTTAGTTCAAATTTAAAGACATATGCACTGGCTTCTGCGCTAGTTGTCGCGGGTACGATTCTTGCTCATGACAATTTTTTTTTAAGACCGTACAGATGTTTATCATCTGTATTTGCACTGTCTGTTTCCGGACCCTCGACAGAGGATTTATATAAATATACACATATATTGTTAGGAATGTGCGTGTAAATTGTTATGTACTTAATACATTTAACGAAATACCTTTAAAAAAATTTCATTGTATTACAAAATTAATTACGCTTTTAATAAAGAATTTCTTTATTTTACCATCGTTTAGATTTATTTTTTAATTTGTTTGTAAAAGTAATACAGTAATTTATTCTGTTCATTTACAAATTAAACGTTTCTTTTATTCATTCCAATAATAAGTTATTAATTTTAATTTCCGTTTGTAATATCTTCGATCTTTTAACTTTCAATCACTTATTTTAAACAGCATAACACAATGAAATATATTGTAACACATATTTGTATGTAATTACAATGGTATCCTTAGTTGTGTAATTATTTTGGAAGTGACATCTTCCATTTTCTATTACATACAATAAAATGTTGAACGGCCGATGTATGTACATAAGAAATATTTGGGAGAAACGAATTATAAGTGACTTTATGTTAACTTGACAGCAATACAAGCCAAATCAATTATTTTTAGAAATTTTGTCTGTCGGTTTATTTATAATTTTTTTTGAAAAAATCACTTAAAATCAGCGGCACAAATTTAAATGCCGTTTTCACAGGTGTGATCCTAGAGATACAATATAAAGTCCGGTAGAGGTTTTCATTTTTACTATGAATATATATACCAAATATACATTTAAAAAAATTGTGTGCACATCAGATAGATCCTGCTACACAGACTTCAATGAATCTTAGTACGTTACGTACGTCGTTCCACTGTGGGTTGGTGAACATACATGGGTCAGAATTTGTCCCAAGACATATTAGGTTCTTCAGGATTTTTCCTGTTATATAAATATAATAAAATATTATATATTTATTTACAAGATGAATTTTAAAACCAAATTGAATAGTGAATACCCGGATTTATACTTACAACATGTACAGCGACTCTTATGCGTTGATTTTTATAGTTTTCTAAAAAGATTTGCCAACTGGAACATTTCTATCTCAAATAATATATATTTTTTATTAATACCATTTCCAATTCCAGTCTAAGCTATGTGTTCTATTTGTGGCGGTAATAAATTATGTCATCAAAGCCCGCAACACGGTCGAGGCGTGTACTCTGTACATAATATTAACTGGCAATTAAATATCAATTCTAAAGACATTAATCATTTCGTTCTTAAAGCTTCGATCCTCTAAAAGGATAATGTCCTCCATATTTTGACACTTGATTAGTTTTAGGATGGCTAGGGTTAAATATATATTATCTAATAACATATACAATTTTGATGTTAAATCTACGCGAATATTATAAAATAAGTTAGTTTTTTTTTTCTTTAAACCCTTATCTTAGAACAACAGTCTAATTTAAAAAAAAATTTAGAATGCTGGTTTACTATAGGCTGGCTATAAAATATGCTATTACTTAAAGAAGCTTACTGCTATGTACTAACTCTAAAATGTCAGCAGGCGCAAAACCCTGTGAGTCCTCAATTGATTTAAACGTTAAAGAACAATGGCAGAATTTTGTCTCGTTTTTTTTTTTGACGACCATAGATATCAAATAAAGGAAACACATTGAACTATTTTTCTATGATTTTTCAATATTTTACCTCTTTTCTTAAGAGACGGAGTTAAATTATGAAAATATACATCAACAGATTCCAACATAGATATTAGATAGTAGACACGAATAAACAGTATGGAATACTATTAATTTGAATCGATTAAAAATCGATCGATAGAATCTTTCCTACTAGGGTGTGCTTTGTTTCGAAAATAATTATTTAATGAAATTATTTTATGTTTTATCAACATGATACTAATAGATGAATATAATTATTAATTCCAAAACAAAATAGAAAATTGTATCATGAGATTGATTTAATAATGTATCGATTTTACAATAAATCGACTCTAACTATGCAACTTTAGTTATGTCTTTAACTGTGACAGATCGACAATTGTAACTGATGCTACAATTCTAAAAACTATATTCTTCGATTTTGATTGTAGATCACACCCCAAGTATTCTTTTAATAAAATATGCAATTTACAGTTTTGACTTTCCTACGATTTTATTATATGTATAGATAATGTGTCTTCGCTTGTCCACATTTTCGTCGACTTACGTTGTATTATACTTTATATCAATAAATAAACATGCATAATAACATACAAATCATTTTATCCAAATGTTCAGTCCCAATGAATAACGAGATAGGTAGTTAACTAATGTTCACGGTTCGTTCATAACCTAAAAATCCAAACTCCGATATGTTTTTTTTTTTCGGTTTTCCGGCTTTCCCGAATGAAAATAAACTCACTTGGAGACTCAACGCTTAACGCCGAATCTTTACACATATTTATTATTATGGGACGCTTCAATTTGATTCCAGACAATTTGATGTATGGAGATCTGCCATTGTTCTTTACGTTGAAAATGGTATAAATAATAGCATAATGTTAATGAGTCTATATCTCGGACCACAATAAAAGGACGGCTGTTGGAAAAAAATAGTTTTATGAGATTTATGGCTTGATTATAAATGTTTAAACATGCTTATTAGTGTTCACGGTTGCATGAGCGAGCGATCCCGTGGCGCCCCATTACGACGATGAGGGCACCGCTGGGTTTTAGCGGGTATTCTGGCACGTTCCGCGTGCCAGTGAGTCCCACATACCCGCTGCCTCTCCGCGGCGGGATGCGTAAATGCGTAATGCGTAATAAATATAAATCGGAATCTTCATTTTGACGTTTTTTTCATCTTTGTCCGTTTACAAATTTTTGAATATTAATGTTAATTATCATTAATTAAATGCCATAAAACGTTATTTCACGCAAAGGTATTACAATTTTTGGATCACATTTAAAAGTATTAACTCACCTAATCTTCGTCTTCTTACGCTGTCCTTCAAAATACAAAAATCAAATTACAATAACTTTTGATAAAGCGAAGCGATTTTAATGAAATAAGGAATAATAATTACGTCGTTAAAAATATCGTCTGGAAAGTTGCATATATAGGAAAAAAAACTGATACATATTTGTAGCAGATAAGCCTCTGTAGTATGGAATGGTGGATTAAGTTCCATACCTTCTCTATGATAGAGAAAGAATAGGCTTTGTCTAAATGTGAAAAGATTACATGCTGTTTCTGTATCAATGCTATATAGGCTATTTGTTGAGTGTTAGCGAGTGGCACTAGTTAAGTCGATAAGTCGACTGACTCGTTAAGTCGATAGCTTACTTCTGATGGTTTTATCGTTTGTTGCAGCATTTCGTTTGTTACCTACAGAAACTTAAATTCGACGCACAATTGGATCCATTCAGTTACTAAGGTAGCTATTATATAACACCGAAAACAGATTGAGATTGTAATTCAGAATATTTCTAGCTTACGGTCAGCCGAACTAAATAGCAAGCTATTACTGCCCGTAGTCTAACTCGTCCTTTTGTTCCAACTATATAAATTTATAGGTGCTTTGGTAGTTAAAATAAAAAAAGTATTGAAAATCGAAGTATAAAAAACATGCAATATACCTTCAGGCTAAGGCAATATTGGAAAAAAATTCTGTTTGAATTTTTTTTTTATATTGCTAGAAACGGTACAGTTTTCAGGTAAATTTTTCAGCATTACTAAAATATTATTTGTTTTCTTTATTAGATTATTTTTCAATTTATATTTATACGAGTTATCGATATAATTTTATTGTTTTATATTTTGTGAAGTATTTCAGATATTTTTCTATTATCATTTATAAAATATAAATTAAGTTATGTAAAAAAATTGATCAAGGAGTAAAATTAATGCAATCCAAAATAAAACTTAAGAAATTTATTCAAATCCGTAACAAAAATATACTTTTTTTTTTTTTTAAAAAGATTGATTTATTTGATACCTTTCGCAGTAAAATAAATTGGAAAAATATTAATGCTACTCAATATAGACAGGTTTTAATTAAAAATATCGAAACATTTTATATAAATATTCGTAGGCTTACAAGAAAATAATTGTTACAAGTTACAAATAACGCTTATATTTGTTTAAGGCGCGATCCGAAAAAAGTAGCCCTATCAACAAAAATATTATGGTATCTGGTTAAAGCAATTAACTGAATCAGCCTGTAAACTTCCCACTGTTGGGCAAAGGCAAAAGAAAAGTCTCTTTGTAGAAGGGTTAAACTTAATCCGCCAGGCTGCTCCACTGGAGGTTGACAGATAATTTCCCTACCATGACTAGCGATTGCTATACAGTTGCTTATCATAACGAACGGTACCGACGACTTTACGTGCTCTCCGATGCACGGTAGGAAGAACACCCCGACCAGAAACAAATATTTGTTCAAAGACAAATATTTGCTCCAAGCAGCAATCGAACCCACGACCACTGACGTTAAGGCGACTTCTCACATTACTACGTGTGCATTATTTATTTATTTTGTATGACGCTTAATTATTTAAAAGAGTACCGAGAGTTTTTTTCCGCCGGCTTTTTTTCCTCTCGGCCAACACTAGGGACATTAGATTAAGTTATTTATTGTAACATTTAATAAAGCCGATGATATAATAATAGTAATGTTATGTCTACCGAGACATTGACTTGTAACAATTTGACGTATTTGTTTTAAATGAATTTTTTTTTTTGACATTCGTTAAGTGTGTAAAATCACCTTATGACGAAATAAATATTTTCATTTCATTTCATTTCATTACGTTATAACGGTTGTCATAACATAAGATACAACTTAAGACATTAAAAAACTCATTTCAGTTTAAATATATTACTATTTCAAACTTGATTGAATTAGCGGAGAATAATTTACATATTCTCAATATTCGTTTTCAATTTCGGTCAACCTTCTTCGTGTTTCCTTCCCTTCATAGCCAATTATGTGTCAAAGTATCACAAACAAAAACCAAAATTTTACCAATACCTATCGGATATTCTTTATAATCTAACGATTGTTCAAATTATTTGCGGTCAATGAAAATTTATGTTGATTAATCATATGATTATTTAAATTAAGCAATGCCTTTGATATACTGGATAGGTAGGTACTTGGCATCCTTATGACTGTACGCGCTTCTAGTAAATTGAATCTAACGTGTTACTATTATGGTCAGAAAGAAAAGAAAGTTTTGGTGTAGTAATTATGAAAATTCTATTAACGCCAAAAGTCCCTGGTTTGATTTCCACTCGAAGTGAATATTAGTACATATATTTATTTCTGGTCTGCGTGTTTACCCATGTAGATCTAACTACCGTGCTTCGAAGTACACGCAACAGTTATTAGCTCTCCTTCTCTTATTTCCGAGAAAATTGTTTCTTACTGTTAACAATATTATAATATTTAATATTAGGTTATGGGTTAATGACCTCTAAAATTCATAAAATAAGCCAATCTTTTACACAAGAAAAGTTTCCTTTTTAAAAGCACAGACTATTATGAGCTCGTAATTCCCACTAGAGCTACAACCTAACATGCATGATAGAACACAACCGAAGATCAATATACAGGCCTAAAATGAAAAAAAAAAAACTTTTATCAGCACAACACTAAAACGGTCGTCAAATCTGTAGAACTATCTCTTCTTTTTTCATCAATTTAGGTTGAATGCTAATTAATTAATGCTAAGGCTTAGCTGTCATATTTTCTAACAATAAAGTGTAGGATTTTTTTATAAAACAAAAAAAAAACAAGTAAAGAGTTATGTACGCTGTGATGTAAGAACACTTGTAATTTATATTCGTCAGCTGCCATACGCTGCCAATTATATACTATCTGCATACTGCATATTAGCATACTTTTACGCTAAAGATATAATATATTTTATATAATACGAGTATATAAAATTTAAATATTCGTTTGTATTTTAGGATAAGGAGCGTACTACGAATGTAACGCCACGTTTGTAAAAAAAAAGCTTGCGTCGCATTACATCCACTTAACGACAAAATCAGTGATCAAAAATATACAAATTGTTCCAACTACCAGTTCATTTAAACGGTTTTCTCAAGAAAATGACTCCTTTTTGCAGATTCTAATTATGAGAGCGGAAATAAAAACTAAGTACTAGTAATCTCTATTGCGGGACATTATACCGAAGTGCAGGCCTGTTTATCTGTCGTAATTCAAAATTCCTCATACTTTTTTTTATGGGAAATAAGCTTCGTGTACTCCTAGCCTAAGTAATTTATTTAAAAAAAAAATACGTCTAAAGTTCTGCGCAAAAAAAAGAAAAACTTAAATACCACACAAACGAAGTTACGGCAAAGCTACCTCTATAATCAATTGAGTATTTTATATCAGAGGACAGTTTTCGATACAATATCCTTGTTTGTTGCCGCCCCTTATCCGCCCCTTATCATCGACTTTACGATGGTCACTCATGGACTATGAATAAAATATATCCAATTTAGTTTTCGTTTATAAGAAGTCTTATTTTGCAAGGTTAGTAATAGATTTAATGATGGGGTGGTGGGCGGATAGACTTCTGTAACTTATATTGGTCTAACGGGTTCGTTTGCTGCTAAATTGAATAATATATTTTTGAACTAAGAGTTATTTTACATAAATACTACAAATAAATTAATACAATAAATTTTAAAATTCATTTTTATTTGAAAAAAATATATAGTTTTTATACAGCATGATCCTATTCCCTTTTTACCAAGGTCCAATTATGTCAATAAGTTAAGTTAATAACGGAACTCTTTAATGGTAAGAAATAAATAATATAAAAATAAAAATAATTTTTTTTATAAGATAAAGTATGACTGCCCAATTGAGTTGAGCCTTACGCCCAAAGGCTTCTTACATTCTGGGTGTCAAGTTATTTGGACCTAATACTGAGAGTTATGATATTTGTAATTGTTGGGGCCAGTGCCCTGTGCCATGCTGGTGAGGGAGAACTGAGTACCCGATGCTGATTAAATAAAACGTGGATTGTATTTTAAAACGGTGTATTCAGATCGGTACAAGAAATAATATAAGTATGGGCGTTGCGGGTAAAGATGTCAGTTGGGCATCGCGGGTAAAAAAAGATCGAATCCGCTCTTCGCGTTCGCCCCGCCGATTATGACCCCCGCTCCTTCCGTCGCCCGCGCCCCGTCTGTTAACACCGCGAGGCGGTTGCCTACGCGCAAGCGGCAGGCGCGTCGGTGTAACAGTAATTAACGTGACAATATTTAAAATATCTCACACAAACAAAAAATGATGAATGAAATCGGATTACGCGTTATTAATTACAAATTTGTAAAAAAATACTTTAATAGCGATCTTTCTATTTTTTTTTCAACACACGCACACGCTCACGCAGACACTGAATATGATATATAAGATATTTTAATCTCTTACAAAAATGCTACCATCGAACTAATGTAGTAATAATGCCGAAATTCCGCAGTAAAATAACTCACAAAAGAACTAAGTAATCATTAATAGGTACTGTCAATTACTGGTAAACGTTACTTAGAAATAGAAGTACCTTGGGCCGATTGATGTAGTGCTTACTTGATACGTACTAAATTGAATTTACTTCAAAAAATATATTGAATCGAACGAGCCGAGTCACAAAACTAGAAAGAAAATAGAATAATATACTTTTCAACTTACATCATAAAACTGTAATGATAATACAAAATATTATAAAACAAAATACTTATTTTTCTGGAGATTGAAAGAAACCTTCGTTTTCTCAGGTAAGTGATCAGTGAACCGAAAAAATCAAAAATAATTTACTTTTGGCTCGCTGAACGTAATAAAGGAAATTAATGGATTCTACTCGGTCAGTGCGAGTAATAAAATAACTTTTAATATATTTTCGTTGCTTTATCTTATTTATTTTTCATACATAATTCCCAATCATACTTTCTCGTGAAACATAATTAAAACTTATGTTCCCAATTTATTACCTTTCGTAACAAATGTCCCAATGAATAGAATTCGTGTCTCAGGTTCAAGTCCGCTTAAATTCCGTTTAAATTCTAGTATCTAGAATCATAACTTAGTTATTCAAGAATTAGCATTAGCATCAACATCACGCTTGATAATGAAAGTTGAATGTTTGCAGTGCTGTACAGTAATAACGATTCCACGTCCTGTTCCAAATTACAAAAAAAAAATAATCATGAGTATTTTCATTAGATATCCATATTAAAATACGTCAATGCGTTGACATAGTGATCATGGCACTAAATTCTATGCTAGTCCTCTGCCCAAAGTTTGCTTGGAAGAGATCGCTCTTTTAGCGATAAGGCCGCCTGATGCAACTGATGCAATGTGATTGATGTGATTTATATGTACTGTCTCTTTATTGTACTGGTGTGCAAAGTATAAATAAATAAATAGAAAAATAAATATATGCCAACTAGATGAGGCACTAGCGGTAGGAAGATCAATTCCCACTCATGATAATTTTTTGTATAGGCTATACAAATAACACAACAAGACAGGTCTGGGTGCTTGTGTGTTTCCGGATCGACACAATGTTATGAGATGTATTTATATATTTGTATTTAGGTATTAATTTATGTAATGTATAGTGTACTGTACTGTATCAGCCTGTAAACCACCCACTGCTGAGCGAAGTCCTCTTCTCCATAAAGAAGGGTTGGAGCTTAATCCACTACGCTGCTCCACTGCGGGTTGACATGCATATAGCATATAAATATTGGATATATAATTATGTTTTGTAATTACAGTTCTAATTTAATTTTTTTTTTTTGTATAATTGTACGTCAACCTCATTTAATTTAAGTCTGTAATGATTCCTTTTTGGGAGTGCTGGAAGAAATCTCTTCTATGGATAAGCACACCTTTATAAATTAATTTCATTTACTCGTATTTTTGTGAAACATTTCTGTAGGTATAATTAAGTATTAGTGGCTAGAACTATGGTATACTGAGTGTAAAACGTTTATTAACTCGTATATTTAATAACACTACATACAATATTATAGTAGATCCGGGCTATGTATATCTTTATTACTGCAATCCCTAAAAGGCTGACTCTATCATTGCAGTATGGCAATCTCAAAGAAATTCAACTTTATGCAGCTACTACAACTATGTTTCTTAAGATGAGTGAGAGAAACGACACCTTCTCCCTCTTACCTCCTCCTTACTTTCGTTCTATTTTCACTATTACAATTAGTAAGCAAAGCATTTGAAGCCCATCTGGATCACTGCAAATGTTCATAAGTAATCACTTAATATCAGACCACCCGCTTACTCTTTTGCTGGCCAGTCACCTCCTTTAGCTTGCTTGTTGATGTCTCGAGCAACATAAACTTCTGGCTCATTTCAAATTAAATTTTAAAAATTATTATCTAATAATAATAATCTATTTAGGTGTGTATTTGTAATAAGTCGTAACAGACTAAGACTCTTTCGTATTATAACTATTTGAATCGATTTGAGACACGTATGTATATATATATCTTATTTTATATTTATTTATTTGCGACGTATAAGATAAAATCGTCGTCGACGTATAAAATAAATTAATCTGAAAAATCTGGTTTCATACCATAAGTTCTTGGGGAATTTCGGGATAAGTAGTCTATACAATTATTCAGGTTTTGAACTATAAATATATAAAATTTAATCGCAAACGGTTCACGTAATAAAATGAACTACATTTGTATAGATTTTCAACATCACAACTTCTATAAGAATTCAGTGTAGCTATTACATTTTTGAACGAAAATAAAACGAAATAAATGGCAGCGATTTGGTCAATACGACTCACTCTTTAATACTGTGACCCTTTCGTGTTTCCATCGTCTTTTCTATCGCTCTTTGTTAAGATAAGGTCTGGGATGGAAAGTTTGTTTACTTCATACGGAAATAATCTAAGAAAGTGTCGTTATTGAATTCGAAATAATTAAACATAAATGAAATTGTGTTTCTAAATTAATTAATACCGCTTGAATTTTTTTTTTCTTTTTTTTTGTAAAATAAGGTTACCAAATATAACTTGTTGGAATAACTGTAAAACTAAATTTTACTATTCATTTTTATCTGAATGCTATCATTTCTCATCTGTGATATATCTGATATTGTTATTAATTGGGATTAGTGGCTTTCACAATGACGCATCTGTGTTTTTACTTACTGATGTTAACAGAAACTTTATATAAATGTCAATATATTTAGTACCAAAGCTTAGTTAATTAGATATTGTTAATTTTTATTAATTTAACTGATTTTAAAGCGTTCTATCGCTAAAGTGAATTTTATACATTTGACGACACTTGTGCGTTTTGGTGGCTGACAAATTATTGTATAGGTCATACTGGGTGTTTTTGTTAACGTAATGTGTCGGTTCCCAGACCACCAACAGGCTTTTCATCCTACTGGAGGCCGTTGAGTATGAAGCCTTTATTTAAAAAAAAATACAATAATGAACCGAGTAATAGTAACAGTTATAGTAAAATGAGTGTAAAATATCTATAGTCTACGTGCGGCCTATTCTCCTATTAACAAACTTTTTTAGGGCTTAATACAGGCTTAGTCCATAGTTATCCAAGACAAGAGCCAAGACAGAGAATTTTTATTATATACACAAATAAGTCTCAATTTTTTTTTCTAAAAAAATCCAAAACAAAATATAAATAAATTTAAATCTACTACTATCTTAAACTGTTTCACATTATCGCGTAACATTCGCGTTACATCGCATCTTATCGTTAGGACCGCGCCTTTACTATAAAATACACAAGTAACGTAACAACAACGAATTTGAAATAAATGTCAAATTTATACTTTCCATCGTAAGAGTTTTCAAAAAGTTTTCAAACTAGAGCGCTGAACGAAAAGAATATATCTAAGTGACCAAAAATTTCGAACAAATACTATTATGGGAGCTTTGAATTTTTAGACAGTTTTTATCGGAATATTTTTGAAGAGTGATATGTTTGTGTACAGAGTATATATTATTTATAATTTGCCTTAGCTTGATGGACTTAAATGAGTTTACTAAACATGCTCTAATATAATAAACTGACGAACTTATTAAATAGATATACGAATTTTAAGATGTACTCGTCTGATTTTAAAAATTCTTGCCTAAATAGCGTGTTGAGTGATATATTATAATAGATCACATTAAACATAATACTGCGTTCAATATATTAGCAATAAACCATTTGGTGTGAAACGTCTATTTATAAATATAATGAACAATCCTCGTATCGTCGACACGAGCTTCCTGATTACCAAGTGGGTATCTTGACAGCTCTTAACGGAACGAGGGTAACTCAATTATCTCGGGAAGACAATTACTAATATTGCTAGAAAACTATACTATACTAGCATTACCATGCAGTTCTTAATAAATTGATTTAATTTTATAGTAGCTTAACTGCAATGCGGATTTCCATGCCTGATTTTTGTAGATTATTAAATTTTCCTCGTATTTTTACAGGCGCTTAAATTATTATGACTATTAGTCCAAGTGTGATATTTTACATCTTATGTCACTTCTGGGTATTATATCTTTCTTATATCGAATATTTTTTGAAAATTATTTAATTACTTTTAGTATGTATCGATTATAAGCAAACACATCTTTTATATTAATCTCTACACCTGTGATATCATACACCTATACTAGAAAAAAATGTTTTATCAAATACAAATATTCATCCTGACTTTTAATTAAATCCGCGTCCATCACTGTCACTAATGTGTGACAAACGATAGTACTAAGATCAATTTTCTTTTACAAACTCGGAGATGACATGTTAGAACAAGTTCTTTTGAAAAACAGAGAACGATTTTCGTATCACTTCAAAGCAGTTTTGACTTTATATAATATTTAATTTCGTGAGTTTGGAGAAAAGATAGTCAATATGTTAGACTTTTATTTTCATTATATTTCTTTAAGGAAAAATATTCAAATGTTAAATTGTATTAAAACTAGTTCCAGAACATTAAAAAAAACAGTTACATTTGTAGTACAGTATAATCTTATATCTTTAAACGAACAATTCTTGCATATATATATATATATATATATATATATATATATATATATATATATATATATATATATAAATCACGAAAGATATTTTGCGTCCTTTTTTGAAACCGACTCACGGCGTCCATCACTACCACTGGCTTTATTACAAAAGTGTCTGCGTATATTGATTTCTATTCCGCATTCTATATTCCTGCTCAACTTATATTTTTAAAAAGTTTAAAATTGTGGATATTCGCTCTTCAGTTATTACAGGGTACTAATGTCGTCCTTAACTTTTGCACTTCCCTGCGTATAATTTTCGTATACCACAACACTGTTAGTCTTTCTACACGTATACCAATCGCGAGGAGTAGCACGTCCTCTTATTCATGAGACGTTGCCGCTTTGTGCATGCACGCGTTCTGTTAGACTCATTTGGAAATATTTCAATTGCAACTACAAGATGTCTAAGTGGTCAGCGTACAATGTTCTCGTACGGCCGACTCGGGTTCAATACCTCGCGATGAATTATTATATTATTTTATTTTTCTATCAATCTATAAAGTGACTGTTATTGATAATTGAATTTTGAATTAAAGAAAATAATTTTTAACTGAATGAACACAGACTTAAGGAAAGAAAACTCAAAAAGCAGAGAGGCAACGGGGTGAGATTTCAAACAATGGACACGGGTCAAAGCAAAGAAAAAAAAACAGATATGAAATTACAAAAATGTTTTGTTACTAAGACAAAACTTCAACTAGATTATTTACAAAAAAATAAAAAGTTATTTGTAATTCGTAATTCGTCTCCCTATTCATTCTAAATATTTATTTTATTTTACCATTAAGTAAAATAATTTTAAGTAAGCTAGAATTTGAAAATAAATGAAAAAAAAATATCATTATAAGAAACATTACAATTTTAAAAATGTTAGCAATATTATGTTACTTTTATTTATTTCAATTTTTTTATTATTTAATAACCACTAGTTATCATACAAGAGATCAATATTAAGTTAGTTATACAAGAGACTATATTTAGTAAGTTAAATATTATAATACAGGTGTGATAAAGGTAATTTTTGATTTCTGTTTATCTTTGAAATCAATGTGATTACAAAATAATAGCAAATATCATGTTAGTTTTCTTTCTTTTTTTTACCCGACTGCGAGAGAAGGAGGGTTATGTTTTTCGAATGTATGTATGTATGTATGTATGTATGTATGTATGTATGTGTATATGTATGTATGTATGTATGTCCATTTCGTTGGCACGCCCTACAGCCCAAACGGCTGGGCGGTTTTTGACATATGAGGTGTCGTTGGATTTGTCTAAATTGTAGTAGTGACATAGGCTATATAAATTTTCAAAATGGCGCCCGCAAATGGCAGAATGAGGTGGCCCCCCCCCTTGAATTTTTTTTCTTACTGTAGCAATATGGGTATCAAATGAAAGCTAGTAAAATGTTTTATTCTTTTTAGTTTATAATAAGAGTATTTTACGCAGTCGGGTTTTTGATTTTTTAAATTAGTCTTATTATAAATAATAAACAACTAGTTATTATACAAGAGATCTATATTAAGTAAGTTAGATATTATATTATTATAGGCTGGGATGAAGGTAATTTTTGGTTCCTGTTTATCTTTGAAATGTGATTACAATATAAAAATATTAGCCATATTATGTTAATTTTATTTATTTCAAATTTTTTAATATTATATAACTTGTTAAAATACAAGAGATTTTTATTCAATTAGTTACATATATGGTATAAAGGCTGTGATGAGGGTAATTTATTTATTTACTTATTCGGGAAATATACAGTTTAGTTTTACAGAAGAAAAATAAGAAATTTCAATTTTACATAAATCAATCAAGTTTCAACAATTTACTAACACATTAGACACAAGCAATTAAATTTATTATTCAAAAAACAATGCATTAAAAATAAAACTCAATCAATAAATAAAAACTGTATAATTATATATATTACGATACAATTAATAGTAAAATTAATATTATATTATATTAATTAATATTATATTACAATACATTATATAAGTTCTTTTTCAATATTAAAGAGGACACTGAAATATATCAGTATTATTAAATTAATATAATGTTTGGTTTTGATTCTTTGAAATAAATGTGATGACAATATAAAAATATTTTCATTCTTTACAAGTCTATATAAATATAATTTTACATTGTTTTTAATTAAACCTTAGTTAATATAATAACAGCATTTTTTAGTATTTGCATGATTATGTATTTAATCCAAATGGGATTAATATTTTATTATAAATACGAAAGTTTTTGAGGTGGTTTGTGACACAATCACTCTTAAACAGCTGAATAGGATTTCAATAAAATTTTTGCATACATATAGAATAAGATCTTGATTAAAATATAGGATACTTTTTATAACACTGGGATATAGAGTATTTATTTATTTATATTCTGTCATGTCATTTCACTTTTCCAATAAGGAATGTACTTTAAACATACAAATGTTGAGAAGTATACCGGCTTACTTTAAATGTTTAAATGCTTTAATTACTTTATCTCGTCGATAATATTGAAAACGCTCTTCAAACGTCAAAATCACGTCAAAATTCGACAAAATTACATGTTAGCTACTGTAGACACATTATAATATGTCATAATTTATTTTTTCAATTGCTTATATTATTATTTTTATCTTTAAACTTTGTAGTAAATTTTTATTAAAAACTTTGATTCATCACTAACACAAAATACTCTTGCATAATAATAAATAATACTCTATAATACTATATATTTGCAATTTGACAATAGAAGGGATGTTAATGTTTAACAATGTTTAATGGAATAGTTTTAAATAGATTAAAAATAGGCCACTGTATTACGTCACACATATACATCTTATCAGTAAAATCCCGAAGAATAAATGCTCTAGATATGATAGTGAGCTGAACATAAAACATTTATTAATTGATTGTCCAATGTTAAAACAGAAAGAAGTAATGTTAATCTTCATAAGACATTAAAAGAGTGTCTAACCGATTATAAAAATACTGTAAAATTTTTAAGATTAACTAACTATTATACTTTAATTTAATTGCTATGAAATACTGTTAATATATTTTAGTCGCTAATGACCCTAGATGTTAAAAGCGACTTAAAATAAATAAATTAAAAAATATACTTTGGAGATTAAAATAAATGTTAAACTTTTAGTTTAATAAAAGGTACGTATTTTATAAATTATTTAATAAATATTAAAAATATAATGTAATGTTAACAATTTAATTTACATTTGTATTATTTAAAGACTAAGTATACATATTTGTTTAAATTTTTTTTATTTCACATTCTAGAATAAAGTTATTTTAATTAAATATTTTGATAAAGTATGATAATAGTAGTCGGTGAAATATTTAAATTATATCAAAATGACTATAAACTTAATAAGAATAATAACATTTATTGTTATTTTCATATATTTTTCAGCTATAAAATAAAATAAAAAGCCCTGAATTGTCTATTCACAAAATTAGCATAGCATCAATTATCGTGCTGTATCTTTTATAGAGAAGAAATATCAATACTTCTATGAAAGAGTTCTAGATAAAATTACTATTAATACAAAAAGAAAAAACTATATATTTTAATAAAATTTCTTAATTAGTTTTGTTTTATTTAATCTTCCAAAATATAAATATTCAATACATAAAATTATAATTATTAAATATGCGACTTAAATAAAACTGTTCTAGAGAACCAATATATTTAATTACACATACAGTGTTGCAAATTAATTATGATTATTATTATATATATAAAATAATTATGATTATTATTATTTGTTTTAGTTTTCCTAAACAAATTATTATTGTTGATTTTATTGCTTAAATGCTCATAATGAATAATATCTGAGTAGATACTAGAAGAAATAATTTTGTTTCTTTCTATATAGAATAAATATAATTGTACATATTTATTGAAAATAGGTTTTGAATTTACATACTTAGCTTTTAGTTTTCTCTCAATTACATACCCGATGTATTTGGAATGCTTGAATGATTTAAAGCTAATAATGCACTATTTATATACTATATAATACATATAACCATTTATCTCAGAAACGTTTTTTTAAGAACATTTTAGGACTTATGTTTTTTTTTGTGAATTCGTGGTCTATGCATCATGTACACGCTGTGAACTCTCGTTGACCGCGAGACGCGCGACTAGCGGGCGACGCCGCGGGCGGAACGAAAAGTACAGAACGACTTATGTACCTTTTTACATCCTTCGGGTAGTAATGTGTGATTTAAATGAGACGTTTTGTTTGCTCCAAAGTTCGTTTATCAATCCTTTTTTATTTATTTATTAGAGTAACACAATTTATATTAGAAGGGAGGCTTACATACATAGGTACACTACACCTTCCACGGCATTTAAAAAAAAATTTGGTTTAATTTTTAAATATTTTTTTTACACTAAATTCTACATATTTCAATTTTACATAATAAGCATTACAATTAAAGTTTGGATGTTACAATGAATGTTTCGGTCAATGACGGATAAATATACCTATTAATTATATAGGTATTCAATTATTACAAAACCCTGGAGTTAATGCTACATAATTATTATATTAACTTATTATTACGATTTATTCTAAAGGAATAGAAAAATAAGAATATTATGATAAATTATTTACTTAACTTTAAACGATATACGAGTATATTTGCAAATAATATTTGCAACTTCTTCCAAAAATAAATGTCAATCCGGGAAAATAATTTTGTATAGGTTATTACTTTATACTTAAGTAGTTAGTCTATAGTCAATTAATTAGTTATAGTCACAAATAGTTGTATAATTTTCAAATCAAATATTACAAATCATAACAACTTTATTATTATTACATCTCGAGAGTCTTTTATATATATTTCCTTTTACCATCTTAGACAAATCCCCGCCCCAGTACTCTAGTTCCTCTGAACATATTTTTCTTGAACTAGCGTTTGGAACAAAAAAATTACTACTTGGTGTTTTTTATAGCCCATCCGTTCTTATAGACTATTTTCAAAATTTCGAGAATCTTTTAGAATTATACAGCCCAACCGTTGATCACACAATTATCATGGGTGATTTCAACACGTGTCTTCTTAAAAATGACAGCCGTGCCAAACGACTTACTAACATCATAAGCAGCTCAAATCTCACATTACTGCCTTCTAATGCAACTCATTTCTTTCCAAATTGTTCTCCTTCTAAACTAGATTTAATGTTGGTGTCTTCTTCTGAGCTTGTGGATACGCATGGCCAATATCCAGCTGAGGCCTTTTCGTATCACGATCTTGTATACCTTTCATATAGGATGCGTCCACCTAAGGCCAAACCTACCATTACTATGCGTCGTAGCTTTAAGAATTTTGACAACGACAGCTTCTTGGAGGACCTAAATAATATCGATTGGGGTACGATTCAAAGTGCTCCCAACATGGACGACAAGTTAAATGTGTTTAATAGTCTTCTGACTGAGCTCTCTGATAAACACGCTCCTTTGCGTCCTGTCAAGCTTAAACACCTTCCAGCCCCCTGGTTAACGCAGGATATCAAGTCGTTAATGTTAAAACGCAATGCGGCAAAATCTAAGTTCAAACTCTTACCATCTGAAAACAATCATAATAAATATAAAAAACTAAGGAATCTGTGTAGCAGGGCATGCAGGGACGCTCAGTCGAACTTTATTGATAATTCCATTAAAAACAATAGTCCTGCTCGTATTTGGCGTTTCTTGGAATCTCTGGGTATTGGTCGTCAGCGCTCTAATCTATCATCTAGTATAGACTTAGATGCCCTTAACAATCACTTTGCTAAGGTTAAATCCCTAGACAACCGAGTAAAATTAGACACCTTAAAACACATTAGGGCAGCACCTTTGAAAGTCAATACCCCTTTTGAACTTCAACCTGTCACTTCAGAGGATGTTAGGAAACACATTTTATCGATTAAATCCGATGCTTCTGGTAGTGATGGTATTAATCGCAAACTTGTCCTACTAGTTTTAGACCACATTATTCCTGTCTATGTTGAGTTTTAACAAAAGTTACGAATTTAAAGTAAATTGATACAGAACATAATTTAAAACATCAATAGGAGTAGTGGCATCACTCGTGTTTGACAACTAACTTGAGGTTACGGGTTCAGGTTTATTTGAGGCTAGGTTTTGAAACTCAGCGACGAATAAGTAACGACAAACATGAGTGATGTTATCGGAACTGTATGTCCTTTTTCGTGCGCAAATACTGTCAGTTTAAAATTGCATTTTTTGGTATTAATTTTTTTTTTCTTTTTTTAGAGTTTACTTCTAAAGAACCGATTTTAATATAAGGCCATCAGTATGAAAAGAATATGAGGAGTAAAAATCGTCAATCGCGGTAGGTAGGTACTTTTTTGCGCAACCTATTTTCACTTTTAAGTCGTGAGTATTAAGACGTATAGTCCGCGCGCGAGAGCACGCGATTCCCGCGGTTGAGGAAAGGGCGGGTGTGCGCCGCGGGCCGCGCCCGACCGTCGTCGGGTCATTCCCCGCACTCTCCCACTACTAGAGTGACGACCTTGACTTGAGGCCACGCTAATCGAGTTTTTTTATGTTAAGGACTCTTAATCCATTTATTAATTTTTGACTTTATTTAATATATATTTTTTAATAACTAAGTGTAAAAATCACAATTAGTTCAGATGAATCTGACATTGAACTTACCGAAGACGAGATTATTCGTTATTAATTTGATGTTGCAGCTACATACATTAATAACGGACAATTTATTGCCGCAGAAATCTAAAAGGTGATTTTTGCGGTAAAAACTGTAAAATAGGCGATAAGTGTTATTCTGTGTCACATACAATTTTTTTTATTTAATGTAAATGACCAGAGGGGTCATCATCGGCCACTTAGGAGACAAATCGATATATTTCTATCATTAGTACGTATTCTCATGCGTAAATATGTAGTTTAAAAAAAATAAAGTTTATATTAAACATACTTTTAGGTAAAAATTTATTTTGTACTGTACTGTAATGTACTGTGTCAACCTATAAACGACCCACTGCTGAGCAAAGGCCTCTTCTCTTAGAATACTTAGAGCTTCATCCATCACGCTGCTTCACTGCGGGTTGGCGGATAATTTAACTACCATGAGTAAAGATAGTTATCAGGGTCTGTGATAACAATCGTGGTAGGGAGACCCACAAGGAAATACACCCAGGCCGCAAACAAATATTTGTACAAATACAAATATCTATCCCGAGCGGGAATCTAACCCGTACCTCATATGTACAATTCGGGTTCGATACCTCGTAATACTATTTTTTTTTCAATTTATAAAAGATAATACTTTCATCGAGAATGAATTGGCACCATTAATAATATCTCATATTACTTGTTATCACTTGTTTGGGAAATTTGTAGTTTTTTTACCTTCATTAAAAATTGAATAGTGGAATAAATAATATAAATAATAATATTAATATATAATAATACATGGGCTTATAAAACATTATAATATATTAATAGTGGAATAAATAATAACAATAATATATAGGCTTAAAATTAATATAATAGGCTAGTTGACTAAATTTCAATAACTGCTTAATACTTTAGCTTATTATGCATTTTATGGAAAAAAAAATTTATTTATTTTTAATCGAGCATTTACATTTTAAATTTCGCGTTTTAAAAAACCAATTTAAATTAGGGTCTAAAACGCACAAAACTATCATGGCGTCTTGAATGACGTCACGCCACGGCGTGAAACAAAATAAAGAGCGATCGTGTCTTCGTATATTTTAATTTGTTTTTATCGTTTAAAAATGAATTCCTCATATTATAAGTACTGTATAGTGTCCCAGTGTAATAGCACGACGATAAAAACCCCAGACAAGTTATTTATATAATTATGTTCCAAACAATAAAGAAATACGGAAAAAGTGGCTAAATTTTGCAAGAAGAGAAGATGCTCATACTTTATCAACGGTTTCATGAATGTATTTTTGATGTATTTTTGTGAAGATCATTTTGATGTAAGTGTTTTACATAACACAGTCTATTACTTAATTTTAGCAAACTAGATGTTTTGTGGAATCCGTAACGTTTTATTTTAGTTTTCTAATTAATGTTACAAACATACTCTTTTTATTATTCTAGTTGGCAAATGATATGATTAATTATATGGAGTATCATATTAAGGGAACAGTATCACAAGTGCATATGAAACCAAGTTGTATGCCAAGTAAATTTGGATGTCAAGAAGACGGAAGAAAACGAACATGCAGCTGGACAGAACGACCATATATATTAAAAAAACAAAGAAAGATGATAATAGCAGAGTGTCTGAATGAATTGAAAGAAAGTTGTACTTCATGTTCTTCTCTTATAGATACTTCTGATAAAAGTTCAAGTATGTATAATATTAAACAACATAACGACCTAAATTATTTAAGTTTGAAATGGCAAATACCCAGTTATTACTATAATAAAGCTATTTTGTTGTATTTCTTTTTCAGATATTGAAACAGTTGGGAGGTAATGAGCCAGAAATGTTATGTCAACAGTCAAGAGATAAATCTGTTCAAGTATTTATAACTAACAAATTCAGAAGTAAGGCTGTGCAGACCAATGTGAAATTGATTGATTAGGCATTATCACCTTTGAAACATTCTGTAACATCCATGTCCACATCCCCATTAAAAAATGTAACCGTTACAAAATTAAGTCCTTCTGTATGTGGTATAAGCAAAATTGCAAAAAATATATTTATTGAAGAACATTCAGACAGTGATATTTCTTTATATGTATATACCATATGTAGCTTCCAATAGTCCCTCACTATCACGGCTACAAGTTAAATTATCTTCTGATTGTAGTGAATTAGTCGAAGAAGACAAAAAAAAATAGAACCAACAAAGGCCATGTTGAATACAATTTAAAAAAAATTAACAATTATTATCAATCCAGTATTACACCAGTAAGACCTCCCAAGTGTTGAAAAAGGAAAATGAGTAAAACTGAAGCGAAGGTAACTAAACAGATTGCCAGCTTGAGGATTCATAATTATAGAGAGTTATTAGGCGCTTACATGAATTTTATTTGCTTAGACCACATGCATGTATTAATTTCAAATTTGTAAAAATTCTTGACGAGATAATAATCTTAGCATGTGCATTAATTAATTTGCAAGATTCTTTAATAAAATAAAACTAAGGAAAACTGCAAGATTGTCTTTTTATTTCAAGTATGTTATAGTTTTACATTTTGATATAATAATGGATATACATTAATTTTCCAAAAGTTTAATAGTTTATCAATATTAATTTCTAATTTGTAAAAATTCTTGGCCAGATAATAATCATAGCATGTGCATTAATTAATTTGCAAGATTCTTTAATAAAATAAAACTAAGGAAAAGTGCAAGATTGTTTTTTTATTTCAAATATGTTATAGTTTTACACTTTGATATAATAATGGGTATACATTAATAATTTTCCAAAAGTTTAATAGTTTATCAATATTAATTTCAAATTTGTAAAAATTCTTGACAAGATAATAATCATAGCATGTGCATTAATTAATTTGCAAGATTCTTTAATAAAATAAAACTAAGGAAAAGTGCAAGATTGTTTTTTTATTTCAAATATGTTAGTTTTACACTTTGATATAATAATGGGTATACATTAATAATTTTCCAAAAGTTTAATAGTTTATCAATATTAATTTCAAATTTGTAAAAATTTTTGACAAGATAATAATCATAGCATGTGCATTAATTAATTTGCAAGATTCTTTAATAAAATAAAACTAAGTTTAAGATTGTTTTTTTTTTCAAATATGTTATAGTTTTACACTTTGATATAATAATGGGTATATATTAATTTTCCAAAAGTTTAATAGTTTATCAATCAAATTCTCAACATACTCAATATCAAATGGCACATTTAAAATCTCCACTTTTTAATTCACACTATAATCATGGTCCACTATACAAAATAAACAATTTTCTTTCCTGTTAAATGAAGCTGCATTTGGGCACAATATTTTTCTGCAACTTTTCCATTTTTTATGTAATTTTTAAATGTGTTGGCATTAAATATTTTAGGCTACTACCAACTCTAGACAGTTTTGATTTTCTCCAATAACATTCCACCGAACTGCATGATGGTTCCTTACTTCTGCGATGAACCCACATAAGGCAAGCTATTGCTTGTTTACATGCCTTGTGAAGGTACGCAGTCTTGACATCGAACGGAGATAATAATATTATCTTCATCAACAACCAGTGTGCATCCATATAAATTTACGTGAACTCTGTGTTCAGGACACATTTTACACTTAACAGTACAAAATTTATCGTCACGCTTAAGATGGACCTATCTTATGGCGTCATCTCCATATGAAGCTCGCGAAAACCTGAAATTATACAAGTTTGTTACTATTTTGTATTTTTTTATACTTTGTAAATATAACCTCAAAATCAGTAGTTATCAATTATCTTGCAAAATATACGTCAAAATATTAAGTTATTGTGTACCGAACTGAAATATGACATAGCATTTAAGCTTATAATTAATATTTTGTACTTATGTTTACTTACAAGGAAGTTTTAACATTGCGAAATTCAGATGAGCAGAAGTCACTGTTCTACTCGAAAAAATTGCCAAGCATAACGGCATCGATTCTGGGCAAATTATTACTGTTTGCTTTGCTAAATCCAGATTCCATGGTGAATTCTTTCAAATTATAACTTGCAAAAACTTGAAATTAGTTGTTAAAAACCAAATTTTATTAAGAACGAAAGAGTATCTAATTATAACCTGTAGCGATAATCGAAATGTCAATGACACGCAAGATTGGTGTTTCACACGGCGTGACGTAATGTTTTCTGATTGGTGTTCACTGGCACGTGACTAAAGGTTATATTTTACGAAATTTATTTTTTTTAAATATTATTAATCTTTCACGATTTTAACAATTAAAATTGTTTGTTATTTTCTCCATAATATAATTAATCATTATAAGCCCCTATCCATTATATTTGCTCTTAGGCTTGTGTCCAACAAGCCTATTATAGTTTATAGTTATCGCTTTTTTACGTAATGTTATAATTATTATGTAACGAAATGTGTAGTGGTTATAGTACGAGATTTTTATAAAACTAAGGGTTAAACTAGGTTCAAATCCTCTTTGAATTTGTATTGTGTGATTTATTTATTTTTTTTTTCTCTTTTCTTTTCTGTACTTTTGTTTCTTATAGTAAATTCTTTTCCATTTATTTATAAATTCTAGCTTACTTAAAATTAATTTACTTACTTAATGTTAAAAGAAAATAAATATGTAAATAAAAATTTAGAATTAATAGGGAGACCAATTACGAATTACAAATAACTTTTAAATTTTTTGTAAATAATCTATTTGAAGTTTTGTCCTATATATTTAGAAAGGCAAAAATTGTTAATATTATATATAATGATTACTATTAATTTTATAATTGACACTAGCTTCTCGAAGCGGTTTCACTTTAAGTCACATGTAATAAAATGTATAATAATACATATATAGGCTTATAATATATGTATATAATATTAATAGTGGCATAAATAACATAGAAGAACATAGCGGTTACGGCGGTACCGGCCGGGGGGCCGGTGGCGCGTGCCTATAAATAGCGAAAAATCATGTCTGTATTGTCTAATGACAAAAAAATGTGTACGTTGTATATAAAGACATATTGTAGTATATTTAGTATCAGCATTGCACTCGTGCGGAATCGGGGCGGGTCACTAGTTCCTTAATAAATAAATAAACTTTCTATCTTCCATATCCATTTTCATGTCTAACTAATATTTACTAATTATTTTTATAGAAGAAAACGTAAAAAATAAGGATTTTATTTTAATTTCAACAAAAAACAAATGACATGATTGATTTAAAAAAATGAGATGTCGTTAATATTAGTGTAAATAGGGAAAATACGAATATAATATTTATGAATATTTTATGATAAAAATGTTAAAAATAAAATATATATAAAAGACAGGTCATTGCAAAGTTTTATTTAATTAACTTTATGTTTATTTTTAACAAAAATTACGAATTTAAAGTAAATCGATACGGAACGTACTTTAAAACATCAATAGGTCACTCTTGTTTGACAACTAACTTGAGGTTTATTTTAACTTAGGTTTTGAAAGTCAGCGTCGAATAAGTATGACCGACCATTGAAAAACATGAATGACTTCATCGGAACTGTTATATGTCCTTTTTTGCGCGCAAATGTCGACTGTCAATTCGAAATCTCATTTTTTGGAATAAATTATAGTGTCTTAATTTTTTTTTTAATCTAAGGTAAGTGACCCCTCTTTCGGTGACTAACAATAAGGCGAAAAATCGATATATTTCTATAATAAGTATTATATATAAGTACGTATTCTTATGCGTAAATAGTTTAAAAAAAAAGTTAAATTATTAAAGTTTATATGATATAACATACTTTTAAGTAAAAACTCATTTTGTACTGTACTGTACTGTATCAGCATGTAAATAACCTACTGCTGAGCGAAGGACTCTTTTCTATAATTATAGAAGAAGGGTTAGAGCTTAATCCACCATGCTACTCCGTTGCGGGTTGGCGGATAATTTCCCTACCATGAGTAACGATCATTATCAGGTGTCTATGATATCAACCGGGACCGACGGCCCACAAAAAACATATACCCAAACCAGAAACAAATATTAGTATGAACACAAATATCTGTTCTGAGCGGGAGTCAAACCCGCGACCAGCTGGCGCGCGGCTTTGAGGCGACTACTCGCACCACAAGACCAGAACGGTCAATTTTTTAATGATATAATTGTGTCAATTTTTTATTAATAATTTTTTTTCGATGATTAACTTAAATTTTTAAATTTTCAAAAACAAAATTTATGAATAAGAAACTGATAAATAATTTTTTTTTTAATTTTTCAAACATAGATTTCTTAAGTTTTTCAAGAATTGCTCCAAGAAAGGAAAAAAATCTTAAAGGAGATGGGGATTAGTGGGACAAAATTTAATACGTATAATTAGAGATATGGTTTAAACAATTGGTCATATTTTCTTTTGTTTTAAAATATAAAAAACCATCTCAATTCTGAATCTGCAAGCGGAGAAAAATGAGAAAGATATTTTTCATCACATTAATTGGGTATCGATTCGATTACAGAATAAAAAAAAGGTTAGTACTAGTAAATTAACTCAAACTATTTAGATGCACAATTAAAGTTGAAAACAATAAAGTTCATTGGAATAAAGTAATATTAATAGCGAAACCATCAATTAGTATTTGATAAATCAAAATGATTATCGATTTTGTATTGATTTAAAATAAGTCATATTATATCATAATTTTAGTGACAGCTTTGACAGCTGACTGACATTGATAGTATTGATACTAGCCGTTTATTTTTTACCTACTTTTCCTGTATGACATTTGAATAATAACATAAATAATATTAATTGATTAATATTATATGTTTGTGTTAGCTTGATCTTTTTGACAGATGTAAATTTTTCTGATCGACATACTTTTGCAATGACGAACATATTATTTTCTTAATTTAAATGATTTTAAAAATTGTAAAAATATTAAAAAAATACATGTAACACAAAAGTCCCTAAAGATTCAATCGTCGTCCGAAAATTTTAAGACTTTTCGTTGCTTCAAAGTAAAGTTTAAATAGGAACACTGAAAATAATAGACGTTTGTACAATGTTATAAGGGTCGAAACAAAGATCCGTCCGACTGATTTATATAATTATTTTTTTTTAATTTTAAATCTGAGATAACTTCTAAAGTATTTTATATAATTTTAATGAAATAAGGTAAAGAAAAGTTTTGATCTACATTAAATTTCCAAGATAACTAATATATTTATTTGGATAAAGATCATTCATTAGGAGAAATTAGCTTTGCAAATAAAGTAATATTTTTAAATTAATTACTTAAAGATAAAAATTATTACTGTGAGTAAACCTTAGGACATAGAAGAAAACGTAAAAAATAAGGATTTTATTTTAATTAATTATAGATATATTATTTATATAATAGATATATTATTATATATTTTATTTTGAATAATTATAGATATATGCTATCGCAGATTTTTTGTAGGCCTTTTTATGATATACAATTCCGTAGTACAATATTTTGATGTATCTCATACGGTTTAATCAGCGTTGGAAAAATCGTTTTTTTTTATCGGTTTCGTCACAAAACATGGAAATTTCTCTATTACTCTATTATACAAATACTTTATTAGAATGTTTTGTATGTATGTGTAAACCTTCGGGAATAAATGTTCTAAATAACAGTGATAACTGCATCAAAATCCGTTGTGCGGTTTAAACGAAGAAATATCATGAACAGAGAGAGACTTTGTTTTGTAATATGTAGTGATTTGGACGTATATTAATTAGTTTTTCATTTTGTAAATTTTATTTATAAGGTGCCTGATACAGGTGATAGCTAGGCCGATAGACAGAATATCAGGAATTGAAGTTATTCTCATTCATTATTATATTTAATTTATAAAAAAAAATTATTACACATTTTTTTAAAGTTAAATGTATAAAGTTATTAAGTTTCGTTTCATTATGTCACTACGCATAAAATACAAATAATAAAATCAAATCACCACGCAAGTAAAACTTTAACAAAGAGCATAATAATATTTTTATTCGTCCGCCATGTTAGTGAAAATAAATATGATATTAGACATTAAAATAAACCGTTCGCGTCGTCGCGACCTTGCCGCGCGCAGCTCGCAGTGCATATGAGCGGCAACGTCGCATTTCGCTCCAAACGCGACCTTGTCGTTCGAACCATGAATGAACCAATGAACGAGACGCGCATGAACGAGACGCATGATGCGTCATCGTCTCGTTCATGCGCGTACAACACAACATAATTTACAGTGGACTCACTAGTATCGGCGCTCCTTACGATGATATACGAGCGAAACGTATATTGAAATTCAGCGCCTCTAGCGACTTTTCGGTGAACTAGCAATATACTCGTTCAGTTACTCCGGAAGAAAAATTACGTCCAAACGATTTTTTAAATATAGGCACCTGAGGCTTATAGGTATCGTTTGGCGCCAATCTGGGGTTGAAATAATACTGCGTCCGATATACGGGCGCCGTAAGTCGGTGGACGCACTATTACTATGCAGATTTTTGACCGTTGGCGCAAAATGAGTTGCAGGATGTATATATATATATATATATATATATATATATATATATATATATATATATATATATATATATATATACAGTAGCGCTCAAAAGTATTTTGACAAACATATTAAATGGTTTAATTAAAAATAAATATGAAACACAGTAATGATTTATTTATTTATTGAAACACTTTTGAATGGTCTACAGAATAGTGTTGAAACGGTTCTTGTTTGAAACAAAAGAAAGTTTAATTATTAAAAAAATAGGAAAATGGTGGCTCAAAAGTATTTTGACACTATTTAAAAAAACTAATTTAACACATAAATATTATTTACAGCTATAACCATATTAGTATTTAGTCGCATATCCTTTGGCCTTTATAACAGCCTCACATCGCGACGGCATTGAGTCAATTAATTTTTCTAATCGATTTATTGGAATTTTATCCCACTCAATTTTCAAAGCTTCAAACAAAGCGTCTTTATTTGAATAATTTTGGGTTTTTATTCTACGTTTTAATTCTTCCCAGAGATGCTCTATAGGATTTAAGTCGGGACTTTGACTTGGCCACTTGAGAACTTTAACTTTTTCACGTTTTAATAAGTCACTAATATATTTTGACTTGTGTTTGGGA
Organism: Euphydryas editha; assembly: GCA_036937285.1. Classification (NCBI taxonomy): domain Eukaryota; kingdom Metazoa; phylum Arthropoda; class Insecta; order Lepidoptera; family Nymphalidae; genus Euphydryas; species Euphydryas editha. Next base: position 8,801,973 of record JAUPFZ010000025.1, read on the forward strand.
TCATTGTCTTGTTGAAAATACCACTTAGTTGGCATGTGATGTTTAGCATATAGTAGCATCTGAGACTTTAATATATTAGCATACATGAACCGATCCATTTTTCCTTCTATTCGAACTAACGGTCCAACTCCAGACCGTGAAAAACTTCCCCAAACCATCACACTACCACCTCCATGTTTAACTGTGGGTATTTGATACCGATAATCGTATTGTTTGTTAACTGGACGCCGAATGTACTTGATACCATCAGATGACATTAAATTAAATTTAGTTTCGTCACTCCACAAAACTTTAGACCAATTTACACTTGACCACGATATATACTTTTTTGCGAATTCAAGACGGGACTTCCGATTTTTCTTAGATATTAAAGGTTTTTTAGCCGGCCTTCGGCCATGTAGCCCTAGGATCTTTAAGCGTCGTTTGACAGTAGAAACATGAATGTCTACATTATATATTTTTTTTAATTCATTTTTTATCATTACAGCGGACATCCGGATGTCACTCGCTGATAATTTTTTTTATAATATGATCGACGTAAGGAGAAGTTTTTCTTGGACGACCCGTTTGAGGCTTACTTTCGACAGTTTTTCGTTTATTGTAGACTTTATTCCAGAAGCTAACAAGCTGTCGAGACACTTTAAACAAACGAGCAACTTCTGTTTGTTTCAATCCTTGTTTTAATGCATTAATAACGTCTTTTTTAAAGTCACTAGAATATTCCTTACATTTAGGCATATTGAAGTAACCACAATAAGTAAATATACGTAGGAATGAAAACTAAGAAACAAGTGATCTGCGAGAGTTCGTCAAGTCAAATGCGTGTCAAAATACTTTTGAGCTCACGGTAAGTCAAGTTCGTTCGGCCGCGCGGTGCATGTTGAAACAAGATGTAACGTGATACGCTTAAATAGTAGCCGCTACACTGCTGTACTTTTATACTCAATACATTTTTCGATAGGCTTTTATTTTAAAGAAATAATAAAAAAAATATGTTGTCAAAATACTTTTGAGCGCTACTGTATATATATATATATATATATAACCTAAATCTCGGAAACGGCTCCAACGATTTTCATGAAAGGACCATGCGCATTTTATATGGATATCTGGGCCATGAGCGAACACAAATGAAAGTTATGTACATGATTAGGATTTTTCGTGACAAACAAGGATATGCCAGAGCTATTGTTTAAAGTAGAATGAAAGAACACGAGCGACACCTTGGTTCTAATTGAAAAATAATAAATAATCATAAATAAAATTTTTGGCGCCACCTATTGATCCTTATGAGTACTCTAAAACGTCAAATCTTCACATTTTCAAGCAGATTTTATGAAACTATATAATTGTACCATGCATAACTTGATAAGACCTACACTTTACTATAGGTGTCATCTTTGTTCGCTCGTGGCCCAAAATGCCCATCCTCCTTTAGTGTGCAGGGGGTTTCGGGGGCAATAAATCGATCTAGCTAGGATTTATTTTTTAAAAAATGTCGTTTTATCCCTTTTTTTACGCAATTAAAGAATATCATTAGAATATGAAGATTAAGTTCGTCGAATCGGGCGGATTCGAAATAAAAAAAGCGGTGTTCGAACCCAGGTGTCTACAGACCAATTTTTTTCCCCTTTTTTTTCAAGTTTCTTCTTTTGTGAGTAAAACTATTACAGAGAGCTCTTTTTAATTTTTTATTTAAATAACAAGTTCCTATAATTTAACTATTATGTCGGTAAGATCGAAAATATTATTTATGTTTCATCAGTATGTAATGTATCTAAATATAATTTAACCGAGCAAAGCTCGGTCATCCAGGTACTGTTTTATTAAGTGTCATTTAGAGCATTTGTCAACAGTTTCAAATCCATAGAAATTCATGAAACAAATATCGACTTCATAGATATACAGTGTGAAGTACAACGACACAGTCTCGTGAATAACACATTCGTAGATAATTTCGAAATATCGAGCTCTGCAAAATAAAAATAAAAAACAAGGTAAATATCCCGTTTTAAATAATTTTAAGAATTACAAATAGTAACAAATAGTAATTATTTTGTAATGGTAAACGTTCATATAGAATTTATCAAATCAACTTAGTTCCTTTATAAACATCAGTCAATTGACATAACTTTATGAATTGTTTGTTAATTTTGAATAATAAATTATTCGCTATGAGTGCGACTGCAGCGCCAGACAAAATATGAACTACAGGAGGCTGTCATAAAATGTTTTTATACGTATGGCAATAGCAAGGAAAATAAAAATAAATAAATATTATAAATAATAGTAAAAAGAAAAAGTTATAAAAAATATGTGAGATTTTTGTAGTTATTGGCGTTTTGTTTTTTAATTAAACGAATCAACAACAAGTAAGTATAATGATAAAAAATAATAAAGAATGCAGTAAACATTCAGGTTAAGTTATTTGATATTTATATCAAAGTCAAAAAGTGATACTAAGAAAAAAATTAAACTGAAGAAAAAATAATTAAATAGTTATATCAATGGAATATATTAATATTTATTTAATTAATGTATTTTTTTCTAGTAACAAAAAAGCCATGGATATTATTATAAAGACCGGATTTCAGTGTGTAAAAAAAAATTTAAATAAATTTTCTAAAAAAAATTTTTTTTTAATTTCACTTTGAATTTATCAAGTTTTTTACAAATTAATTTTTTTTTTAATTTTTTCGTAATGATTTTTTCGATAAAAATAATTATTAAAATTTTTGGATGTCGGCTAACTTAATTTTCATTTAAATTTTCCGAATTATTGTTATTGATAAAGTTAAGGTTATGGTAGTACTTACTTCAGCCTTTTAACTGCAGCTATCCACTGATTCCGTTAATTTCTTTTCCATTGAGCAGTCGGAAATTTATAAAACTTGCACTCACTTTTTCTGCTGGTATTCTTACAATTTACAACACAACAACTTTGGTGTCTCATTTTTCTTTAATTTATTTAAATTAAAACAAAATAAATACTCTCACGTGCACTTGCTTACAATTTTAGGAATAATAGCCCCCCGTAGTACCGAAAGTGACCACTGCGAACGCTTCAGTCGATTTAATTTCCCCTACCATGGCTTCACTCACAGCGAATACGTCGAAATTCGTCGTTGCCAGGTCGGTTATAAATGAACTTTGAGGATATGTAATTAATATATTTGATGCAGTTTTTAACTCTGTTAATCTGTAACATACAATATTTCTTTATTGGCATCCTAGAAACTTGTCATAATGTACACAACTTAATAGTCATAATTACGAGAAAAAAGCATAAAACTTATACATTACTTATAATTATGTTATTTTAGACTAGAAACTAAGACTACCGAGTTTCTTATCGACTCCGGTTAAAACAACATTCAGTGCATGTGGTCTCTATAAAAGAAAAAGATTTATATTTTCAGCAGGAATATGAGAAACATGGATTCTTGTACAACTTCGTTTTAATGTTCTCATATAACCGTAAAAGTTTGCGGGTTAAACTTTTCGCTAAGTGAAAGGTTAAAAACAACTGTTTTTTGTTAATGTTGGAACTTTTGTCACCGCTTAACCAGATAGGTAATACACTAAAACGAACACTGGAGGCATTATTTATTATAACTACTGCCATTTTGTACATAATTTATATTATATGATGATATATATATTTTTAAGGAAATCCTATCAATCCCTAATCTCTTGTAATAAAGCATGAGTTTTCATTACAAAGTATTCCTAATAGGCTTAGTAGCCTTAATACGTGTATATTTTTTTTCCTTGAAAAGCGTTTAGTGGATATAAAAGTATTATAAATATATCTATGAACATGTATGGATGTTTGTTCATATTTATGCATGTGTGTGTATTTTATGTAACTTTTTTTTGTACCTAAGACTATTCTTGCTTGTCGAAAAAATGGTTGGCAGATAAGGCTGTATAGTTTTAAGTCCGCTTTTTACTCAAAGTATTTTGTATAGGTATTCAATAAAGTTAAAAAAAAATTATATTTACACTATTTTTCTGTACAACTAACCGATAAAAAAACCATGTGGAAAGAAGTATATATTACCGCCCCTCAGTGAGACAGGAATTTTTTACAGTTCCATCTGGAAACTATAAGGCATATGCTGAATTCTTATTTATTCTTTTCCATTACACAAAAAAAAAAACTTAAAAAAAACTAACTTAAAACTGACGTCTACTATAACTAAACTTGTAAAATAATAAATAAATAAATATGTTTAACACACACACAAGGCCGTCTATTCCTAAAGTAGGCAACTTAATGCGTGTGTTTTAGGTAACAGCCGACTGATATACATTTATTTAAAATAAATTTACTTCTAAACAATACATATATAAATAAACATATATTAAACACAGAGTCGGGGCGGGAATCGAACCCACAACCCTTGGGGCAGAAAACAGGTTCACTGCAAACTACGCCAACGGGTCAGTTAATAACGTTTCAAAAGTGCTTTTGAAAACTAATTTGAATAAATAACAAACTAAATAAGCTTCGTTTATTTCTTGTAAAAAAATTTACCTTATTACCAAGTCTGTTAAGAATTCAGATGGAATTTTTTTGGGAAAATCATTCTGCCACCACTTTTCATCAAGTTCTCGTTTCCACAGATTATGCAAAGTACCTTATTATAATGAGATAGAATTTTTTATATAAATATACACAAAGCTGGATAAGACTTTAAGTGTATAAAATTCTAATTCAATTGTTATTTTAAAACGCGACGACCTATATGGATTCAAGCTTCTATAAGTTAATAAATCTGTTTACTCTTATTGTAATACGCCATAATACAACATAACTCGATGCATATACATAATAGCCCAGTCGGATTAGCTCAAAACCGGGCAAAGATGTAGAAAAATTTTTAGCAGAAATTTTCCTTCAGAATTCGTTGGGTCACTGGTAGTCTAAATTCAAAAAGTAGGGGTACCAGAGTTTTCTCTTCATCCGCCATCTTGATTTAAAGGGTTATTTTTTGTCTCTTGCATAACTCGTTCATTTTTAATTTTACACGAAAAATAGTTATTACAAAATATAATTGTATAGTATAACAAAAAGAAGAATGGGTTTATAGCCGACCATTAAACTTGTGTTTCGTACAATAAAACTGTATATGTACCCTATATTCTCAGCGCGTCTTCGGACCATTGCACACATTCGCGTTATCCTGTACTGACACCCAATGCATTGTAATGTGACATTACTCGCTCCGGCACTCACACCGGTCACTACGAGGTAATCGGATCAGATCTAACTGGATGCATCCTCATAGGAATTTAGTCTTTACTGATGTTATTATGTGTTTGAACACTGCTTTTTGAAGACTTTTCTCTGAATAAGAAGAAATGTAAGGTAACATATAGTGTGTCGAGCGGATAAATATCGGGTTGGTAATCCGTAAGTTATTTGGTTAATTAACGGGTAAAATATATTTCCTATGGATACTTAACTGCTTGCAGTGTCAGTCTAGATATTATATTTTTTTTAGAATTTTTATAATAATTAAATTGCTATGAAAAAAATTTAATGAAAAAATTCCACATTTAAAAATTAAAGAAAATCATCAGTGAAAATTCTTAGAAGCACTTTTAGTATTATAATTGATTTGTTATAAGAATTTAAAAAATTGACAGCTGTCAGTACTTTGGTTAATTATCCGGTAAAATATTAATGGTAAGTTGGTAAAGTAAGTAAAAAATATATTTCACCGGTAAATTCTCCACACTAGTAACATATTATTTAATTATCGATTTCTTTAATTAATGATTTGTTATTAAGTTTTTATCACGAAACGTCTACAAAAAATATTATAATATAATGTTATGTTTGTCTCTGTCTTGTAAGTCAAGTATTATAAATATTAATACTAGTTCTTTTTTTTAATAATTATTCTAAGATTTGGTTCTGTCTTGCACGTCTATCTCTATCTCTATCTCTCTATTCTTTAATCACGTTTAATACGAAAAAAAAAATTGTATGAATAGTTTACTATGCTATTTCGAAACTACGGCGGACGATTTACGGTTTTTAATAAAAACACCGCACACTGTACGTACGTTACATTTGTTATACTCCTGTATTTTTCGCAAAATGTTGCTTTATTGTTATTTACAAAATGGAAAAAGTTACAGGGCTATAAAAATAAAATAACAGTATATTAAAATACCTAGCCTGTAAATGAGGTGACCATTGAAGGTTTTGCCAAGTCACAAAACTAATAGTTCAAATTATCACTAATTCTAATAAATTAATTATTAAACGTAAGTATTTCACTCTTTACGTTTTTTTGGATTGTTCTCTTGCGTCAAATGCCTTAAATATCCCACAGAAAAAAGCCAATAAAAGTTTTCTTATTGGCTTTCTTTCAATTGAATTTTAATAGCTACACTCCTAAACAGCGATGAGCGATTTAGCGACCACTCGTCCGTTAAAGTTAGTGTCAAATTAATAAAAAAAATATAATAAATGGTAATATAATTCTTAAAATTGATTAAGAATATATACATATATGAGAATAGCAATATTCGGAAATCACTCTAGCACTTATGCATATGGACATATTCTTAATATTCCTCTGGAAAGTCAAAATTTAACGCATTTCTAACGCAGAGTTTTTTTTTTGGACACCATTGTACAATGCCGTCAAACATATTGGCGATAAATGTCGGAAATATTGGCGACTCCAAATTAATGGAGTCATCGGGATTCATAATGAAAGCCAGGTCACAATTAATTGTATTTTATTTCCACGGGAGAGATTCGTATCGCTTGAGTGTTCGGTATAAAAATACTTAATATAAATGTTACATTGCTTATATACCCTCTTTATCATAAGACTAAAAAAATATAACAAGAATGGTTTGATTAATCTTAAATAAACATTTAATTAATAAAACACCTTAACGTAAAGTTAATATTATAATTAATGACATGAAATTGACAAAAATAATTATTTAAAAAACAAAACGAGACTTTGTGCAGTGACAGTAAGCGACGTAAGTACGCTTTGACGTTTGTGAATTATGATTCGTGTTTGACCAAGACATTTTTATTTATTTTATTTATTTTTTATTTATTTATTTAATAGGTACATCCACAGAATACATATAACACATTACATCGAGCCAATATTAAATTAATATCTAATATGTATCCCATTACGGAGTACACAACATTCTACAATACCGTAATGTCACTGAAGCAAGTAGGTATATTTAAAATTATTGTACATCGAAATTCAAATATAAATAATGTCCTACTGATAAACAAAAAAATTACTTAAAAAATCATTAATTACATTTATATAAAAAAGTCAAATGGTAAGTCAAGGGAATATTAATAGAAGTGATAAAAATATAATCAATTATTACTAGATTCAATAATAAAAATAAAAAATAAAAAATTATAAATCAAATGTAAATTAAATGTCATTGTAATAATATCATTGTCAAATTCATTATTCATAAGTCCAGTACTCAAAAATAATCCAAAAAATGAATTAATTAAACAAAATAAAAAATAAAAAAACAGACCAAAACGAATTACAATTACAAAGACATTAATTCACATGGCAATTTAAAGTTAACATATATATTTTATTATTATTTGCTAACAAACAAATGCTTAATTACTATCTATGCTCGCTTGTGCATATTTTATTTATTTATTTTTTAATCTTTCTGTATTACGCCTTTATAAACATTGTTAGATGTTAGTTGCAATCGTACTGATAATTATTTTAATGCAATCGTTATCACTAATCATGATTATTGTTATAAGTATTAGTATCGTCAATGGTCGTTTTATTTGTTCTCATAGATAATATAATTAGATATGATCAATAGCATATTGTTGCATTATTATGATTTCCTTAGTTATTTTTCAATTCATACCTATCCAACTTTTTTGCTGTTTACTTTTTTAACACTTAAAGTATATTTATTTCGAAATTTTATAATATTATACATATTTACAATGCAAAACTTAAAAAAAATATTATTTTCAAACGGTTTTGGTATAAATCATGTCAATTATCCAATCGATTAGATAACACAGCATTACATTCCGATATGGCATATTTGCCGACCTTATTGAAAAAATCTCATAGGATCCCATTAAAAGCGACAAAAGTTGCGTAGAAATCAATAAATATTTATAGGTTTCTATGCGGCTTTTGTCGTTTTTAATGAGATCCTGTGAGATTTTTTCATTAGGGGAACCGGTAAACGACAAAGATATCACACTACCGAAACGACACCATGCCGTGACACGGTTGACCTAAAAGACATACCTATATCTATTAAGCTTATTTATCATAATCATATTTAGTTTTTTTGAATAAGAATTTTTAAATATTATGTCTCACGATTTTTATGATTTATTAAGTATATATAGTAAGTATTTTTATTAAGTATGTATATATTATTAAGTATATATAGTATATATATTTGACGACGCGTTGGCGCAGTGGTCACAGCAACTGGCTGATGCGCTAGCGATTGCGGGTTCGATCCCCGCACATGACAAATATTTGTATAGGCCATACAGGTGTTTGTCGTCGTCTGGGCGTTTGTGCTTGTGTATTGTATGTTTCCGGACCCCGACACAGGATTCACATCCTACTGGGGGTCGTTGAGTGTGAGACGTTTATTTATTTATTTATAATATGTTTATTAATTAAGAAAGGATATAAGCTTAAATCTCAACGTTACGGGTAATGTATTTTAGAACAAGTAAGGAATTTAATGATCCTGAAGATTTGATACTAACTAACTCGATTACATTGCTTCATTAATCACTAGTGATTTTTTTTAATGAATTTTGACTTTTTAATATTGTTTGTTTTAAATCCAAATACAATCAGTAGGACTTTAACTATGCGTCACAAGTCAAGACGAGATTACCGTCTTTAGTCGACTTGCCCTTGTATACCTCTTTGTATTCACAGAGTCATATACTCGTAACGGAATCCTTGGAACTAATGTCAACTCTGTCAAGACTGCAAAAGCCCACAATAACACACAGAATACTATAAGGATACACCTACTACATACTACTCGTACCTTAATTAGCAAAAGACTTACTTCATATGAGTACGTAAGTATGCTAAAGAATTAGCCTAAGAAGGTTTTATTTTATATATAATAAATTCAATGTTATAAATCTTGTATTAAAAACCCTGTTGCATAAGGACATCCTTCAAGACATACTGTTATGACTTTTGTGAGCAGCGGCAACCTGCATAAAGAAAGCAAAATGATATAGTAGCAAATCAATTTAAAATGACTCAACAAAGTCAATCGACAATATGTTTGAGAAGTGTTATCTATTCCTAGAAATATTTTCCGTTACCACTTAAGATAAAATTTAAAGCACATCAAGTATCTTAGAATACTGCAATTCCACGTAACTAATCATAATAATTGAAGCCAATAGCAGTAAAATTATATAAACAAATATACAAATGATTTATGTGAAAAGTAATAAAATACTCTCAACTCGGTTTAAAATTTGTCAAAATAATTCTAGTACCTCTTTTAGTTGACGAATTTGAAACGTATATTATTTTTAACACAACAACCTTTCGAGGAAGATATTTATATGTATTTAAATATATGTTTCTGGTCTGGGTGTATGTTCTTGTGGGTCTTTCCAAAGTGCCTCGGAGTCGGAGAGCACGTAATTAAAGCAGTGAGTCCCAATTGTTACTCAATGTAGGGAAATTATCCTCCAACTCTCAAAGGAGTAGCATAGTGGATTAAGCTCCAACCCTTCTATATGCAGAACAGACATTTTCCCAGCAGTGGGACGTTTACAAACTGATTCAGTTCAGAAGGTTTAATTTTTTAAATTATTCTAAAAAGAAATAAATTTTTCATTTCCTCTTCCTTCCTTCTTCTTATTTATTTTAGTTTTACTATTACGGTATACAATTATTAAGATCTTTTACAATCAACTTTTAGAATGCATCACGTTCATCGTATACGTCAACTACTTGAAACAATCACATCCACTCACAAGGGTACGGATTTAACGTATGTCTTACGTACTTCACGTACTTCTTACTTACGTACTCCATTTTACGTATACTTACGTAACTTTACATCAACATTTTGGCGGTCTTTACATCCTATATAATTATAATTTTGGGTATAAAACTCCTTTATTTTTTCCCGGCTGTCTTTTGTTCATCTTACCCAAAGTACTCCCTGCTATATTATCTCTGGACATACGTACATACATACACATATACACAGTATTTCTGATGTAGTATACTTCTATATATATATATATTAATATATACTCTTATTACTCCAACCCATGGTTAGTTCGTCAGTGTATCGCAGTGGCCTTACTGCAGCACCAATTCACAATTTAACTATCAAGAGTATAGTCGAGTATAAGTCGGTTACGCGGCTTAAACCTAAAGCTACTCCTCTACATCTCTTAGCCAGTAATAAATTTCTAGCGATGGTTCATTAAAAACAGCAACCATTTTTATCTTTGAAATATTTAATAAAAACATTAAATTATTTGAAAAGCTAATTTATTAAATTAAGTTTTATTATTTATTCAATGAAAATGTTAGTTATTTAAGAACGATCGTGGTGGCGTAGTGGTGACGAGAATTCCATTATCACTGATGATCGCGGGTTTTATTCCACTTCGAAGTGGATATTTTTATGTGAACTCATATTAGTTGTTTTTGGTCAGGGTGTTTCACTTTACAAGTTTCACCACCGCACCTCGTAAAGGAAATATAGCTGTCAGTCCTGGTTTTTATAAAATACACTGGGAGGGAAATAATCTACCAGTTCACAGTGGCGCAGCGTATCGAATTAAAATCCAACCCTCCTTCAATACAGGAAAAAGGGCCTATGCCCATCAATGAATCTCTGAAGTCCGGTAACACAAACAAAATGACAAGACGTCAAATTTAATTTACAAATCTTTAACTGTGGGGAGCCGGAAAATTTATTTATAACAATAATATAAAGGTTAGATCCGTATCAAATCATACTGATCTGAGACGTGGTCTCTGACTAAGCACCAAGTAGCATAGCGTACAATGCAGAGGGCTATGCTTGGTGTTTCTCTGCAAGATCGAATCAGAAATGATGAATTCCGCAGATGAACGAAGGTTGCCGACATAGCCTAACGGATATGCAAGCTAAATGGACGATGGCGGATGGCCATCCGCGAGATGGACAGATGACATGAGAAGTCGACGGAAGTCGTTGAATGGAGGTTGCCTCGAACCGGTCGCCTTGGAGGTCGATCGGGGAGGACTACATTCAGCAGTGGACATCCAATAGCTGACGTGACGATAATGATGATAATGACTAAAGATCATAACAGGTGCTGATTAAAAAACTTACTGGACGATTCTATTTATATTAACGATTTGATTCTAACTCTTAATGAATTAAAGTACCTACTATTTCAACATAATTTTTATCCTAGACATATTAAGGTGGTTATCATAAATATTTTTATATACTGATATTATGAAGGGAATTGATCATTTTGTTATATTGTAATATATATATATTAGTAATTATTTCATCATGAGAACGCTACCATATCCTGTATTATATGAAACATAATTATTTTATACTCTGTAATAGCATAACAGGACAAAAAAAACGTATGCGTCTGAGGACGACCGACAGTAGTAATAAACTAATCTAACAATAAGTTGAACTATTTAATATTGAAATTAATCATTATTATTTTTGTTTACTAAACGCTGACAGTTTTAGGTTATTTGCTCACTGTCAACAGTATAATATGTCTATCTCACAGTAAACACTGAGTAAAGAGACGGCAAAGCGTCTGTCCGAAATAGGGTGGCGCTGTGGGTTAGAGTGAGAGAGGAGGAGCCTGCCTACCGCTGTCGTATGCGTGAGAGAAAGGGAAGCTAGACAGACTGGCGCTATAACGCGTTACGTAACGAAGTGGTTTACCCGTTTTTTGTTTATATGAAGTTATCACTTCAAAAAACAAAGTGTTTGTGTGGATGAAACCGCAAGTAACTTGTAATCAAACGATAAGGCGAACGATTTTAAGGATAATACGACAGAAAAAAGAATTATATTAAAAGTAATTGTTTCATACTTCTTTCGTCTTATTACGAAATTGTAATCCTTATCTCTTGAGGATTGCTCGTCAATATAAACGACGTCGATAACAGATCATTTATAATACTTATGTTGTCTTCATTGTTTTATTTCGATTCAATACAAAATCGAATCGTTTTATATTTATAAAGATGAACAAATTTATTTTATTCGTGTTGTGTGCGTATTTTCTGAGTACTTATTCTGTAACTGCGGAAAGTAAGTATATATTTATAAAACCGTGATTCCTTGTGTTAAGTATATCAAAGTGTTTTTCTCATTAAACACGGAATGTATTTTTTTATTTCTGAAACGTTATATTTTTCTTTTGTAATCGTTTCACTTTAAATCGAATTTTTATGTAGTATAATGTTATCTTTTGTTGCTATTAACGATTATCCTGCTTTTTGAAGATAGATTTTTTTTTTCATATTCTATAACACATTTTTCGTTTTAATGTATTTGTATTAAATTTCCTAATATTTTATCGTCATAATAACTTTAACAATTACCCTCGACTTCGTACGCGTGGAATTTGGAATATGGTACCTATTAGTTTTGCTTTCTTTGCGTATAAAAAGAAGGTGATCAAAAAACAAAACGGACATACTGTTTCTGGCAATCATATTTGTAAATATTAACACATTAATGCGCAGCACCTAGCTCCCGGGCTGAACAAGTCATGTCTATAACTAGCTATTCGCGTATTTTGACTTGCACCCGTACGATGGGTTCTTAGCATAGCCATTGTGATAATTAGCTTGTTATATACACAGCTTGGGACGCGGGTACACGAACGACCTAATTTTTGACCCGAGAGCCAGTTGCTGGGCATTGAATATGTTAACAGGTCTGATCCAATTACTTATATATTTGTATGTTGTATGTAAGAAGAAGATTTGAGAACCTTTGAGGTATGCTACGTCCCAAGTAGATTATTGCATAATCGGTCTCTATATTTATAGCAAAGATAGCGGAAATCGATATAAAAAAGGAATGTTTTTTCAAAACAATTTCGTTACGATTTAAATACAATTTTTTCTAGATTAAAAATCCTACTTCAAGATCATATCTACATCAGATTTTAAATAAGTCTTTCTGGATCACAACTGAAAACCATATAAACTCTAAAAGTCATACATAATTCCACAATATATTTCTTAAATTGTTATTACCAAGAAACGGCAAGAAAGAAAGCAGATACATAAGCCAATTTTGTTTTAGAGCTGGTCGTCTGCTACTACGGAACATGGGCGGCGTATAGATACGGCTTAGGTAAATTCAACGTTAGCAACATAAACACTGACTTATGTACGCATGTTATATATACGTTCGTAGGAATCAATTCTCAAGGTACAGTCATCTCCCTGGACCCGTATCTGGATTTGCCTGATGATTGGGGAAAAGGTTAGTATATTAACTATACCATTTAAAATAAGCTTATCTGGTTTAAATTAAGAGACAAATTTGATAGCCGTGATAACCTTGTAAATAAAACACGTGGATTATAATCGATGGATCGTGATTTTAAAATTTGGACTGAAAATAATAAAATTTTAGAACCGATCTGCAATTACTTGCTGCATCTATATGCAATCTATCTCTCTGCAAATACTGCTAAGACTTAGCAGATTAAGAGGAAAGGATACCGGCTCTTTCTCCATACAAACGTAGTCGACTGTTTTCTCCCTGGATAATGACACTAGATTAAATATTTTTGTAACATAAAACCTTTAACTGCCATGACCATTGTCCCTGTCTTCAAAAACTAGAAATATTGCCTAATTTTTTATACATTTTCAGACACTACAGAACATAGGGGCATAGCTGAAAGTTTTTTTTTTAGTTCCATTTAAAAAAAGGCGTGTTTTGGAGCGAATAGTCGACTACGAAATATGTTTTGGTCAATAATAATCTACTTAAAACGGTCTGAGCTGCAGTTGTCGCTTTCTTGCTGTTTGTGGATTGGTCTGGGGGAGCGAGACAGGAAGATTTTATTCAAATACCTATTTTTCAAATATCTCAGGTACCCTTTCCTCTTAATCGTCGATCAAATCACCATAAAACGTTTATACACGTTGCAATATTATGTAAAAATAGACATATGCTATTCTGAAAAAGAACGTTGACTACAATTGACGTTACGTACATACAATTAAGCGTTATTAAGAGTTCCATACCTCAAAGCAAAAAAGTTTTTTATAGAGTCAATACGTTATTTTTATAGCACACTAGCAAACCCGGCGAACTCCGTTTCGCCACCAACTAATTTTCGTGAGGGATACTCACACCACGTACTGCCGCCATGCAAAAACCATATTGGTTTGTAGTACATGCTATGTATCAGAGATGGCACTGTATGTGAAAAATGATTTTCCCTGTTTTCCTGCTTTTCTGTTGAAAATTTTCCTGAATTTAGTTTGCTATAAAGCTCACGGAGCCCGAGACCTTTCCAACGAATACAAAACCCTGTTAATCGGTTCGTGCGTTCTGGAATTATAGCGTCAGGAAGGAAAACCCGACTTATTTTTATATTATAGATAAAACAGACTTTAAAGTACGATGTTTATGAACAAATCAAAACATCTAAATTGAATTATAACCAAATATCTCAGATGCCCTTATACTGTCTATAAAATATTTTGATACTAGCAAACACAGAAGTCGAAATTCTCGTATGTATGGTTTGACAGGCCCGTTGGCGCAGTCAGCAGTGACCCTGCTTTCTGATCCGGGGTTGTGGGTTCGATTCCCGCCCAGAGACAATATTTATAAAAAAAATTATATCAGTCGTTTCTTACCTAAAACACATTACATTTAGATAAATGTAATGTGATAAATCACCTACCTTAGGATCAGACGACCGTGTGTGTAAAAACTTATTTATTTATTTATTTATTTATTTGGTACTTTTAATTGAAACGTATTTGTAAATGAAAGATTACCTATCTTTTCTTTAAAAATATTACATTATTAAAAATGACATGTAAATTTCCGAAAATTATTTAGGTATCTGTAGTTATGTTACATTATATTTAAGGGAATATTACTAAACTCGCACTCGACTAATTATAATTTATATTAGAGATGATATATATGAGAGATGCAGACTATTAAGTTATCGTGTTTCAACTGTTCAATTTCGAAATATATTTGTCTTTTCCTCATCAGACAGACATACTAAAAAAAATTCATCTGTCACAAAAAAAAACCAATATCAGTAAGCTTTATAAACCAATATCCATAAGCTTGTGTTTTTACTTTTTGGGTGCATTTTACAAAATTGATGATATTAGATCTGGACCCTCCTGATATTATCTATTGCTTTAACTGAATATTTATTAAATTTAGTAACAATTGGCAAACTAATTAAATATTATCTTTTTTCTGTCGATAAAGTAAAATTAAAACAAATTATTCTGTAAGTACTTTTTTTGATAAACTAATATGACGTAAATAATACAATACATTTGAGTTAGATTAATTTGTAATTATAAAAAATTTATTTTCAGATAACTTTGGAAAATTTAACGCACTTAAAATACAAAATCCTAAATTAAAAACCTTATTAGCCGTTGGAGGATGGAATGAAGGATCAGCTAAATATTCCGTTGTAAGTAATGATATTAATCGAATTATTTTTCTAATAATCGATACGTTGATAAAAGTAGGTGATCAGGAATATTTAGAGTACTTTTAGTGTAAAAGGACAATTAAAAGAAGAGGACTTACGTGGAAAACCTAAGAGTGCAGCAAGTTAAAACGTATAGGTAATTTATATAACATCAAATAATTTTGTGTAAAGAAATATACTAAGTTATATATGTAATTTTATTTATTGTTGTTTTATATTATAGTGACTTGTATTGGTTAGTTGTTTATTATGTATTGCCTGTATTATTTTTTTTTTGTATACTCTGTCACCGCTTTTTATTATATTAACTCCTTCGCGTTGGTTGTCTGGAAGAGATTGCTGCTTAGCGATAAGACCGCCTTTTGTACATAAGTCTTTTATTTTATACTTAAACAGTTTGATTATTTTTGTATGTGCATAATAGAGAGTAAATAAATATACTGTTTCATCATTAATTACATCAATTTTCATTATTGAAAATTTAATAAAAATTATTTTTGATTAGATGGCAGGAAATTCTACGTTTAGGAAAAACTTTATCAAAAGCGCTCTGGATATGGTCCTGCGACATGGTTTTGATGGATTGGATGTTGACTGGGAATACCCCAACCGCCGCGATACGGTTAACGGACAAATCGACATAAATAACTTCACAGAACTTTTAAAAGAATTACGTGAAGAGTTTGACAAATACGACTTATTACTGAGCGCTGCCGTTTCTTCTGTTAGGGCTTCAGCGTCATTATCATATGACATTCCTTCAATTGTACAGTAAGTATTTCATATAATGTATATTTATCATATCTTTATCAATAAATCGACTGTCATTTACAAATGTTGCAAATTTTGAATAGTTATTACAATACTGGTAGTAAGTCATTTTTAATTCGCTATTTCTTTATTTTATTTTTTTTACACACAATAGTAGTAAAATATACAAAGGGCCGGGTTAATAAAAATTCTCCCTCTCTCTTAAATATTCTCCCATCCAACCTAAAGGCGTATAGAAGACGATAACGAAGTGAACAAGAATTATAGTGTATATAACAGATATATAGGAGAAACACCGACACACATAAGATTAAATATATACATTTATAATTCATATATAACTATATTATATACTCATTTTTTTATTTATTCCATCATTTTACATCTAACATTACAGGATAGTTATCCTAATGCATTAGTGTCGTTATAGTGCTAGATACGTGTCATATAAAGCTAAAAATACAATAATTGACATCATATTCAATTCCATTGAGTCATTCAACAAAACAAAAATTATTAGTAAAAATTCACAATAATCAAATTACATAATCAATATTAAAAAAAAATTCAATTATTAAATTCAAAACTTTCCATTAATATAATAAATAAAATAAATTTAAAACCTAGTCAAATAAAACTAAAATCCAATTAAATTATTAATAAAAATGCAATTTATACAATAAAATTTAAAAAAAAAATTAATAAATAAAAACAAAAAACTAAAACAAATATACAACTCTCATGAAATACACAACATTAATATAAAATGTATGTGAATTAATACTAACTAAGAAGGTGATACATATTTATAATGCTTAACCTTTCTCTTAAAAGAACACCAACTAGGTGAGTTATGTAATATTATTATAATTAGTATTATGGTATCTCATACTAGATTTTTAATGCAGTTTTACTCACTTTGAAATAGAATAAATATGTTTAAATATTATTTGTTTATCTTTTATTAAAATAACTATTAGATTTAAGCAAGCATTGTTTGTTTTTTAGCCTTAATATACTAAATATTAGAATACATAATTATATGCAAATAAAAGTGAGTTTTTTAAATTAAAATCTTATTTAATGCTTAAAACGGTAAATTTTCAGTTACACCTCCTACCTGTCACTGTATAAATACATAGCGCGCAGTTTTTCCATTATAAAATATTTTATTTTAGTTATTTTAGAAAATATACGCGCGTATTTCTATGAATAAAAAAAATATTTCTTTCTGTTTTATTGAAATGAATGGCTTTAAATATCAATTTTTATTTTTAAGCATAAAATATGTTTTAGGTCTTATTTTGAAACAAAAAAATGTGTTAGTTTGCGCACAGATGTTGATTATTATTATTTTTTTATTGATACTATCAAATTGTTTATTAAACTTATTTATACACTTATTTAGTATCTTATAGATTCTGCCACTGACAATAATTCAGATTTTGGCAACATACTAAAAAAGAAATACAGGCAGATTCCCTACCAGCCTACCTAATCAAAATGTTCAATTAAAAAAAAATCTTTATAGATACTTAGATCTTGTCAATATGATGGCGTATGATATGCACGGTGCTTGGGATACAAAAACAGGTCATAATGCTCCTCTGCATAAGGGCGAAGGAGATGAAAATGTTGCCAGAGAAGATCTTAACACAGTTGATGTCGCCCTAGAGTACTGGCTTGGACAAGGTAAATACGTAGTACTAAACAGCATAACTTTTTTTATAATGGAGGTGGCTATCATTTATATGGACGTATGTATGTTCAACTTATAAAATTTCAGATATCATATTTCACAGTATTGGTATTATCAGAAATTCACTTAAATGTAATTTTTTTTCATTATAATATGCTATTACTATTTTTCTCATTCGAAAATTCGACGTTTATTGTAATATTAAATATGTCTGTGTATAAGCAAACAAGGTTTGAATTTTTCTTTCCGTCAAAATGACTGACTTTAATAAAGAAATTCGATTGATTCTGAAGTTTTATTAAAAATTTCGTGACGCTTATGGACCTAATGCTAGTAAGAGTAGCACAAATTTGGTTCAAGATTTCCTGGGAATTTTGATGTCAAAGATGCAGCTTGCTCTGGTCACCCTCATACAAATAAAGTATTTTTGAAAAATTAGCATGACTGGCATATAAGTAGTTACATATTACAGCAGTAGCCGAGGAACTGAGGATTGACCACTGAATAGTTTTGACCCATTTAAAAAAGTTGGGCTGTACAAAAAATCTTGATATTTCGGTGCCACACGAGATCACTAAATGAAACCTAGTGAATCGTGTACTCATTTGCGATTCTTTATTAAAACGTAATTAAACTGAACAATTTTTTTTTAAATATTGATTACCTACGACCAGAACTTGCGAAATATATCGTGGTTAAAGGGTAATCAAGCTCCACAGACTGCAGCTAAACTCGGATTAACACGAAATAAGGTGATGGTGTAAGTATGGTGGGATTGGAATGGCATCATTCATTATGAGCTTTTACTGCCGAGCAAAATCATCTATTTGGACCACAACTGCAAACAATTATTAATGAGACTCAAGTGAAAAAGAGAAAGAAAGAAAAAAGAAATTGAGAAAAAACGGCTGGAATTGATTCACGTAAATGGAGTGGTCTTTCATCATTATAACGCCAGACCAAACACATCTTTAGCTACAAATCAAAAATTGAGAAAGCATGGTTGGAAAGTTTTGATGCATCCACCATATACTCCTGACATTGCACCCTCAGATTTTCACCTGTAGACTAGAAGACTATAAAAACTACCTATCGCATTTTTTTGTTTAAAATCCCAAGATTTCTGCAGGAAAAGTGCTATGTTACATCTTCAAGAGGGCAACAAGTTATCGAACAAATTGGCACATATTTATTATAATTAAATGTAATTAAACTTTGAAAAACCTAAAAGCTGATATTTTAACCGTAAAGAAATCTGACCTTTTTCATATTTCAAAACGTACGCTATCATAACAATACCTAAACTTATACATTTAACATTAATTGTGGAACAATTTTTTTTTTTTTAACTTTTACTTACGACAACCGTTCTGGTTTCGTGGTGGAAGTAGTTATATTAACGCTGGCGAACGTGGGTTCGATTCCTGTTCGGAGCAGATACTTGTTAGTGTACAAATATTTGTTTCTGGTCTTGGTGTATGTTTATATGGGTCTGCCAACGTGCCGCGAAAAGCAGGTAAAGCCATCAGTCCCTGTTGTTATCGTGGATACCTGATAGCGATCGTTATTCATGCTAGGGAATTTATCCACGAACGCGTTGTGAATGAGTGTGGTGGATTAAACCCTAAGCCTTCTAAGGAGAAGAGGCCTTTTTCCAGCACTGGGACGTTTAAAGGCTGATTTAGTTCTATTCAATTTAGTTTTACCTACGACTTCGTAAAATTTGAATTTGCATTTAAGCATCACGAACACAGATATAAAATTCACACTTTGGATACAAGATTAACTTTTTATTTCATATTCCTCCGTCTCAAATAATCGACTTATTTTGACGCAAACCACGTTTATTTTTTATTTTTCAGTGATTTTATACTCGAGCCTCAGAGTTTTCATAACTTTTTAATCAGACAAACGAGTTAGTACCGTTTGATCATTTACTTGGAATGCTAATGCTAATTTCGACCAATAGTCCATTATAATACTATTTCTAAATCAATTTCTATTTTCAAACGACGATTTCACAGCTAAGTGTTATATATTACATAGTTCCAATTATTTATCTTAATCTACTTATAAAACTAAACCATAATAAGTGAAATATCGTTAAAAATCCAAATGAATTATAATTCTTAAGAACTTATGTCTTGATTTAGAATATTTAAACGTATTTTCTGAGCGGATAATCGTAGTCTCTGTATTATGATAGTCAAGTATATTTTTAATAAAAAAAGATATATTTGCACAGTCTTCTTATTTAAAGAAACTCAAGTAGAATATTCATTAGATAAGATATTTAATATCAAAATACCAGCAGTATTAATAAGGTTAAATTAATTGTTTATAGGTACTGAGAATACATTTTCTGCCGAAATTCGACTACTTATTAAAAATTACGAGAACGTAAGATTACTGAAAAATATTATTTAAATATTAATTACAATTTTTTCGTTTTAATTTTAGGTTGTCCACCAGAAAAACTAGTACTAGGCTTGCCATTATATGGACACACGTTCCAATTAACAAACGCTGCAAACAGTGAATTAAGGGCGCCTGCCAACGGCCCTGGATTAGCTGGACCTTATACAGCTACCAGTGGAACCATCGGATATAACGAAGTAAGTTTCTTTTAGTTTTATTATTTTTATTTATACATTTATTACTATTAAAAAAGCAAAACAATATTTTAACAGTTTTATTTTAAATCATTTGTTCTTTCAAAAGTTACAAACTAAATTTAAAAAAAATCTAGATCTGATTGCGATTCTAATGTCTGATAAGAAATGATGTAATATTGAAGTAAAACGTGGGACGCGTTTGAAATATTACTTTTGGTAGACTTATTATATTTTTCTAGATATGCTTATCACATCATTATATATCTACTTGTTACACAGGCTTTAAAGTAGTATGCCCTTGTACCTGACTTAATCTAATCAATTTTCTATTAAGTTGCACAATTAAGTTGCACTTTCTGTCTCTGTTAGCATTGTCAAAGATTATAAAAATATGAAAATCGTAAATTTCAAGCTCGACGAGATACTGGTGGCCGTTATTATCGATTATTAAGCCATAGAATTTAGTAGTGAAACGGTAATTTTGTTAACGGCGTCGATCGTGGGTTTGAAACTTGCTTGAAACGGATGTTTATATCTGTACACATATTTTTTACTATTCTGGTTTAATACATTATCTATTTATACTTCTGAGCTACCCCACTGCACCTTATAACACTTGATAACATTTCACTTTTGAAAGGATAATTATTGGCCAACTCACAATGAAGTTGCGTGATGAGATAGGATGTAACAATAAAATTCTGTTTTAATTTTGCACTATCCAAATTGCCTGTTCACCAGAGTATTCAAAAAAAATTGTAAAACTGTAAAAAAAAACTACGTACTCTATGTGTTATTCTTGCTTGAAATTCTTCGTATTGTTTATAAAATCCTGTTTCTTATTCTCTTTTTTTACGATTACATTTACTATGTTCCGGTTTCTAGCATTTTACTAAGAAATAATATTTCTTTTTTTTATATATAATATAGGATACATGGATAGTAAATATTAGAAATTTAAAATTTCTAATATTTAATGCCCTGAATATTTTCCATAAAAATTTTAGAAAATATTCGTATTTACATTGAATTCTTAACTTACAGTTTTGTGTAAAACTTCGTACGGAAGCTTGGGATCAACGTTATGACAATTTAGCTAAAGTACCGTACGCTGTGCAAGGCCAGAATTGGGTAACCTACGATGACACTAATTCTTTAGTAACAAAAGTTGAATATGCTCTTAAACTTAATTTGGCTGGTGTTATGGTTTGGAGTATCGAGACTGATGATTTTCATGGTATCTGTCAGAATGAAGACTTTCCTTTACTAAGAGCGATTAATAGAGCTTTGGGAAGATATGTTGAAAAAACAACGACAACTCAGTCTGCTTCGACCACAACTACTACACCAGTATCTCTAATAACAACTGAATCCTCCAAGACAACTACAACTTCACCATTATCTACAACTACAACAACTGAAACATCAACAACAACTACTACACTCAACTTAACAACTACTACACCGGTATCCACAAATACTAGTGCCTTAGCTACTACACCTTCATCTACCACTGGTAAGTTTTAATAATTTTAAGATAACACAAATTGCACATTGATAATTATGGAAACTCTTATATCCTTGAATATCAATCTTTGTATTATTTTAACTAAATTATATTTATTAATCAATTATCATCAATTTTGATGATGTCCATAATAAACTTATGTACATAATTATTTATCGTAAATACGTGTGTTGAAAACAAGGCATGAGATAGAAATTTTTGACTTTCGTTTGCAGTAATATTGGCACCTATCACTTTGATAGAAAAACAAAGAAATCATATATAGGTAAGGTAACAACACAGTTTAATTTCTTTAAATGAATTATAAATGCCGCAATCAAATCAAAAGTTTCAGAACAATATTAGACGGTTCTATAGTAGTTTTTATTTTTATTTTATGCTTACAGTTTTACCGGAAGAGACATTTGTTTGTAAAGTAGAAGGATTCAATGTAAACCCAAAGGACTGTGCATCTTTTTACATTTGTATACAAGGACTTTACAATACCCTAGAAGCGAAACTTTTCAAATGTCCGGCGAACCTCTATTGGGATCGTACGTACGAGATGTGTAACTATCCCAGTAAAGTCGACTGCAATATTAACTAAAGTATACGTCGCTTATATTTATTGTAAAAAAAAAACGTTTTCATGTTTCATTTCGTGTTAAATAAAGTCGAATTATTCTGTCATTTACAACAATATATAATATTTTAAAATTAAATTCAAATATATTTATTGGTTTTGTTTATCTTATATTATATAAATAACAAACCACAAAAACAAAACACTACATGCACTTTATGGCATAAACATCATTAATAAAAATACAATTTGTCTCAAATAAAAAGTTTAATATAAAATGAAGTATAAAGTTTTTTTTTTTTTATTTAGAAATCCAAATTTATTTAAAATCTTTTATTCTATAGCGTAATATACTAACATTCTCATATTACAATTTAGAGTACACAATAATATAAAGTTAGTTAAGCGTTTTGAAATAGCACGTGTCGTAAAATTAGCATAGCTATCTACCGAGCACAGATAAGCTGCACTGTACGAATTGTGTATTAGAGACAATACGAATTTACATTTTTGATTTTATCATAAACTAGCAACCAGCTCTGACTTTGTATGGACGCAATTTACTTATGAAAAAAGTGAGTACACTTAGTAAAGAAATAAACTTAATTTATTTGATGAAAGCATCTAACAACTGAAAGTTCAAACTAAACGACATTTGTTCTGACAACGTATTAAAATAAAATTAAATTTTTAAGCCGAATCTTCCGAAATGTTTCAAATCTCGAATAATATTATTTTTTTCATTTATAACGTATTTATACATATATGGTAACATTATAAATACAAAATACTTTTTGTTTCTTTTCAGTCTTCGCATAATATATAGTTTAATTACTTCAACCCGCTTCATTTGTCGCGGAAGATTTTAAATTGACATTCGCTCCGTATGTTTTTCATATTAATGTTTTATCCTTTATTTAAAGCACTTGTTATTAAAATCTCGAAGTTATCTTCAAATGTGACTCCCTCCTTTATCTCGTCATATTCTGAAGAACTTTGAACATTTACATGAATAATTGCAGTCGAGTCGTTTTACCTTTTAATTTAATTTTTTAAGTCAACCGAAAAGTTTTATTTTATTTGTAATTCTATCGCTAATAACTTTCGCGTTATAATTTATAAATGACTAGAAGTTAAAACATTTTAACAAGCTAATGAATTTCTGTAATCCTATTTATATGTGTACCAAATTCCCAATCCAAATTAAAAAATTATTAATAATTACGTAATTTATGTTACATTGATAACTTATTACTCTTACTCACACACTTTTAAATAAAAATAAAAAAATATAACAAAACACCGGAGTTTGGTCAAAAAAGACATTAAAATTTTGGTGTATTTTTAAAATATGTGCACATCTTCGGTATCAAATATTCAATATAAAAAAATACATGTTCTCTTTAAGTATTAAAATGAGCTGTTTAGTCTGTGATTTTGTTTACGTTAACTTTGCATATGAAGGTCCAATTTTTTTGCATTTTTTTTCAGGTGATATAAATAAAGTATTGTTGACAAAAATTATAAATCCTACCAATATCCGTGTTATAAATCGGACTGACTGACTGAATCAGCCTGTAACGTCCCACTACTGGGCAAACGCCTCTTCTCCATGTAGGAGAAGGGTAATGAATCTAATGTGTATTTATTAGTTTTAACACTCTAATCTACGCACAAATTAATTTAAAAAATTGCGGTTAAAACTCATATGAAAATAATTTATTTGACCTAAAAGCAATAAACATACCTATATGTATGTAAATAAACCAGTCTTTGGTAAGTTGAAAGCAATCGCGATCTTTTCTATCTGTATAGGATTTTTAAGCTTTTTTTTTCCATTTGACGAACAAATGAATGATAAATATTTTTATTTACTCTCGATAAATATTATATTATTTGTAAATCTTTTTAGTTCGACATTATTTAAAAATTGTCTCGTTCTCTCGAGCCTTATTCTTAAGTTGTCAAACAAGTCAACAAATCCTCCTAATGAGTCAAGAAATAATTTTAGTTCGTTTTATTTTCTTATTCCTAATTATGAAAAGTTGAAGAATATTTTTGTTTGCCAGATCTTAACAACATTACATTAAGTATATATACGAAAGAAATAATATATTTTATTATTATGTTTTAGTTTATCTAAATAACTAATTAAAATTAATTATTTTTGTCACAAAATACTTATGTGTTATTCTATAGTTTACCGTTGTATACTTTTTAATATAATCACTAGCTGTTTTCCACCTGCTTCGCTGTGTGTATAATAACATTTATTTCTGAAATTTAGACTTGTAACTCGATTCAAATATTTTTCTTTTACAGAATTAAAATTCACATAATATATGTTATTTAATGTATTATAATATATTCTGTACATTTGTTGATTGTAGCTAATATTCTTCATAAACTCAAACGTTCACCAGTTATAATATCCCCGCCAGTCTTCTTAAGATAAATGAGTATTTATGCATAAAAAGTCCTGATAAATCGATGCCGTGTGAGTATAAAGACCTTACACTCGCGCTATCAGGATTAAAAGATCAACCGTGTGTATGTGTTAAATATATTTATAAATAAATAAATTTATAAACCGAATTTTTTCTACGGATAAATAGAGATATCCTTTTTTTTAAATCATCATTACACTACCTACCACTCTTACACAACTACTGGTGTAGGTAGTGGTACGAGCAGTCGCCTCAACTCGTCCCGCTTGTTAACATATTATACACCTGATAATTATCGTTACGTGACTAGGAAATTATCCACCAACCTGGAGTGGTGCAGCGTGGTGAATTTAACTCCAACCCTCATTGTAAATTAAGAAAAGGCCTTTGACTAGCAGGTGGATATTTTCGTTTTACTTTAAAAAGACAATTATATTAAGCAAGACAATATTTCCACACAAAAACGGTGATAAGTTTTTATAACATTTTTTTAAAGAAACAATATTATCATTTTGAAAAATTAATAAACAATTAGCATTAAATTTAAAATACTACAGTATTATTATCATAGTACAACAACGTAGTTATCAACATGATTAGTATAGCATATATATCGTAACATATAACAATAGTGTATTGTTGTATTGGGGTTGTTACACCATGAGATAAAGTATGTATGCCAGCTTAACAAGAGACATATATTCAATGGTTACTGTATATTCTGGTTTCCAAGCTATTTCGACCTAATACCATACTAAATATAAGTTATTATATCTGAAATTTTTAACTAACAAATAAATATTTACAGAAGATAGATGACATAAATGCAAATTAGTTAACTTTACACCAGATCAGATTAAAGATTATTTCATAGTTCAAAAGAAGATTCTGAAGCATTATTACGGCTAATTATTATTTTAAAATAGTTTTATTATAGCTGGATATTGTGGCATTTTCACTACCAACGCAGATGTTTATGCATAGTATTTTCGAATTAATAAGTCATTTTCGCGTATTTTTGCAAATTTGTCACTGTCGCTCCAAATGCGCGATATATTTTAAGAAATATTTATAATCTTTAAAATATTGTTAAAAAAATAAAAAATTAAATTCAATGTCAAATGTCAAATGTTGTTATAGTAATTCAAAGAGAGTCATATATTCGATTTACATCCTGAAAAGTGAAAATGATGATAATAATATTAATATCGCACAAGGAAAGGAAAACTGCCATACTGGTATATAAAAACGATCGTATTAATTTTTAAGTATTATGTATTTTAAAGGCGCTTAACCGTGCTATAAGAATATCTTATAAATATTACATAGAATTTTAAATCAAAGACAAATGACAAATCAAAAGTCGGCTGCCAGGAGTAAGCTGTTATCCTGTCATTTTAGATCGATCTTACCATAATGTAGGAAGCGAAACATTAAGATAAGAATATTTAAAGCCATATCTGGAACATATTTTATAAATACAAGTTTTTTAATCATAATCAGGGTATTTATAAAATCATGACATGATACATTTTTCGTCTTACCTCACATAATAGTATTGCTATGATGACTACTAGCAAATAACGTTGCTGAAAAAAAAAAATAGAACTAGATTGCAACGCCGCCTACCAAATCCAATTGTGTATCTAAAGCATTCGGGAATCTAGTCAAAAATAAATATTATAGTTTCATTATAACTAGTTCACCTGTTTAGGAGTTCATAATAATTCAGAAGAACTATATATGATATTGTCACTCGTTGTGAAGACGCGGGTGAAATATTGAGATTTACTTTTTAGATTGTTGATATTTATAGCAATAGATAAGCTCGTATAAATTCCCGAGTCGAAATTTGGAGCCGACTCTTAGCGCCGCCTACGGTAGGACTTATGTCGGACCTCTGGGCTCAAAGTCGGTCCTAACACAAGTTACATTAGGTCCAACTTAGCAGCTAAAAATGTCACCTTAAGACTAAAATCGGACCTAAATGGAATAAAAATTTGCGCCTATAGGCGCTAAGTCAGACAACTGGGCTCTAGATTGGTTCTCTTTTAGGACTACTGGGCTCTAAATCGGTTCTATGTCATACTTGAGGGAGTTATGTCAGCCTTAAATTTCGACTCGGGTTGTAAGACGAGAGGGACATTCTTAATTAAATACTAGTTAAAATAAATAAGGTATGAAACAATGGTAAGCAGGCGTTTCTTTATGCTGTTGGCTTTCTATATGGAATGAAATATGATAATATCTGTTTATATGTTATATGTGTATATAGTTTATTTTGTGTTTGTAAAATAAATACTAAAAAAGTATTATAATAAGAGATTTGAAACGATTATAATTTTAACAACTGAATACGATTTGAAATGCCTCATCAAATTTTATCGAATCTTGTATTGTGACATGAAACTAGCCGTACCTTTTGATATGGCCGTAGGGCAAAACTCTGAATATTAACAATTTTAATATTAAGGAAACATCTTAATAGTTACTGAGGAAATAATTTTATTTTTATATTATTTTATATTTAATAATATGTATCATAAATATGAGGAAAATTTTGTTACAACTGTTTCGTATAGATTTTCGTTGAAAAAGTAAATATCTAAATAAATAAATAATAAATAAACGTGTCACACGCAACGGCCCCCAGTAGGATGTGAATCCTGTGTCGGGGGTCCGGAAACACACACAATACACAAGCACAAACGCCCAGACCATGACAAACATCTGTATGGCCTATACAAATATTTGTCATGTGCGGTGATCGAACCCGCGACCGCTAGCGCATCAGCCAGTTGCTGTGACCACTGCGCCAACGCGTCGTAAAAGCAAAAGCAAAGTATCTCTCTGAATCTAAATAAATCGAGTAAACCACAGAAATTGTTCAAGAAAAAAATACTTAGTATCCTTTTCGTCTGCAAACAAATTTATTAACAAAACAGGTTTTTTTACTTTCCAGATACACATTTGTAAAAAAAGCGAATTATAAAGTGAAACATTGAATTCGTAATATTGATTATATTTACCTTAATGTTTTGTGTTCTAGTATAAATATATCTTTAATAAGAATCAGATAAGAAAGTGATATATTTGATTCGAAACAAAAACTAACTTCCATTACTGCAATTCTGGAATTCTAATAATGATTAGGAAATGCGACATTTCGTATTGTTACGGTTGATATCTGACCGGCATTTCTTTAGACCGAGAATACCAGCCATTTGTCAATGTTCCTATTGGGGCTGTTAAAGATTTTCCTTATTTTCTTTCATTTCCGCAACATCAGCAGAACGCTCATACAAAGAACAATAAATAGTCATTGTTTTCATAACTAATCTTGTTTACGCACTTGGTACCTATATGTTTGAATTTATAATAATAGTAGGTATTTATTAAACTTTTTTTTTTTCTTTAAAATCTGATTTAATCAGAACAGGAGAATAAATTAATTTACTATATTAGTTAATATGGAAAAGCTTAATAATAATTCATTTGTTTGGACGTTTTTATTTGATTGACTAATCTTATTGTACCTAAGATTTTTTTTTATAATTAAAAAACCTATTTATTAAATAAAACATTATGCTGGGAAACATAACGATTTTATAGAAGAAGGAGAAAAGGATTGATGACCGTCAATCAGCTTAAAAAGCACAGAATGCTGATAAAATACCGGGTGTTGTCTTGTATCAAAATAGAGGGCAATAATAACATCACTTCACATTCACTTTTTATTTTATTTGAATATCTGCTATATGAGCGGTTATGTATCAGTGGAAAGAATTGATACGAGAAGGTCTTTGGTTCAAATCTGGAATTGCACCACTAAATTGTCAAATGCTAAATTTGGCTCACCCAGATGATAGAGGAAAACATCGTGAAGTTACATATATATGTGTCGGAAAAAAAAAACTTAGAAATGTATATTCGCCAATTGGCAGTGGAATTACATAGCGGTTTAAGCTCCTTTTTTTGGGGAATCCATTTACAGATAATATCCAGTACGCCCGGGTAGGCAGTCACAGAAGGTATGTTAGACTCACCACTTGAGTATGCAATACCGTAATAAACCCCTTCGGGAGCCTTCAACTGCTTTAGTTGGAGAGTCCCGGATCTGCAGGCAACAGAATCCCTCCACCGACAGGCTGACCTCGGCGAAAAGGCCAGACTTGTCCTCCATGGGGACTGTCCGGCTTACCTCTGAACAGTCCCGATAACGCTGTGTCTAGCTAGCCCAACACGGGCACAGGGGCGTTACAGGAGGTGCATTAAGTAGCGCCTCCTACGCACCCCCATTCTTCACCCCGTTCTTCACCCGCGGATGGAGGCCACGTCGGCGGCCTCCTCTCTCACTTGCTCGTCAGCCTCCTTCTGGGACATTACTGTCACCATAAATGGGATATCACCCATAAACGGGTTCTCCTGCAATACAAAAAAAGGACTTGTTATATTAGTAAGGATGATAGGTAGTGAAATTAATTAAAGCTCCATATTTTTAATATTCAATATAGTTGGATAAATACTTTACTGTTTTTATAAAAGCCGTAAGATACGAAAAAAGAACATATATTATCAACATTATTGTAAGTTTTTGAGATATTTCGATGATTCCTTTGGTTATTTAGATTGACATCATGAGTTCTTTTAGTTTTCACTTGTTTAATAATCGACAACACGGTTCTACATGTAACGTTTAAAGTATGAAAACAATATATTCATTAAACATTTACGTTTTCAGTACTAACACTATAAAGGTCAGAGTTTTGTTTGATGATTTCAATAACTCTAACAATTTCATTGGTCGGCGTAGACAATGTTTCACGTGAAAAAGAGCAAAATAATACTATCGCTAATAGGGTCATACTAAAAATCATAAGTGTCACCGATTCTGAAGCATGAGAATTCAAATGAAATCACGATTTACGTCTAACTTTACAATAAAATCGTTACAACATTTTAACGCTGTAACTTTTAACGAATTTAACAAAAGTGATTTCATCTAACTGTTCCGTTGAAAGAAAACTTCAATAAGGAACTACAAAATGCTCAAACGTTATCAATTGAAAGACAAAACTAACATATAGACAGAGTGAGCAACCGGGTCAGGCGGAAACTTGCAGCGGGGGACAATAGTGACGTCACTTCAGTTAATGTATTGCTTGTTCTTTTAGCTCGCTTAACACACCTAATACCCCTACTACGGTCGAACTTGACGATAGTCTGAATCTAGAAAATATATTTGAATTTTTTTTTTTTAATTGTTGGTAAAATAAAAATAATTTTTTATATCATTAAATTACCAGTTATTCATCTACCTAATCAATATTTACTTTACAAGAGCTGAAAGTATTTAGATTTGCTTTCTAGATGTGATTTTAATCGCTTCGGCCAAATGTAAGCTGTTGAATTTTACATTCAAATGGCAAAATTATTTATTTATTTATTTTTTCTTTATTTCACACTACAAATTTATTGCAAATCATAGTTACAAGTTAAGAGCTATGGCTAATTAGCCATTTCTTCCAGGCAACCCAAATAAAAAAGTATATATATATATATGACGGTATTTAATTTTATCAGTCAGAGTCTTGTATTCACGAGATTGTACAGAAAAAAATTGTAAAAGGTTAAAGTGGCAAAGGAACCTCAACCTTTTCCTCCATCATTAGGCCAGGCAGAGCAACGAGCCTTACAGACAATTGAGGAGGCTTAAGTTCACCAGAATACTTCGACTTATCCGATCAACTAAGAAAATCATAATCGTCAGCGACATAAGTTTATACTGTATTTCAAATGTGTAAACAAAACTTACTTAAAAATGTTGTATGAGATCTAGAACAAGTGGTAATATCTATCCAAACAACTTAATTTTAGGTTTACGAGCGAATCTGGCGGGTGAGCGGACGGCTTAAGACTAATTATTGCTTGAAAGCCCGGCTATTACCCATTAAACCGTATTATGTATTTCAAAGTAAATAGTGCAACGGATTGTAGCTTTTGTTGCATTAAAAATACAATTGCAAAAGAAATACTGATGTTATATAAACAGAGTGATCTATTAAGATAGGTCAGTAAAGAAAATTTAAAAGTATTAGAGATAGGAAAGTTGTTGAAAGCGATGGTTTTAATGATAAGAAAACTGCATTCAGGATTTATTGAAAAATTTTAAGCTGTTCGGTAATAGAATTTATATCTTACTCCAAGTCTTTTAGAATTTTTACCTACTAATCTAGTATAATAAATAATTGTATACATGTACACTATTATTAAAAATAAAGAAATATTTTATTTACATAATTTAGTCTTAATAATTAATTATTATTGATAGTCATGAATATAATATAAAAGAAATAAGCGCAGTCCTACGTAAGGAATACTACAAGAACTGAAAAGATGCGTCATATCGCAAAAAAAAATTCTTAGAAGTAATATCATACGCTAAGCTTATGAAAAAGGACTTCTTTTCAATAATATTCAATTTTATTGTGCCCGGTACTATGATATTATAATTCTGTTTTTTTTAGGTATTTATAATATCATTTTAATAACATGTCAGTAATTTAAATAATAGCAGATGAAAAAATTTACAATACAGTACAAATCTTATTAATTTAAATATTTTATGAAACTATCTTATACATGTACCGAAGTAGGACCATGCTGCTTGCAGCTGAATGGGCCGGCGCGCCCGGGGAAGTACTTCGCTCTCACTTAACACCGACGTGAAATGACGGCACTGTCGTCGTGTTTCGTTCGGTATGTAAGAGATCCGGTGGCCCATCCCTTCCCTTCCCTTCCCTCCACAGATCCGGTGGAACATCCTTCCCCACCCTAAAGGCCGGCAATGCACCCGCTAATCCTCTGATGTAGCGGGTGTCTATGGATGTCGTTTTTACTTAGCACCAGGTGAATCGACTGTCCGTTTGCTCCCTCTAATATAAAAAAAAAACATGTATATACATTAAATTAGTTAAATAATTCAAATATTTACATAATTTTCATGATTAAGAAATGGTTGGGAATGACGCTCAATTAAAAAAATTCGGCATTCGACTGTTGCAACCACATTTTTATCATGTATTTACGGTTAAAGAACATGGTAAAAGAGATATATGTAAATTTCTAATAAAATCAGCTATATTTGAATATATTATTCTTTAGTTTAATAAAAAGAGAAAAAATTGAAAATCAAGAGCCACGAGTTGAAACGAGCCTCTCAAATTCGGGTCTCCGAATAATGTATACAACTGATTCAATGGTAACTACATATCTGAGCTTAGTACCTAATAGGCGTACTTATTGCTTTAATCGTAGTTTTAATGTATACTTTATAAAGTCATTTATAAATAGAAATACTGGTTAGTAAAATAAGTGTCAAAATGAAAACGCTTTATAAGCAGTTACTCAGTTTTATAAGCTTATAAGCATCTGTTAAACAAACTGAGCTCGCCCAAACGGCTGTATTTAACTCGTAAATCGCTGGATTAAGTGCAATTTTCGTACGTAATTGGCCCTTTGTGTTTAATTACTTACCACATTACTGAAAGGATTCACAGATCTAAATAAAATACAATAATTAAAGGGTGTATTACGTGTCTATATTTTCTGATTTGGAAAAGGGATTTCGAAATTTACAATTAAGTTCGTACTTTAATGCCGATGTGTTTAATCGATATTCATAACGACGCGTTGGCGTAGTGTTTACGGCAAGTGGCGATTGCACTAGTAGTCATAGTTTCGATTCCCGTTCATGACGAATGTTTATATTGACCATACACATAATTGTTTATATAAGTAATCTATCCGTTTGTGTTGATAGGATCCCAGACTCAGGATTCTCATCGTATTGGGAGCTGTTGAGTTTGAAGCGTTTATATATTTACATATGAATATACTCGTAAGAATATTACATATTGCGTATGATTTGTCATAACTATATATTCGACAAGAATCAATATGTTCGAACTCCACTGAGAAAGTGAGTCAGCGTCTGCGTGTCCCCTCGTGGCCAGCCGCCGCAGGCGACTTGCTCGTCTCACCGATCATACGATCCTACGTCACGATGGATACTATGCCTCGCCTTCTGGGCTGACTCCTTTAACAGTATGTTATAGATTTTTAATTAGAAAAGAATATACATTATTTAAAAAAAGAGACTAAAAGAACTACAAATGAACATATAAACATAAACAGAGACGCACGGAATACTAAAAACATTTATGATTCACGTACCTACCAGGCAGTTGCCACGACTCCTGCGCCAAGATGGCACATGTGTCAAAATAATCTTTAACTTCAAGCTCATTCAAATGAATTATATATCTTATAAAAATATTACGGTGCAGTTTTTAACGTTAAAGTTATCAAAAGAAAGCAGAATTGTTAGCAATAGGGATAATTTTGTTTAACAATATGAATTGAAGCAGATTGTAGTTTGTTATTTATATTTAAATAACATATCTTTATTTATCTTTATATATGCCGTTAAAACTAATATCTAACATTAAATTGTAGTTGAGTTTTTTGCTTTATTTGAATACGCTCATCTACAAGTCTAGAACTTAAAGTATTATATTTCATTATTTATGGAAGCAGAAAAGAGTGCAAAAATAATCACAAATGTAGATAAACACACGCATGTATTAGTATATTAAATAATTCAAATGAACTGCTGAGACCGGGCAAAACGGCCTCTTTTTTCTATTTAATAATTCTTCTTCTATCACTGCGTACTGATGGATAATTTCCTTACTAAGAATAATGATCGTTGTCAGGTGCTTATGATAATAACCTGGACTGACTTTAAGTTTTACGTTCAAATAATTCATTATCTTTAAAAAAAAAGGCAGCATTAATCTGGCTTTCTTGGCCGGCACCGACACCAAAAATAACTGATCATAAATTGTCATAGGTATCACAATAATTTCGTTCAACATTCTTTTATGCTCCTTGTTTTGAAGTAATTAAAATATTATAATTGACAGAGTATCATAATTATATTGTTAAATGTTTATCGACACGAAATATTTACTAATCTTCAGATTTATCGCCCTATTTTTGGTGAGCGTATAACCTAAAGGCGCATAAATCAATTTATTAAAATCACGTTAAAATATGTTAATCGAGTACAAAACGAGCGCAGTACGTTGTCGTACGCAAAAGAAAATTAATGAACTCTTTAGAAGTGTTTAATAACATTTCGTGCGGAGCGAAAAGATTGTTAAGATTGACGATGTGCACAAAAGTATAGAAACGAAATGTAGTTAAATTTGTATAGTTCGTAACTGACTGCATCAACTTAGCTACAAATTTTTCAGAAAAACGGCGTAAAGTAGAACTGATAAAATCGGAATTAAAGAGAAAACTGATATGCCTATTTCTCATACATATATATCTTCATATCGCATATATATCATAATGCCCCTTTTCCCATTTTAATCTCCTCTTTATCTCTACGTAGGTCACTCGATAAGTTTTGAGACAAGAAAACACTTTACAAGATATTAATAATATTTGTTATAATTTTTTTCTAAATACTCTCCTTCATTCTCTATACAAAGATCAATTCGTCTAAGGCTCTAAGCCAACTTTTAAAACACTTTTGCTAGTCTTGATCCGATAAGTCCAAAATTGCTACTTTTTAGGCGGCCACGGCCCCTTCGGCATACGAAAAAAATTCCCATTTATTTTTTCCGTGATTATCAGGGAAAAAAAAGAAATCACAGGGAGCTAAATCAGGAGTCTACGGTGGATGGAACAAGGTTTCAGCACCGGATCCCTCAAGAAACGCTTTTGTTCTGAGGGACCTATGTGACGAAGCATTGTCGTGATCCAACATGATTCTCCGAAGCCTAGTCTTTGGTCTCCTCTCTCACAGAGCTTGGAAAACTTTCACCAATGATACTATTGTATACCATTCCGAGTTAACAAATCTATGATTTTTCAAAATTGTTGTTGACACATGCTCGCTGCGAGAAAAAAAAAGCCACCATTTTTTTACCAATCTGACGAGTTCTTTGTAGCTTCGTCGGCAATTTTGCTTGTGTAAAGACCAATACTCTCATGTTTTCCGGATCATATTGATAAATTACGTTTTGTATCCTGTGATTATTTCCAAAATACGTACGTTCTGTTTTCAAATCGTAAAGTCATTTCGCGGCACCAATCCACACAGACCTGTTTGTCAGTGTCTGCAAGCAAACGCGGAATCCAACGACAACAAAACTTTCTCACTCCAAGATGCTGATGCAAAATAATATTAACGCTTCTCGAAATGACGCCAAGAATCTTCTTATAGTTCACACATTTTCTGCAGTTAATGCCATTTGGGGGCGAGCACTTCTATGGTCATCTTCGAGGTTGGTTGGTTTTACCCCTTTTAAAGTCACTGAACTAACTGTTGCTCGAAATGGGGCAAACTCCCCTAACGCTGATTATAAAGGTTAAAGGTTAAGTTTTTAGTTAAACCAAAATTAAAATGATATAATATCATAGTGCGCAAATGAGAGTAGTTAAGCTCCATCGTTGCAAAGAAAAACGTGAGAACCGTCGGAGTTAAATGACTGAAACATCATAATTTTTTAAAACCAGCAACCTGGCTAATTGCGTTCTATTTTTAAATAAATTTACTTTTTTAAATATATAATTTAATGCATTCTATTTTTAAATTACGAGCCTCTCAAAACTTATCGAGTGACCTACGTACAATCAGTGACTCGTTTGTGGCTCCTCTAGAGTTCCAAGTGTTTATGGAAAACGATGATAATTTAATTCTGAGTTACCCAGTAGTTTATGTACTAACAAATTCCATAAAAAAAACTACCTTCATTGTAATATAACGTAAAATACAATAATGCGACCAATTATTATAATATATTTTCGCACAAATACGCATATAAGAAATATACACACGGTTATATTCAGAAGTTTACCACAAAAATCCCTACCTAATAGCAACACATCACATACAAAACAAATAAATAACATTAACAAAACAAAAGATTTATTTGAATAGTAATCGAACCACAATACTGGACCGCAATAATAATATACGTTTAGAAATAAATTTCGATGAGGTATAACGTATTCGTGAATAAATTGAAATGTCTATTCATGCACGAACCTACCTGTGATTAATGGCAGCATTTATCAATTATTTATGATAGCGATACAAGCGCTTTGTGAAACATCAGTGCTGCTAAAACAACGGCTATGCCTTAGGAACGTTTTGAGGTGCACTTTGCAGATTATGTCTTTATAATTAAAAATAACTAATCACAAATAAATAATGCTCTAATTCTAAGTATATTCTCTTCCGTTTACGTCTATAATAATATTATAAAGCGGACAAGCTATTTTTATATTTTAGCTTCATAGCTGCATTAATCCGCTCTTTGTAAACTTAAATTATTATCAAGGAATTTATATCATAACTGGAACGCTTACTTAATAAAATTGTATATTCAAATATGCACCTTGAAGGTTTGACATAAGGTTGACATTGGCCTATAACATGTAAAGTGAAAAATCGTTCCGAGCATTTCATTGACTACTGGTATTTTGTCTCTTTCTTACGAGAGTTGCCTTGAATCCATGGTAGAAAGAGATGCAATCCCGGCTGTAGGAACGTTTTTTGAGTGCACGTGAGCATTCCAGTTTTTTGTATATAAATTCCTTGATTATTATACATATGGAGAGAACACAGATAAAACAGGACATTTGATATACACAGATAAAACGGGACATTTGATATTTGTCAGCACGGACAACAAATCTCTGAAATGTTTTATATTTTTTTAAAAGAATAATTATATCATCATCATCATCTTTTAGATAAATTTATATAAAATAATAGATACCTATTCATAATCATGAAACAGTTTAGTACAGACACAGTGTCATAATGATTCGTATTTTATTAAAAATAAATCTTAAAAAAAGAACAAAATCAAACTTTATTATATATACAAGAATTTTTGTCACGTAAAGATTTCTGACAGGTACTTTTTTTTGTCTATTTTAAACTCAGAATTCACAATAACTGTAAAAGATACAAATAATAGAATTTATTATCCACCATAATTTCGTACAATTAGCCGCCAAAATTAGCGTCAACCACAAGCGTCGATTTAACAGTTTAGTACAGATTAAAATAAATTAGCGACCATTGAAACAAACTATCGATTCTTTACCACTTCACTTCACCTTTCATTTATTAAATCATAAAAATTTGTTCAAATATCGTGATATGGGGTTTGGAATATATAAGACATCTGCTTCCTTCTTATTATTCTGGAAGGAGGGACGTAGATTGTGAGACCCTCAAATATTTTACGAGAGATATATTATGTAGTCTCACTCAACAATACTATCTTTATTCATATGATCAAAAAAGGTTTTAATACTTTATAATTTATAAAAAAAATGGAAACGACGTCGAAATGAAGTCGAAAACGACAACATACAATATGTAGGTTTATATTGATTTTAACTAAAAAAATATTTTCTTCACAATAATATACTAAAATTATTGAATTTTAATTTCAGATCTTACTAAATATTCTTAGCAAACAAAATTAGAAATATAATTACAACAGTAAAGCTACTTATAGATGGATGTGAAGTTACCTAGAAACTTCTAAAGAGAAAAGAATTTCTATGAAATACACTATTACACAACTTTAAAAAAGAAAGATGTCATACCATAAATATTTGTAATACGTAAGCATTAATAAATGATTATGATTTGTGTCATTTAATCAATTTCAATTAAAAATCTCGGGTTATTAAACTACCTCGGACTCTATTAAAATTATTCTATACTCTTGATTATCAATGATTGAAATTCGCTTTCTTCTGTGAGGTCTTAATAAAATTTAATTGGTTATTGCTTGCAGATATTGCTGATGTATAAAAAAAATATAAATATATTGAAATATTGTATACGAAATGCATATAAAAGAAACATTCAGTCATTAAATACATGAATCTTCTTCTTTTTAACGTCATTCGGTTAGAAAAATAATGCGAGCTAAAGAACATACAGACTGTAGATAACATTAGCAAAATAAATCTTGGGTATCAAAGGGCTCTTATTCAGTCCGTCAATTTCTCGATCAACTAGTTGAGCGATTTGTTGTAATTGGATGATACAGAGAATATATTATTAACTATTACTTTATCAGGAGATAATCGAATTCTAGATTGGATTACGTTTCTAGATTAGTTGTTATTTCGGAGCAACGAAGAGGCTT
Organism: Euphydryas editha; assembly: GCA_036937285.1. Classification (NCBI taxonomy): domain Eukaryota; kingdom Metazoa; phylum Arthropoda; class Insecta; order Lepidoptera; family Nymphalidae; genus Euphydryas; species Euphydryas editha. The sequence continues at coordinate 8,840,626 of JAUPFZ010000025.1, forward strand.
AAGATATTGCCTTTCCTGTTCATTATTTAAACGTTATTATAATGTTTTATTGGGTATGATACTTATAGAACTAAAAGTAATGGACCGAAGTATAAATTCGTAATATCGATTAATTAATAGTAAAAATATTAAACTGTATATCTGAACGTAAAAAATACACTAATATTGACCGCTACAAAAACACATGTACTTCGATCTTGGTGTACCTAAGTTTTTTCAAAAAACATTAATATATATAAGACATTTATAGGTATAAAAATTTTCAATACGCATTAAACTTTCGATATTCTAAATAGAACTAAAATATAACATACTATTTCCAGTTTGCCGTGTTTGAACTGACAGGCGCAAATAAAATAACGATTGTGTCACCATCATAACCAAACATAACCAAATCCAGATAGAACCGGATAAAACAGGATAGAATCGAAACGGACCAGTTTGTTTTAAAGGTTTCTGTCTCTGAATTTTTCACCTTTTGCATAAGGATATAAATGTAGTGACACTGAAACTTTTTAAAGTCTATAATTCATTTTTTTTAAATATATATATATATATATATATATATATATATATATATATATATATATATATATATATATATATATATATACACCATAAATTAGACAAAAAGTAATTATTGTCTAATTTATGGTGTTGTATTTCAATAGTTAAGAAATAGTGTAAAGATTTATATCTATTTGTTAAACAATTGCCCTAATCAAAAAAAATAAAATGTCAAAAAATTATAAAATGTCATTGGAAAACATGAATATACTTTACATATATAACCGAAACAGGCGAATCTTACAATCGACACATACGATGCGACATACTACTACCACAACATATTCCGATTTTTCCGGAAAAATATTGGAAAATGTTTGCCTCTTGGGCCGATTGATTTGATTTGTACACCTCCAGAACGAATGCCTTCCTAGTTACGAATCAGTCCCCTCTCGAAAGGTAAATATGAGTACATAGCTTACAGCAACCTTTTGTTTTGTTAGATACGTTCTTACAAATGCAAATAACTACTGAAATATCAAGTATCTATTTTCAAAGATGTAATATTAACATTTAAAAACAATCAAAGGCTTACAACACGATATCAACGAAACTCATGAAATCTATTATTAACCACAGAGTCGGTTGAGACTTAATACATCAAAAGAACAATTAAGATGGAATCAAGTGAAACAACTTGAGCTAAACTATTTTGTATTTACTGTTTGTGATTGAGTAGATTGTGCGGTGTTTAAAGACTTCCAAAAATAATAAAAAGATTATTATTATTATTAATTTATTTTATAAATATTTATATATTACAAATATATAACTTACTGTCTTGCGCCCGCGGCTTCGCCCGCGTGGTTTTATTGAAAAAAGAAGCCTATGTCATTCCACAGGTTTCAGACTATCCGTATCAAATTCTCACAACAGCTCAGTAACAAAGGCTATCATACATAACAACGTTCCTCCACGCTCGCATAGTGCACAATATTAGTGACAACCGTTCTGGTGTAGTGGTCGCGGGTTGGATTTCCGCTCGAGGCAAATATTTGTTTCCGGTCTGAGTGTATGTCCTTGTGGGCCTCCCCACCGTGCCTCGGAGAGCACGTAAAGCCGTCGGTCCCGATTGTTACCATAAAAACCTGATGGTGATCGTTACTCATGATAACGAAAATTATCTACCAACCCGCAGTAGAGCGTTGTGGATTATGCTCCAAACTTTCTCCTACATGGAAAAGAGGCCTATGCCCAGTAGTGGGATATTTACAGGTCAATTCAAAATTAGTATCGCAATTAGTATACTATACTTTTTTCAAATCTAAAAATTGTACAGATCTCAACGGAAGTTCTAAAATTTTAGTTCGCGAAAATAGTAACGAGTTTTTATGTCCAAAATTAACGTTCACAATTCATTTCGCGCTCGCTGAAGGCAAGAATTGTGAGTACGGGTGCATTTGTTGAAAGAAATCCCAAGGTATTTTCTAATTTTCGCTAACTACAGAACCAATAGCAAGGGATTAGAAGGACTCGTTACTTTACCTCTTAATTAAAGTGGCATGTGTTAAATACATTTCAATTTAATGTTGCTTAAATTACTTATCGTTTAGAGTATGTAATATAGAGCTTAGAGTATGTAAGATATTGATCCAAAACAATTTGGAATGTCTACTTCTTATTTTTAATTTTAATAATTTTTTCATTTTAAAATTGCGTTTGCGTTTTTGGTACATAATTTTATGATAAATATAATTATTTTTAAACGCATGAATAAACAAGAAATCATGTCAGTTATTTTATTACAGAAATAACACTTTAAATCATAAATTTATATCAAAATATTGTACATGCTACTTTTGTGTATTTTTACCAAAAAATAAAAGTCAAAGTAAGACAAAAGTCTAAGTAAAATTAGCAAACGAGCAAGTGGTTCATATCGTCGGTAGTGGTCAGCCTGGAATTTCACTTTCACTTTTGTACACGTATATAATGTATAATATATTCATATTACAGCACATAACTTTCTGCAAGAAATAAACATTATTCCAATTAAATTTTATCACAATCAACTAAATGAATTTTGACCATAATAACATAAAAGAAAGCTGACATACAAATACAAACAGTAAATTTCATATATTTCATACTAGAATTAACGTATCTCCTTATTAATTCCAATCCGGTACCATTTAATTAATCGTAGTGCTTATGACATGTAAATTATTCCTTAATATCAAAGCTGAGGATTCAGTTGGAATCTGAGATTGAATTGACGCGTAGCAGTCGTTGATTAACCGTTTAAACACTGATATTCTAACGTGAATTTATCATAGATACGCTAGATTTGGAATAAAATATCACAACCTATCTATCTATTCTAATTGTATATTTAAAAGGAAAAGCATCCCTTACTATATTTTTCAAAACATAATCATAGATATCTACAAATTGATGACGGATATATTTTCTTTTTTCAATTCTTACTACTAGTTCACACTCTCCTTATTATTATTTGTATTATACATCGTTCAAATGTTCAATCGTTAATAAAATACTTTTTATTCTTCTACTCAAGTTTAAAAACATTTTTTTAAACTTGTAGTTGATGACACTGGACGTTAATAGAGTCTTTTGAAATAATGATTCATTAATTAAATTTAATTAATTAATTTTAGTCCCATTCAAAATGGGAGAAAATAAGAATTTTCTTTGTCGATCTAAGTTGGAATTTACTTAAATATTTTTAAATATATTTCTTATGTACACACGGTCGTCTGTTTCTAAGGTAGGCAACTTAATTAGTTTTAGGTAACAGACGACTGATATGCATTTAAATGGAATTAATATACATATAAATTATATATATAATAATCCTCAATTACGCCAGGAAGCCAGTTATATTAATGTATAAATCTGTATTCATCTCAATAAAAATATTCCATGAAATATCACGGATTCATTAGGGACAGCCACTTTTCAAATCACCTCCTTTAATATTAAAAACATAATATACTTTATCCGTAAACTTTCACTTTTATCCGTAAATAATCATATTTCCAAAGAACGAGAAATTTAATTAAAAACAACAAATGACTTAAGAAGGGAAATGGTAATGAAATTTGAATGGAAACTAAATGAGACTTCTATTATTATTCATGCAAATGTATAAACTTTCGAGTTTGTGTGACAAGGTGACGCGATGGAGTTACTTCGAAACTTATTATTTCACTGAATTCAAAAACAGTTTAATGTGAAAATATGATTTATATAAAAGATTATTATTTATAAATTGAAGCGATTACCAAATATTCAATTAAATATAACACAATTATAACGAAAATAGTTCCATAGTACAATTAAATAAATAAATAAAAGTCTCACACTCAACAACCCCCAGTAAGATGTAAATCCTGTGTCGGGGGTCCGGAAACACTCACAATATACAAGCACAAACGCCCAAACCACGACAAACATCTGTATGGCCTATACCGCTAGCGCATCAGTCAGTAGCTGTGACCAGTGCGCCAACGCGTCGTCAAATTATTAACAATATTTCGTAAAATAACATGCACGTAACAACAGTACATATTTAAAATTTTAAATAATACACTGAATACTGTCAATAAAAACTATTACGCAATATATAGTCGAATTCAATCCAGTAGTAATTTGTCATAAGATATTAACGTAATCTTATCGACATGATATCATTGATTCTACAGTCAAAATTATTTCTTATTCAATAACTTTTGAAAACTAAAACTAAAAGTACCTTTTCCAATAAGTAAATGTGTATACGCCAATCAAAACGATGAACTAATCAATGAAAGTTATTGTCGTATTAAATAAATAGATAAATAAATTAACTTCTTACATTCACCAGCTCTCAGTACCATAAAACCTTTTGTCGGAGATCTGGAAACACTCACAACACAAACAAAAACCCCTATACCATAACAAACATAATTATGTCTGGTCTATATTAAGATTTGTAAAGGAATGAAAACCCGTGAAAGCCAGTTGTTGTGACAACTGCGCCCACCCGTCGTTAATTTATAAAGTCGTAATCATATTGGTAACTCATCCTTCCTTATGTAAAATTATTAAGCTAAATAAATTTCAATTGTAAATAAATTTTGTGATTGTTCTTATATAATGTCACTGAACGTAGATTGTTAAAACTGTTTAAATATGTTTGTGAAATGTAAGGGTAACTATTACGGCTTAGTATGGTTTATTGTACCTACGGTCTTTAAAATTCTATTAAGTTTTAATTTCGACCGTACCGATTAAACTTCTTCGTCTTTTCTCTATTCTACGTAACACTGCAAAATCATCACTTCTATTTATCAATATTAAAAGCCATTATCCCGAATGAAATTATAAATTAAATTTTTTTTTGTGAAATGCATCAAACAAATGGAAAAGGTTCTGCCAACTTCTTCAACTGCTGTTCTTCAAACTGCTGCCAGTAATACGAATATAATCTAAGCAGTCGCTTTAAAAGCTTTGTAACTTTTTTACAAATTCGTGTTAAAAAATATTCATTCAAATCTTTTTTACGACTTTTTAAGTTATTTCCGTTGTAGCTGTGCAAAAATCATATTATTATGTAAATACCTTCGTTCCGATCTCTGATTCGCATTGTGCAACTTATGCTCTGTAGATAGCTATGCTAATTTTACGACACGTGTTATTTCAAAATGTTTATATAAGCTTACTTCTGTGTTAAGCTTAAATAGCTTTTCTAATGTCATGTATGTAAATGACAAAATCCAAATAAGTGTTACTTTTTAAAAAGGAACATAAATTTCTTAGAAATAGAATGCATCATTTCTCGAATTCAAAAAAAGAAAAAACGAAGTCATATGTCATGTATTATATCGATTAATTTAAATATTTATCATAAATTAACATTACATTTTTGATTATGTATTTATAAGCTGCACTTAAATACAATTTAACATTGATAGTTCTACTTTTTTCAATGCAATTTATGAGACATATTTCAAAGATTCCCATGCAGTTTTCATAATTAAAAATAAGTAATATAAATAAAATCGAATGTAAACAAAATCTAAAAATACATTCTACAAACTGTATTATAAATATAATATATAAAAAATATAAATAATCATATTTTTGCATTAAAATATATAACATGTGTACTGCAGGTATATTATTATTGGAAAATTGGGAAAATCCAAAACAGAACATATAAAACATAATAATAAAAAGATATTAAATAAGTTCGAATTTAGCTATTTGTATTTTAAGTATTTCGTCCATGCAGAAATATTAAAATTTTATAAATAAAATGTATATGTATAATGTAAATGTATCACTATCAATATCCTCAAATATAAATACTCGTAAAGTCACGAACTCAGCAGCCTTTGTATAAAATGAGCTAGTACTTTTCCCACGTCTTTGCGTAACTTTGTTATATCTGATTATCTCATTTGGCGAAGACCGCGGCAATAATTTAGAGTTAGTCGCACTAAACTTCCTGCAGCTGAAACTGAGTTTCTCAAAGTTCACGCTTCGATTCCCAGAGAGGGACCGACGAATAAAATTCAATGATATCATTTAACTTCATAAACACACTTGATATGAAATTGCTAAGCAGAACTTTCAGAATCTTCTAGCTTAACGAAATAATTTTATTACTAATTTTACTTAACTATATACTACGAGTTGTATTACATATAATTAAAAATAAGTTTCGCAATAAAAAGAATAGTTAAAAAATTTCTAATTGTTTTATATACTTTTATCAAATATTCCCAGTTTTTTTCTTTTCTTTTTTTTTATAAACTACTAACAAAACCGAATAAAGAAAATAAGAAATTTGTAATAACAAATATTCGAAACAATCATAAAAACCTTTTAATCATAATAATATTTTAATTCAACTATTTTAATATATCGTGTATAGAGTTTATTCTCACCAAAATCTCAAGTCTGTTCTTGATTTATCCCTGTCCCCTGTTTTTTGTCGCAGGGGAATCCATTTACGGATGGTATCTAGGACGCCCGGGTGGCAGTCCTAGACCTATGTCGGACTCGGCACTTTGGAAGTGCAATACCGTATAAACCCCTGCGGGAGACTTCAGCCGCTTTAATTGGAGGGTCCCGAACTATCCCTGTCCCCTACTTCACTGCCTTCCAAAGTATCCTGGAAAGTACTTTTATCCACCTACGGAAGGGATCATTTTCTAATCATTCTCTCTATAACTCAAACGTCTCTTTTACAAATTACTCCAAAACCCGTCCCTTAAAAATAAAAACTTTTTGACTAATATGCCAATGCTGCGTCTTTTGATAGCATATATGATTTTCCTCCTAATTTTAAAGGTGATGGATATGTCCTTATTCACTGCAACCAATTTTCAACTTATCATTTATACAGTTGATAAATATGTTGAGCAATTTAAAAAGGTTTTTTATTTTTCCACAGAGATGAGTATTTTAGTTCCCTAACAAGTGATAGAACAGGAGCAGAATAAACATACAAACTATCCATGACAAATGAAAAATTCATTAAATATCACCGAATTAAAGCTAAGTTAAGCTAATTAAAAGGCTAACGTGTAAAAAAGTTGTTGTACTAAGTTATGTGAAATCCATATTACATCCAGGTCACTCTGGTGTTCCAGTTAATGAGCATGCAAATTCTTATGCTATAGATCATCCATTCAACTTGGTTCCCTAGGCAATTTTTATAATTCAAATAGTTTAATCCTTTTTGCTTTTTCTTGTATATATATATATGACGAAATAAAATGAAATTTAAAATATATCTGCTGAAGGTTTCTAACATAGAGTAGCTGTACATAGATCACTTGTTAGTGATCCAATATTTGGGTATGTTTATCATATTTTGAGTGTTTGTGATGTTTTAGATTAAGGGATAGTCATAAAATACCTAATATTTATACGGTCTCCAAATTTCAATTGAGCGCGGAATCTCGGCCGCACCCATTAATCTCCTTCCGTGTCTTCTTTATTCATGTGGTATTGGTGATTTCATTAACTCAAAAGAATGAATCAATAAATTGAACAATAATTATAATGTCAACGATAGACCACTGATTAACCATAGTAACACAATGCAATCGCAAAGGAGATGGATACGATTCCATACATTCTTGGGCCAAAATGTAACGAAATGAAAATGGTATCAATTAATGCATTCAGGCTTATAGATCCCTCGCTGATAATTCTCTATATTTTGGCTATCTGAAAGCGGAGTTATTAAACGTTTTGTAAAAATGAGGTTATGTTACAATGTCAATTAAAAAACCCGATCACTAAGTTCTTAAAGCACTAATGTTTCTTACATTTAGTAAAGAATGTTTGAAAACTCATTACAAATATCAATAACTTGAAAAACTAATAAATATTGTTCAGAATAAAAAAAAACCTTTGAATGTATTTCATACTTAATATTCTTCTTCTATTATTATTAAAATGTCATCTAGGAAATGTAGGTAAAAAATGTCAATGTCAAATGTCAGTCAGTTGTTAGCTGTCACTAAAAATATGATTTATTTTAAATCAATACGAAATCGATATTATTTTTAAATATTAAATGATATTTTCGCTATTAATGTAACTGAATTTAAATGAACTTTATCGTTTACAACTTCAATATTGTGCATCTAAATACTTTGAGTTAATTAACTAGTAGAAACCTTTCTTTTTTTAATTCTGTAATCGATTTTAGTTGAATCGATACCCGATTAATTTGATTAAAACAATCTTTTTCATTTTTCTACGCTCCCAGATTCAGAATGAAGTTGATTTTTTATATTGTAAGATAAAATAATATAACCAATTTTTTAAACCATATCTCTACTTATTACATTTTGGCCCAAAAGTCCCCATCTCCTTTCTGACTCGTGTTACAGGTAGATTATAAAATAAATTTGAGAACCGGTGCTCTTTACCTATCCAAGTGAAGGCGAACTTTTCATAAATTTCCACTAAAGCACAGAAATACTATAATATTTAATATTTCATTCTTACAAGTTACAATTGCAGCAGTTATTCTCATTTTATTGGTTAATTATTTAAAATGATAAATATTTTTATACTCTATATGTGTCTATGAATTTAAAATATATTTATATTTATAGAAATCGACAGATTATTTTTTTCATGTAATTTTCTTAAATAAATACAAAAACACCTTGATCGATTTGGCTTTTTTTTGTCGTAAAGATAATAGTTTGAAGTACATATGGTATCTTACTTGTATTTTTTTATATAATACATGTCTAGATTCCATATTGCTTATGACATACATCACGAATTTTAAATTCGACGCATCAATAATTATATTTGTGTGTGTCTAGGATGTTACATACTCGCATAACCTCGCATAATCACGTTAGTTTGCGGATATAGGAATATCAGGTTATAATTGTTCTTTTAAAAAACCAACTAAATCATTATTTAGTTTTACTGTACAGGTATAATATAATTTTTAATTTTTACATTATAAATTCTTGGTATTTAAAACTTTTTTTTTATAATTTAACTTTTTTAGTGTAAGCACTGCAAATATCAGGTAGTAACTATCACCAGCAATAAACTTTAATCACTTTAGATTTTCTATCAGCCTCTGTGAAGATCTCTGGAATATCCCCACAGTTAATAATCAGATCATCATCTTATTTCTACGGACCACCAAAATTATGTACACTTTCAAAACAAAAAAAAAAAGAAAGAAAACAATATGAGTTTAGTTTTTAAGGAATTTCTTTGATTTTCCTGACATTGTATCATCTTATAAATATATAATGTTTTGGTTAGTGTGAGATCATCTCTAAAGCCGTACCATTAGAAACAAAATAATATTATTTCAGTAGGTTTTCAGTTATCAAACGTACAAAAATACACACAGATAAATATAGAAACTCTTTCTTTATTAAAGTCGGTTAAAACTGGGATTTTTTACGTAATTTAAATAATAATATAAAGTGAAGTTTAGAGCATATAATATAACATTTAAATATATGTATTTTATAGTAAAGTTTCATAAACATAAGATATACATATGTCTTTTAAATTAAGTTCATTTTTAAATGGTTTAAAAATACAAAATCCAATAAGATGTTGAAATAAGCTTGAATAAGAATTACATTCAGTTTAAATTTTAGTTATATTCTATTTTGTTTCGCAATTTTATTTATTTAATTATATATTTATTTAATAATATTATTTAATTATTTTAATATTATTTTAAATGAAATACTTTAGATTCGTTAAAACTTTTCATTTATAAGATCATAATTATATCGTATAAAGTCCTAAATAAAATAAGATAAACAAATGTCAGTGCCTGTTTACCCTTCTCCAGTATGGAGAAGAGTTCTTTGGCCAAAAGTATTTCGGAAATTCACAAATATTCATTAGCACCTTAGTTAGTTAGTTAGTTTTAAGTTTAAATAACCACTTACATTAAATTTTAAGCATACTGAAATAACTATTTTATGAATAGTATAAATAAAATAGCCATTAGCCACGCTGCAATAACCGGTTACGTATAATAACGATATATTAGCCTCATTGCATTTTAGCGAGGCTATTCAAATAATAGCTAATGCAATCCTATATAATAGTTTGGATAATTTCTAAGTTAGAACTAAACCCTTATTATTGATAGTTTATTTGTTTGTTTTTATTTAGGATTTCATAAAGCTCTGATTGATAAATTCGTGATGTATTTAACTAGATGACCCGCATTGTTTCAACCGTTATAGACAAGTATTAGCTACTATCATAGTCTTATGTCTTAAAGACAACAACTGTTCTTAATAAATATTATTTCTAATACGAAAACATTTTTAATAATAGAATCGTAATTTTGAAGCGATTGTGTTTTGTTACATTGAAAAACTGTTATATTTAATCGTTGTGTATTTGGCTACTTTTAAAATATAAGAAAACAAAATAATCAAAATCAACAACCATTAGAGATGTATTGTTCTTTAAATTTTAATGAAACCATACTCAAAGATATCGCATACAAAAATAAAAAAGTGAGTGTAGTCATATAGGTTACGAGGGTTGTACAGTGTTCCGAAGTTTGGGGTGCTATGTCGGTGACGTCCTCGTGGAGTACCCTGTAGGTACAAGTACCCTGGGCAACATACTCAGCGACAACCTTCGCCGGAGGGGAAGGGAGGGACGGGACCTTTCTTCGGAGAAGGGAAACTACTCTTTACTGCCACCAGTGTTGTGGAAACACACTCTGGAAGGATGTGCCACTTGAGAGCCAGCCAGCCAGATAAGCGAAGACCTGTCACTGTCGAGTATCATCCGCTCTATGCTCTACAGCGAGTGGTGCTGGTCAGCTGTCTCCTTTTGTAAGAACATTATGTTTCTAAAGGAGGCCGTTTCGTAGAACGTCGGCGTAAAGCAGCAGCTCACATTGACCCAATCCACAGGAGACAACTAGAGAGAAGGAGACGACGCGCTCCGACATAGAGAGGGAGAGACCTCCCACTCTCTCCATAGGAGAAGGTATAGACGGAACAACCGTCGGAGTGTCGTGGTTATATGCACAAACAATCCAGTGACGTCCCACTATGATGACGAGGGCACTGCTGGGTTTAATTAATATGTCTGGTACGCTCTGTCTTACTAGCGAATGCATTTCCCAACGTCAAACAAAAATCGTTTCCAAACATTATAAGAGACTATTTGTTGGTTTCACGGTTTCTTGACAAATTAGTTCAAAAAAATGAAATTACAATTTTGTCTTATATGATTATAATTAACATCTAAATGTTGTATACTTTGTGATTTTATTTTTTCATCTTTTTAATAAAAAAGTTAGTTAGTTAAAGAAACGGTAACTGATAGACAGATGCACAAACATGGCCAAATACGACAAATATTTCAAAATAATACATATAAATTACAGGATTATTTGTTGTTTGTTGGATATATTTATTGTGATATAAAAGTGCTTATCGTGTGGTTTTAACCGTGTCTATTATTCGTACGGTTGCGGTCCGGTTTCAGTGCCGTTTTTATTTGTGTACACGGAAATCCGTTCCTTATTATCTACAGAATCCCAAAATCCAGAATTGGACAACATTTATTTAAAAAGTTGTATAAAATAAGCAATTTGTGTTTTTTAACCTTTTTTGTGATATAATATTACAATAAGTTAAGCTAAAAAAAATTCACCCGCGCATTTGCAATAATCGAATACATTACAAAATTTACATAAACATGGTACGCAATTTATACATGAACAAAATGATCGTATTTTCATTTAATTTCAATTATTTTCAATTCAGCGGTTAAGGTAATAATTCTTTTTACCCTTTTATTTTCGTATTCATTGAAAACAAGATAAAAATGGCGTGAAAACATTTTTATTCCCTTGTAAATATCCCTTTGCGTTTAATATTCGTCTCATAAGAGGCAAGAGAAAGAGACTTGGTATGTCTGAATGCGATATATAGAAACGATGATATATTGTAAATAGATATGACATACTTTTCTATATTAATTTAATTATAATGTACAATCACAGTTGTATTATTTAGTGCAAATTATAACAGTATTGTACAGAAAACTTAGAACAATATGCTTAAATAAAATGTAAAGTCTCTACATTCTTCTTCCTTTTATTGTAAACTAGGGGCCCACCCTGGCTACGACTGGGGTATGTATTATGTACCTAAACCTTTCTCAAGAATCACTCTATCTATTGGTGAAAACCGCATGAAAATCTGTGTAGTAGTTTTTGAGTTTATCGCGAACAGACATACAGATGCGGCGGAGGACTTTGTTCTATAATATGTAGTGATATTTCACTGTCGAAGCTTGTCGTCTTTGGAACTCATTGCCACTGTCTATAAAACGAGCTCAATCTTTAATGACATTTAAAAAACATATTAAAGAAATTTATTTATCATATTAAGCTATATTAAGCAACTTTATTTTATTTTAATATTTATTATTTGTCAGAAGTTATGTTGTATTCGTCTTAATTTATCAAATTATTTATTATGTATATATGTATGTATGTTTATTTAATGTATGTAAGTTTACTTATATGTCTATATGTGAAATTAAATATAGTATTTTTGTTGTTCCTTTTCTACACAGAATTTTGCGCCCTTCCCGTAGTTTATATGCAAGTCCTCTGTCCAAAGGTTGCATGGAAGAGATCGCTGTATTAGCGATAAGGCCACCTGTTGCAACTGATGTAAGTTGATTGTTTCGAATTCTATTTATTGTTACTTTTGTGTAATGGTGTGCGTAATAAATAAAAAAATAAACGTAAAAAGTGACATAAAATATATAAAACTGTATATAGTTCCAATATAAGTCCGCTTAAAGATCAACTAAAACTACACTCAGCCATATCCATTGAATCTTATTCAAATAAAATCTTCCGTAGTATGTGAGCAACAGAATGTAGTTAATCTAAAGCCAGATGATGCCATGATGGCCAGTTCTTATTGTTATTAATATCGAGGTCTCTCGAAATACTCTAGTATTCTCTCTCTGAGTAAACAACAAACGAGCGGCTTTTGTGATTCATACCAATAATATTCTTCAAGGGATAAAACAAAATATATATATCTTATTTATTGCTAGCTTATCCTTGTCACGCTACGTGGCGTATATTTTTATAAGTAAAAAAAACGTCCAAAGCTTTATAGGGACGTATTAATTTCGAGAGAAAGAAATATAATTACAGTGTAAGTAGTATTTTAATATCAACAAAATAAAGAAAGTTAATTAATTTCTTACATAATAAATCGCTAACTTGAATTCTCTTCAATGATCTCAATATTTCTGCTAATATATAAGACCAATATTGGCAGAGATCACGCCTACCGTGCCTGACAGAGCACGGTCAAGTACCTACAACATTTTCCTGTAAGAACTAATTCATAGTGAATTGAAATAAGTATGTACAATTGTACATTGATCGGTCGAGTCTTGGCGCTTAAATATTACAGTGAATATTTAATCTTAGTTACGATACGCCGTAACGTAAATATACTTATCGAGCACATGGAGGGATGTTAGAAATATATATATATTTATCGAAATTATATTAAACTACTATATTGCACGAAATACCTCCACAGAGACCCGTGCACTCATAATTAAGTCGATGTTATATTAATGACTAGGCTGAAATAACACGGCTCAGGCACGATCCATCTCCGGATCGGAAGCGTTCCTGTGTAATCATTCTCTTTAAATTAATTTATTCCAATAATTTCCACATAGTTGTAGCATCTGGTTCGTCCTCTAGCACCAAGTGATTTGGATCTGATAGCAACAAAAACCAAAATAAACGATTACCATAACTACATAATATTATAAAACAAAGTTCTCCGGTACTTCTGTCTATCAGTCTGTCTGTTCGCCATAAACTCAAAAACCACTGCACGGATTTTCATGCGGTTTTCAGCAATAGATAGAGTGATTCATGAGGAAGGTTTAGGTACATATACGTACCTCGGGTGTAGCCGGGGCGGGCCGCTAGTAGCATATAAAATTAGTTTTAATGTCTAATTTAATACTATCAATGTCTGCACAAAGACGATCGTTATCAGTTGTCTATGAAAGCAACCGGGACCTGTAGTTTTACGTGTTCTGCGAGGTATAGTGGGGAAACCCACAAAAATTCAGATCAGAAATAAATATTTGGACAAATACAAATATCTACCCCGAGCGGGAATCGAAACCGCAAACCCGCATTAAGGTGACTATTCGCACCACTACACCAAAATATTTGTCAAGATTAATGACATAATTAAGTTATAATAATAATATAAACGTAATCGTAATCACATTAAATTATTACATGTTCAGGTTTATTTTGATAAATCTTAACTTGATAATCTTTAAAACAATATAGGGCACTTGGTGTCAGCCTATATGGCAAAGTCTAGATCATTTTTATCCAGAGTCAGAATTTGCAAATCAAGGAGAATGTGATTCAAGAAGGAAATGCCGCCAGCAGTCTTAACACCAATCGCCGCGAACATGGTTTGTACCTAATTGTCGGTATATACCTAACTGTTTTAAGTCATGCTTTTTTAATATGTATAATACTAATATTTATTTTTGAAATCAAATAAAGCTATTTTACTACAAATACAATCATACAACATACATACCCAAGAAATTTAAACAACAACTATTGACAATAATAACTTTAAGAAAATCAATTTAACAAACGACTAAATATTAATTAAACTTGATATATATTAAATAATTCAAATCATATATACATATTTTCACTCCACGTCTTTTTTTAAATGATCAATTTTATACTCGTAATATCGAATATGGAACCTTTATACGGGGCGATTTTAATTCAATTCGTTACGCGCACGTTCCACTAGGAATATTAACTCAAACAGACGATAACAAAGTTTATTCCACAAATGCACATCAATTATTCAGCGCAATTTGTCCTATACCCGTATTCAGTATTCAAAACGTAAAAACCATTTTCGAGAACAGTTAATTTCAAGCGTTTGGATGGATTATCGAATCTAATCCACGGTTTGTCCGTTGAGAATTCCCACCAATTGGGTAAAAACTGGTGATTTGACGTAAATTTTATATAAACTAATATGCTGGAAGAGACATACAAGAAATTGACAAAAGTATATTTTCATTCCTTTCGGTTTTAATTAATAACCAATATAGGTAAGTACAACGTTCTGACAACCCTTCTGGTGTAGTTTTGCGAATAGTCGCCTCAATACAGACAGATATGTATTTGTACACAAATTTGTTTCCGGTCTGGGTATATTTCATTGTGGTTCTCTCCGCCGTACCTTAGAGAGCACGTAGAACATCAGTCTCGGTACTTATTATAGACACATGATAGCAATTTTTACTCATGATAAGAAAATTATCCACAAAACCGTAGTGGTGCAGCGTGGTGGATTAAATTTCATCCCTTTTTCTATATGGAGAAAAGGGCTTTGCCCAGCAGTGGGACTTTTACAGGCTGATTCATTCAATTATTATTTTTTCAATAACTAAAGCAGTATTATCCAATCTTTCATATCAATCTTTTATAACTTTACCTTGACTTGAAACATCTTGTGAATACGCTGGAGGAAAATGCTGGGCAATGGCCCAATTCTATTAAATATGATAAGAGTTGAAGCTTAATCCGTTACGCTAATCCCCAGTGAGTCAGCGGATACCTCAATACATTCTAATTTAAATTATACTTTTTTACACTTACTCAAATCAGGGTTATCAGGTTTGCTTTCACGTGATTATAACAATTAAATTAAAGTATAATTTAAAGAATTACTTACTAAATCTTCCTTTAGTATTTTGAAATATAGTTGTGTACATATAAAACTAATTTTAAGGATAAATTCATTTAAATATAATTTTATCATAAATAGGTTTTTATTATATAAAGAGAGTTACGAATAAACTAAAGAATTAATCAATTTCTCAACTTGTATATCTTTTCATTTCAGCTATCAATACAGCGAGAACAATTAGTATTCAATAAAAGTGTTTGTCCAATGGAGTCGGAGCTTTCAGGTAAACTTCATTATTTCTTTAGATTAAATCCGTTTGTCGGAACGCGTTAGATTTCCCCAGAGCCTTACAGACGTACAGACGGACGTTTATTAGTGAAAATACAACAATGATTTATCTTCTTTCACTTGTGGCTAAATTGGCAAGTTGGACAATTTGATTTTCGTGGGTATATTGTTTGTATTTATTTTATAGTTTACACCTATATTTTTCTATTAGGAATTCAATATGTATCCTCCGCCAATTTTATGATACGAGTATAAATCTTTTTTATTATAAAAGTAGCTGTACCCATAACTTTGTTAGTGATTACCCATCCCTTTCATCACCCCTTTGACATAAAGTATGAACGTCAACGTAAGATAAGGCGTACGCTTAAAGTTTTCTGTACATTCCGGGTCTCAAGCTATTTTGGACCTCATACTAAGTTTATCTTAGTTTTTAAGATTTTTTTTTTCTTTATTTTAGAACTAGCTACAGTATAAATTATAGAATAGCCTAAAAAATCAAATTATCTTCAATGCACTGAATTGGTCTTGTGACAGTTTTATAATTAAATGCTATTAGTTAATAAGCATGTCAGCCAAGAACTGGATTAATTTCGTAAAATTAAAATTTATTTACTTAAAAATCAAAGAAAGGCTTAAAATTATATTTATTTATGATTCCATCATATATATACATATATAGGTCCGGCTTCTGTATACTGTCATTCAAAGGGGGGGGGGGGGGGGGGGGTCGTCGCATGAAAATAAAACTGATAGCCTTTTTTATTTACTTTGCCTTAATATACGAGCTACTCTACTGCTGCATAGCACTGTACAATAGCGGCGCGAGCTTTCATGACAAAGTAAAACTTTAAAAAGTGTAGGAAATTTATATTCATGCGGAATGTAATCTGTGCCCTTTGAAAGACGGTAAATAAAAGCCGGACATCCTATACAATGAACTCAAGGATATTCCATTCTTACTCTTTTACATATTTCAAAAACTTTTTCACAATTTCTCCAAACAATAACAAATATTGAAGTTATGATAGCACAACCTCTTTCAAGTCAGTTAACTTTGTAACAAAAATAATTATAAAATAACACTATTCCCGATTGAAATACGTTCATACAATGCAATAGTTTCATAGACTAATGACGACTACGATTTAACGACCGCTTGACGCAGTACTCACATCTACTCGTCCTTACGCTAGTAGTCGCGGGATCGATCCCGACCCGATGAGCCGGACAGTCCCCATTGAGGAGAAGTCTGGCCTTTTCGTAAAAGCCAGCCTGTCGCTGGAGGGATCCTGTTGCCTACAGATCCGGGACCCTCCAATTGAAGCGGCTGAAGGCTCCCGGCAGGGGTTTCGTATGGGATCGATCCCTGCTCATACAGATGACTTTTCATGGTTTGTTATTGTTTTGTGTGTGTTTTATACCCCTTAACCTCTTTCAATAGGAATATGATTCTTTCTACTCCCATGGAAAGGAAATGTATTCTTTACTATCCATTCATATCTAGTTATTTAGTATCTCCATGTAAAACCGTTTCGATGGTTAACGAGCCAATCACGGTTCTTTGATGCCGATGCGTACAAATCTCGAGAGACTTATTTTTATCATGCAAAATTTTCATTCTATGCATACACCTAAAGTATTTTATAATAAATTTCTTTCTATCTTCTTAGACTTATAATACTCTTTATAACCGTTATTTCTTTTCTTATTTTAAAATCTTCTGAGATAATATAAAAATTCGTGAAAGGTTGATAAGACTAAATTAAGATGTAGCGTCTTCTTTTTTTTTTTTTAAATTAATACACCCACTCATTACACAATCAGCAAGAGTCACTCGTCGCATTGTTAGTGAAATTTGAAATTCAGTACGTGAAACAGGACATAAAAGTGAAAATTTTAGGCTACCATCACATTTCCTCATAAAAATCTTTATGTATTTGTAGATTTTTGTACAAAAATTACTTATTTTACCTAAAATATGTAAACTATAAATATTTTTAGAGGTGAGAGGACCCAGAATATCAACCTATTTATATTACTTAAAAATCGAAACTTATTACCGGGAGTACGACTAACTTGTCAACAATGTTATCAAAGTCAAAAGTGTATCCAGCTGGATAGTGTATAATCAGAACTCCGGCTGGTATTGTCAATGGTACGACTAATTCATACTCATATTTAAGACTTCGAGAAAATTATGCTCGAACTACAAAATTGTTTTGTTCGGATATCTGCATTTCTATAGACTAACTAAACAGGGAACCATCCGTCAACAGTAAACGGTGAATAGGCAGGTCTTTACATCATAGATCATCATAAAGAACGCGTGTTGACTAAAAAAATATAAGATATAATTCCTTATTGCCACAAACTTAATTCTAATATTGAATATATTAGTAATTTGTTTAGTAAATTAAAAAGGCCAAATTCAAGGCAAGTATTTTATCTATAGAAACTGGTAAAATATTTTATACTAGCGGCCCGCCCCGGCTTCGCACGGGTATTTAACTAAAATTTTAAAAATTATATATTTATATTTTTATCACCTACATGCGCCATCTATCGTATAATAGTAGAATATCGTTTTTATATTTAGTGAAATTTAACATAATAGTACATTACCTTGGAACAGATGGCGTTGGCGGCGTAGGTACCTATTTCTATTTTCTTAAATATTTATTTTTAAATTTAATTACAATGAAACAAAAACTAAATTATACTGTGAATTATGTTAAATTTTTATGTATTAAAGTTATTTACATTGGTTTTGTACTTTTTACGTGATACGTGCACAAAAAAAATGATAAGAGATGGCGCTGATACAAAAATAAACGCGCTATTAAAATTTTTTCTTGATGATATATAGTTATTAATAAAACGGAGGTTTTAACAGATTTATTATTTGTATAGATAATAATCATGTCATTTTGATTAAATCACAGAGGAGAACAATAGTTGTTGTTGTTAGAACAACTTAGTTGCCCAAGTACACAATCCTACACATTATTTGATGGTAATAAATTTCTATCGCAATATATCAATCTCTTCACTAATATTAAATACTAGTCAATATAATTTTGTTAGGGATAAATCTTGAGAGAGTAACCTTACTACTTAGAGAGTTACAACTCAATAAGGTTACTAATATAAACTAAAGTTGATAAGTTCCTCTTCCTTAGATACGATATGTTGCAAATAAAGTAACCAAAGAATACAACCAAAATACAAAACGGTAAAGAAAACTGACGCATAAACAAGAAAACCTGTGTTCTGTGTAGTCGAACTGTATTCCGATCCGTATTGATTAAAGAAATATAATTTCATCATAATAGGGATAATCTAAAATTATCATCCTCATCACTGTCTTAATCCAAATATCGAAGCCAATAAGAAACAAATCTCTTACATTTATAGCTAGAGAGTGTTTTTGGGTGGTGGTAGTTTTTCTAGGGCAATCGGTATAATAGATTTTACGTGAAAACTACGTTACATCTATCCGCACAAACTTTCACATTTATATACAATTTAAAATATTGTGCTTATATATACTCGTATTACGTATATAGATAATAGAAAATTAATTTATTGTAAAGAAAACTTTCGTAAAAATAAAAGTCATTAAGGAAATTACTGCCAAATTAAATTCTCGTATTAGGGAAATTGAAACACAAATATTTAATTCACTGAGCGATGTGAACACATGTTATTCCACAAATTAGAACATTTCAAAAAACAATTATATATTCATTACACGGAAAATGGTTCGACTCGAACGAATCATAAGAAGCTTTAATAAAGTGCGTTAGTAATTTTGGTTATGATATTAAGTATAACGTCACAGCCAGTGAATGTCCTACAACATTTCATATCTCTAAAACTGTAATTTAAAAAAACTTTTTAGAAAGTATTATATATTATTATTAAGATGTCTATCAAAACTAATTATATTGGTTTTTGATTTTGCACGGTTGGAAGTAACCTCTACGACTTCCTAGTTTAGGACAACAGACGACCGTGATTGTGTGTTAAAAAATATTTTAAAAAAGATTAAATTTGAAATGTCGTATCCTGCTCGAAAAAAAAAGTAACGATTATTAACTTGGGATATGTATATTTATTGGAATAATTTACTATTCTAGCTTCATTAAGAGACTGAATAAAATCGAAGACTTTAGTGATGTAAAAAAAAAACCGACAAGCCAAATTACGAGTAAGACGGAACTTATGTTAAAATTTGTGTAGATCCTATGGCTAACTTTTAGCTACATCATGGTATCTACTTTAATCCAATTTGAAGTAATATAGGTATGCACTGCAAATGTAAAGTAACTGGTTGTATAAGATAAAAAAGGCTCTGCTCAGACACCCGATCATCAATTAAAATCAAGATACTACTTACTGGACAGGTACAATTATACTTTTAAATTACATAATAATAATAATAAATATAAATATGTTTAACACACACACACAGCCGTCTGTTCCTAATGTAGACAACTTAATGCCTGTGTTTTAGGTAACAGCCGACTGATATACTTTTTTTTTAAATAAATATACCTACATATAAATAATACACATATGAATAAACATATATTACACCCAGACTCGGGCGGGAATCGAACCCGCAACCCTTGGAGCAGAAAACAGGGTCACTGCAAACTGCGCCAACGGGTCAGTCAATTAGTATTACGAGCTATACCCGCGACATCGTTTGTAATTGCAATTTTTTTTTAAGCATACACACACATTAAGTACATTAAAATAAAGTGTCCTTCAAAATTTTTTTCAATATATCTTCTATGTACAGAATTGAACATGTAACAATTTTCATATATGTATAAATAAAGACGAAATATTTGATTTTTCTAATTGATAACGTCGTAACTCCGATACTATTTAACCAATTTTAAAAATATTTCATCAGAAAGTCACATTATATAAAAGTAACGTAGGCTGTAAAACATGACTCATGCAACTATAATAGAGTCATAGTTAACGTGTCAACGCGGGTAAATCCGGAAGGGACTTTTTCTGTGACAGGAAAGTTGAATGAAATTTTTAAGTACTTTATTTTAAAATTAAAATTATATCAATAAATTGCATTGAATTTTTAAAGCACTTTAAAATCGTTATTTACAAATCCGTCATGTCAGTTCTACGTGAATCTACTTCTAATTTGAAACTGTGAAGTTTAGATTTTATTGAGGACTCGCAAGAAATTCTGTAGCCCTGGAGCTCTTTTTAATAAATTGTTACAAATTAAAAGCTTTTTATTATCATTATTATCTATAAATATAGTAAAATTGTAAAGGAGATGGATACGATTCCATACATTCTTGGGCCAAAATGTAATGAAATGAAAATGGTATCAATTAATGCATTCAGGCTTACGGATCCCTCGCTGAAAATTCTCTATATTTTGGCTATCTGAGAGCGGAGTTATTAAACATTTTGTAAAAATGAGGTTATGTTACAATGTCTATTAAAAAACCCGATCACTAAGTTCTTAAAGCACTAATATTTCTTATATTTAGTGAAGAATGTTTGAAAACTCATTACAAATATCAATAACTTGAAACACTAATAAATATTGTTCAGAATTTAAAAAAAAAAAAAACATTTGAACGTATTTCATACTTAATTCTTTTTCTATTATTATTAAAATGTCATCTAGGAAATGTAGGTAAAAAATAAACAGTAGTATCAATGTCAGTCAGTTGTTAGCTGTCACTAAAAATATGATTTATTTTAAATCAATACGAAATCGATATTATTTTCAAATATTAAATGATATTTTCGCTATTAATGTAACTTTATTTAAATGAAGTTTATCGTTTACAACTTCAATATTGTGCATCTAAATACTTTGAGTTAATTAACTAGTAGAAACCTTTCTTTTTTTAATTCTATAATCGATTTTAGTTGAATCGATACCCGATTAATTTAATGAAAACAATCTTTTTCATTTTTCTCCGCTTCCAGATTCAGAATTAAGTTGATTTTTTATATTGTAAGATAAAAAAATATGACCAATTTTTTAAACTATATCTCTACTTATTACATTTTGGCCCAAAAGTCCCCATCTCCTTTAACATATATGTATCTTTTCAAAATGTTTTGACGAATATTTTCATTATCGCTATCATAATAGATAGCACTAACGGCGCTTTCTAGATCGCGATTAGTAATTACTAACGTAAATCACACAACTACCTACATACTAAAGAAAAACGTATGTATGGGCGTCGCCGTAGGCCTAGCTAGTTTAAAATAAAAAAGACACTCAAGAGAATACCAATACCATTAAACTGAAATAAAAGATTATTATAAAGTTAAAAAGTCATGTTGGTTTGTATGATAACGTTAATCCCAGGACCTGTTTTTCCGACTTTAAATATAAAATGATAAATCGAGGTCAAAAGTACAAATTAATATTTTTGTTTGTGTTCATACGACTTTGTTTACATAATTTTTTGTTTGTGTACGTTTTTCGATGTCCGACCGGGTATTCTAGGCCTCTATATGTGTAAACACGTAAAAATGTAATAGATTTGTAAACCGTGTATACATATACATTTACAGGCTTGCATTAATTTTTATCTACCAAAAACTAATGAGAGTTTTTAACCGATTGAAAAAAGAAGGAGATTCTCAATTCGACTGTTTTTTTTTTTTTTTTTTTTAATGTGTGTTACCTCGTAACTTTTTATTGGTTGTACAGATATTGATTATTCTTTTTATATTCGAAAGCTGGTACTTGACATGTGATTTCATTTAAATTTGAGCGAGATCTGACCAGTAGTTTTTGAGCTATCCCTAATGATACATATTTAATTGTCTTCGATTACTTTGATGACGTTCTCATTTTATTACTTATCCATGTAAAACAAACAAAAAAAAACTATACAGGATGGTTTGGAAGAGCATCCCGTGGTCTCTTTACGGTTTGGTGATGTTCTAATGAAGATCTTCGGAGACATGCATCGGAACTCTCAATAAATGACAGCACATATGTCGTGGTTGCTGTAATAACATGAATTGTATATGTAATGCTTACACTATCACATAATATAACATTACGCCTGTTGAAGTCGGTTTTTGTTTTATTCAAATTTTAAAATAATATCGGTACTTACCTTTACGTAACGCAATGTAACATGACGTAAAGTGATGATTATTTGGTTAATGTTCGATTTGCAGATATTATGTCCTTTCATTATTTTATGACATTTGTGCTTAGATTTTTTTCAAATATATTTTTTTAAATAAATGCCTAAAGATCCCGATAGTACTGTCTTGATTTATAAGTAAATAAACTAATCTATTTAAAACGCTTATAAACTAAAAACTGATTTTCACGTTATCATATTATATAGATTGAATAAAACTTTCAATGAAATCGAATATGAATCAGAGACAAATTATAATCTTCACAAACAGAAAATCCAGAATTTCATATGTAATTGCTTTTTATTAACATAGGATTGTTTACAAAAGAAAACGAACCGAACATTTGTATATTCCATTCCTTTTTTAAAACAAAGCTTATCCGGTAAGCATTGTTTTGCTAATCAATGTCTACAGTGGTGAGGTATTGTTTTTAATTAAATTCCAAAATTCTTTTCTTAATTAAATGCTTTACGTAACAGATTTATGACGTTATTTAAACCCATTGAGCTCTTTTTTTTCAAATTTTATTTTTTGACAATTAATGTTAAGTTTCTGTAGTAAAAAACGCATTGGTATAATATATACGTAATAATTTATGTATATTGGGAAAAAAATGTTCGAAAATATTTTACAACAGGTATAAATAATAATACTTTTTTTATTTATTTATGAAGTAGGTACTAGGTGTCCATCGCGGTTCCATCTGCATTTAGTTTTGGAATGGTCAATGCTCTGTTTTCCATTGAGTAGAGTGATTTTCTTCAACAAAATTCTAACGACAAAAATAAATTTTTAAAAAGAACTGAGTTGTAATTCTTTTACATATATTATAAACTTTATTTTGACTACAACTAAGTGATAAACATAAAATAATAAATATATAATTTGCGGAATATTATTTATGCATAAAACTCTTTCATAAATAGCTTAAATATTTTAAAAAAATTGAAGCACTGTGTAATGAAGTTTTTAATAAACAACAATTTTTAAATGGTTATTCGAAGCAGATTTGTCGAAATAAATAAATTTTCGCTCCGACGAAATATTAAATAAACAATTATTTAAATGCACTTTCAAACCAATCTGAACCGATATCAGATGAAAAAACAAAAATCAATTGCTATTAAAATTTAGAGATACTGTCTCGTGTAAAATCGTACCCCAAAAATAATTTAAACTTCCTTTATTTACTATTGGCTTCCAAACAATGAAAATTAATATCTACATCCTAAAAGTTAAAAAGTACATGAACTCCATACTCGTTAAAATTAACCTATGTAATGCCTATCGTATAGAAAATTATAATTCTTTTTTTTTTTGGGTCCGTAGGTAAACGAAACGAAATTAAACTTACACTAAAACTAGTTATATCTTCACAACCTTTAATTAATTAATAAATAAAATTATTTCACATTTGTCTAAAACAAGAAACTGGGCCTAAATTTGGCAATTTGCTTAAATAACTTCCCGTCATTATTTTCTTTACCAATTTTACACTAGTTAAAATAAGATGTGATGCCGCAACGGCAACGAGATGGAATGTCAAACATGTATATTAAGAAGTTTTTTTCAAGTAGGTACAACTAGATGTGTCTCGCAGTCTCACCTGCCTAATTCGATATTTATTATTATCGAATAGGTATTTATAAGTCATTTTTGGGTCTTCCGACCGTGTCTCTATGAGCACGTTAACGTATGAAATTATCCACCAACTCGCAATGGAGCAGCGTAATGGATTAAGCTCCAACTCTGTTACGTTTACAGGCTGATTCAGTGTAGTTCAGTTTAATATATAAATTTGCTTATTAAACATAATGCCAAAACTTGAAAACGATTTAATTTTTAAGAGAACTGTAAAGTTTGTATGAGAAATAAAGTCTTTAAACCTAAACCTAAAACCTAAACCTAGATTTTACAGTTAAACAATGCAGGTGCATCGAACGTTCACACATTTTCACCTAAACGGACTTAAGCCGGCTCTTCTAAGCCTGACATGAATTTAATTCTTAAAGTTAAATTAGTTCCGAACTAAATACACTAACCGGAACGGCGAGAGGCTAAAAGTTATTATCAAACAAGAACATGCTTTAAGTATTCCACCCGAATTCATTATTTGACACATATATGCTTTAAAACAATTTTCTTTTTAAGCTATTACATCGCACCCGACGATGAGGGCACCGCTGGGTTTTAGCGGGTATTCTGACACGTTCTGCGTGCCAGCGAGTCCCATATACCCGCCGCCTCTCCGCGGCAGCATGCGTAAATGCATTTCCCAGCGATAAAAAAAAATTACATCGCACCCGAGAATGGTAGTAAGAGAGTCCCTTTAATATTTTCATACAAATAATATAATTAAAATCAAGTAAATATCACTATTTTATATATTTCAGAACTTTGTCAAAAATTATTTATTTATAGATTTAAATCACAATCTGACAAAGTTGGTACAAATATACTCCATAATCTAATAACAAATATTGTGTACCAAAACATAAGTAATGGAGTGCTGAGACGGACGCACTAGGAAACCCTGTTTTTAACGATAGGAAATGCATTTACGCATCCCGCCGCTCGAAGGCGACGGGTATGTGTGACTCGCTAACTCTCACCGCTAAAGCCAGAATACCCACTAAAACCCATCGGCCGACTGCGCCGTAGTGGGGCGTCACGGGATCGCAAACGCACACAACCGTAACGCCCCGACGCTGGGCCCGGCGGCTCCTCCGTATGTGATTGGAGCCGCTCGACTGGTCCACTTTGCTAGTTCAGAGAAGTACTGGGAGCGGCCCAACCACCGAAGTGGAGAGAGAGAGTACCCTCGATCTCCCTCCATCCTCCCTCCTGCGCTGTCGCGCCCACCGCTGCTGGTTTTGGTCCGCGGGAGTCCGAAAACCCCAACCACTCGTGATGAGCGACGAGTGGTACCCCCTATCCGCCACCCGCGGACGCGCCCAGTAGGAGACCAGCAACTCCCGTGGGCACTAGGATACCCAAGGATCCTCGTATTAAATGTAAAGCTTTATTATTAATTTATAGCTTAAGGTGATAAGTAATAAGAGAATATAACAACACTAATAATAATCTATATATATATAGGAGACTTTCTATAGATATAGTCACTCATCACGATATCTCTGGAACTATGAGATCTAAAAACTTGAAATTTGGAAGGAATATTCCTTTTGCCGATTAGAGGTCAGCTAAGAACGGATTTTACGAAATTCTACCTCTAAGGGGATGAAAAAGGGAGGCAAAGTTTGTATGGGACAACTTGATTCCTTGGTCCAATCTACTTCAAATTTTGCATAAATATTCTTTAACAGAATTGATTGAAGACGTGTTTCGTATTTTATCGAAATTCATTCCCTAACGAGGTTAAAAGGGGGTAGAAAGTTATTTTGATATAAATACTCCGTAGTGCTTTTGATTTAAATTACATTTTATTTTGACACATGTTTGACAATCAATCCGTCTATTATATAATTATATTTTCAGTATTGACGTGTAGGTGATATCTTTTTTTGGGTGCTCCTGATGGAACAGGCAAGACTTTATATTAAACGTAACAAAATTGAGTTGTAAATATACCGTGTGATTGCTTTATTGTAAAATAGTGTCTTATATAATATTTCTTACTTCAATGTTGGTGTTGTTTTAAGTCAAGGGTTTTAAACTAAATGACTCATCAGCAAGGCATCTGTAGTTCAGAATGATACAGATATAGAAGACACCGAAATGAACTTGGAAACATTTTTGAATTATACGGCATTAACACCCCAATTAGTACAGATCGGCACCACGGACTAATGTTGGAACAAGATCAGAAAACATTATAAATCATGTACCCATTTAACTTTATCTTACACTAAAACTAAGAAGGAGGAGATAAAAGCTGTCTTGGGCTATTATTTAATATAAATCTATGTTTGACATACACAAACGGTCGTCTGCTCCTAAGGTAGGCAACATAATGACTGTGTTTTAGGTAACAGCCGACTGATATACATTTTTTATAAATATACATATAAATAATACATATAGAAATAAATACATATTACACCCAGACTTGAGGCGGGAATCGAGCCCACGATCCTGGAGCAGAAAGCAGGGTCACTACCAACTGTGCCGAGTCAATTAAAATTTAAAAAATAATTACTTGCGGGTTTTATTCGAAGAGATAAAATCTTATTGACTTGTGGTGTAATTATACCTACGATACAACGAACGAAGCATTGATGACCTTTCTGGTGTAGTGGTGCAAGTAGTCGCCTTAACGCCCGCGATGGCGGTGGTCGTGGGTTCGATTCCCGCTCGGGGCAGATATTTGTATTTGTGCCAATATTTGTTTCAGGTCTGGGTGTATATCTGGGTGTATAGTGGGTTTCCCCACCCGGAGAGTACGTAAAGCCGTCGGTCCCGTTTGTTATCATGGATGCCTCCGCTAACCCGCAGTGGAGCAGCTTGGTGGATTAAGCTCCAACCCTTCTTCTATATGGAAAAAATGCCTTCGCTCAGCAGTGGGTTATTTACAGGCTGATACAATACACTACAGTACAGGAGCATTTGTGGCCTGTAATGACGAAACTGAGCCTTACCATAAATATGAGAGTCCATCTAAGGGGAGATGTTACTGCCGGACAGTTCTCAGACCTGTTGCTTAAAATAGGAAATGTTGATTTCCGGGAACCATATAATAATATAATGTATGAGTGTATATGAGTATGTATTTACCATAAACAAAGCTTAAGGTCAAACTCTTACTGTAGCGGGAGTATACTTAAGCGAAAGCTGCTTCTCTCACAGTCAGTTCTATGTGGTATATTCCAGAATAGCCTGGTAATTCTAGCACCCCGAACGAAAAAAAAAAGTTTATAAAGAAATACTACGGAAGGTGTAGTATTTCGATTTCGTTGTAAAAAGATAACCCCCGTGTAACTTTCTCCAGATCAAAGGCAGATATTCTTGATCATAAAATATAACAATTTTTATTTTTATTTTAATGTTTATTTAAACTTTAAATCCCTACTCTATAATAAAGATTGTTATATTTTATAAGTATTCAAATATTTTAACATAATAATTTATATGTTATAACAAAATTAATAACGTAAAAAAAAAAAAAACAATAAAAATCCTATTATAACCATTTTCGACTTCTACGCGGACAAAGTCGCGGGCTAAAATATTATGTTTGACAACTCAATCCGTCTATTATGAAATATTTTCCAGTATCGACGCAGGTGTAGGTGATAAAAAATATAAATTTATATTTTTTGAAATTTTAGTTAAATACCCGTGCGAAGCCGGGGCGGGCCGCTAGTATTTATATATAATAATAAATATAGTAATAAAATATAGTAATACAATGCAATGGACAATCAAAGGCTTAAGGTATCGGTTTTACTAGACTTTAGTAATGCCTTTAATACTGTGGACTTTGACATATTGCTGTCTGTTCTACATTCCTTTAACATATCTCCACCAGTAATTGATTGGTTTCACAGTTACTTATGTGGGCGTCGGTAGCGGTTGCAAGTCCAAGATACTTACTCAGACTGGGCTAACGTAATTGCTGGCGTACCACAAGGTGGCGTGTTGTATTCTCTTCTATTTTCGATATTTATCAATTCAATAAGTAAAAACATTTCTTCTCTCTACCACCTATATGCAGACGATCTCTAAATATACTCCCTAGGCATATAATAAATTTACATAGATAAATATAAGCAGGTGGAGTATTACGCCCCGGCAGAGAGATCTAACGGCCGGGGATTAGATCTGTATGCTGAAAAATCGACGGACAATCCTGCCGAGTCGAGCAATACCACCTTCTGCATACTGGCTGAAAGCGAACCATCACGGATCCCCAGCTGCCTCAGATGGTGAGCGAGGCTAACCGGGATCAAACCGTTGGCAGATATTATAACGATAGGGATGATTTCAGCGGACTCAACACCCCACATGTCGACAACCTCGTGCGCCAGATCCAGATATTTACGTTACTTCTCTGTTGCGGTTTTCACAAGGTTCTCGTCATGCGGGATGGTAATTTCCACTAAAAACACCCTCAACCGTACCCTATCCATCACCACGATATCAGGCTTATTCGCCAGAATCGTCCTGTCTGTGGCAATAGACAGGTCCCGGTAGGACCAGACTCGGTCGCATTCAAATACTGGCAGTGCCGGATTAGCCTATAAGCTATTTAAGCAATTGCTTATGGCATCCCGTCTTGGGGGGCACCAGAGACGACCGAAAAAAAAACGACCACACTAAAGATAAAGCAATTTCAAAATTCTCAGAAAGATCTTTTTCAAAACAAAAAATTATAAAAAATGAAAAAAGAACGACCATGGGTCAAAAAAGATTAGATGCATTGTCTTTATTATACATATATCGAATCCAATATGCTTAAAACGTTAGACTGAAAAAATATTAACCACGAATTTAAAGTCCGAAAAAATCGCAATTCGCATTTAATAAATCAATAAAAATGTTTTTGTTTCTAATAATAATTAATTAATTACTCTATAGCATATAAGCAGATCAACAGACAGATTTGGAAATCTCTGAGGCATGATATGCGTGTGTTTTAATATAAAACGTATTAAAGATACGATAGAGCGGAATCGGGGCTCCAAAGTGTTCTCAAGGGATTCATCTGTTTGTCAAAGCTGGTTGTCGAGGCTGAAAACTGAGGATGGAGGTGCAGCGTTGACCAGAGCTGAGATATTGAGTTCCGCTGAAGATCCAAGAGCAGACATTGCCCGACATTGTTCCGAAGATGTCCCGGACATCAGCATGCATGAGATTATTATGGCTCCGGAACAGCTGAAAAACAATAAGGCACCGGGTGAGGACGGTATTACGTCTGAGCTTCTGAAAGCGGGTGGAACACCGATACTTAAAGTTTTAGAGGCTCTTTAATGCCATCCTGCTCGAGGGCGTAACCCCGCAAACCTGAAACGGAAGCGTGGTAATGCTCTTCTTCAAGAAGGGTGATAACACCTTGTTGAAGAATTACATGTCCATTTCGATTCTGAGCCACGTTTATAAGCTGTTCTCTAGGGTGATTATGAATCGTCTGACGGCAAGTTGATGACTTCAGAAGGCTGGACCTTCCGAACAAGCCGGTCTCCGAAAAGGCTATAGTACCATAGACTACATACATACGCTGTGGCAGATTATAGAGAAAACCGATGAGCATAATCGGCCATTGTGATTGGCGTTTGTGGATCACTTACCTTCGATTTGCTGACGATAACGTGCTTATGGTGGAATCCCTGGGAGACCTCGACTTTATACTCAGTGATCCCGACGGGTGGGCCTTAAAATGAATATGGACATCTTGTCTAATTGACAAAAATCATGTCGAATGTCCATGTCGTGCCCACTCTGATATCGGTTGGAGATTCTACTCTCGAAGTTGTCGACAAGTACATCTACCTAGGTAATACAGATCTGAGACGTATGCACGGACTTTGGGCATTTTAAACAAGCTCCAAGTCGCACTGCATGCAATGGAGAGGACTATGCTTGGTGTTTCTCTGCGAGATTGAACCAGAACTGATGAGATCCGCAGCCGAAAGAAGGTTGCCGATATAGACCAACGGATTTGCAAGCTAAAGTGGCTGTGGGCAGGGCACATAGCTCGTAGAACTGACGGCCGATGGAACAGAAATGTTCTCAAGTGGAGACCACGTACAGGCAAACGCAGCGTCGGACGGCCGTGCGCGAGATGGACAGATGACTTGAGGAAAGTCGCTGGAAGTGACAGCGAAGGTGAGGCCTACGTTCAGCAGTGGACATCCAATGGCCGTTATTGATGATGATGATGATGATGAATTACTCTTTTCCTACTCTACCTACATATCTGTTTCGTCCTTCATATATATACTATTATATACATATTATGGGGAGCCCGTTGGCGTAGTTTGTAGTAACCTTGCCGGGGGTCGTGTGTTCGATTTCCATCATTCGGTGAAATGTCGGAAAACGGTCTAATGTGACGAAAACATATGTTGGCTGTGTAAAATATTCCTGAGGTAAGTTGAGGTCAAGTCGGCGGCCGGTCTAGAAATATAGCCTAATTTTAGGACAACATGTGAAATCATGTTGTGTCGACCCCACCTAGCATGGGATAAGGGCAAAAGGAACAACACATACATATTCTACCTACGATACGTATTCACATTTTTTTTCAATTAATTCTTAAGAATAGGGGGGCCCACAGGGGAAGATTGCTTAGGGCATCCAGTTACCTTAATCCGGCACTGAATACTGGCACTGGTGTGTGCTGATAATACAGCATCCTCTGTTACAGAAGACCGTACATTAGAGCAAGCTCTTGATGGAGAATCTTGGCCGCTTGATTATGTCTAAGCAAGTACTCAGTTTTGGCAAGCGCTGAACACCCCGAAAGCACATGTCTGAGTGACTTGCCGGGACGACGACAAGCTCGGCAGAATTCAGAAGTGCCATCCTTGAGAATGTGCTTTCGGTAGTTGTTCGTCTTAACAACCTGATCCTACATTGCACAGACAAATCTTTCGGTCTCCTCAAAGAGATCCCCGAATCGCAGCCACTGCACGGAGGCCTTAACATCCACACGTGAGGTGCGTGGAGCGCCTTGTAAAACCGTCCATGCAGCTTCTTCTCCATCCATACGGTCTCCCGGTCAGAGGTGCTGAGTACAACTGGCCTTCACCATTCCTCTTTGGCCAGGAATACCTAAGGGGGTGAGACCTTTGTCAGATACTATAACATCACTATGTATAGCGCTCTCTTTTCCTCGTTTCAAAGTAGACCCTGAGGCACACCTCCCGGTTATGTACAGACTTGGCGCTTGATAGGCCTCGGTCACCACACTTCCTTGGGATGTACAGTCTCATGACCGACGATTTCGGGTATTATTATTATTAATGTTCTTATAATATGTAAAAAAAAAAATAAAAAAACATTTACAGGATTTTTGATTCAACAAAAATACATTAAAAAGTGTGTCTTGTTACCGCTAGTATACCGTGTAAGGCACACTATTTAAAAAGGTTAAAAAAGCACAAAAAGATACCAGTTCTTCTGAAAAAAGTTTATATATATTTTAATATGGTTCGTAAAATTATTTAAATAAAAGATTTATTTAAATTAATTTACTGGATTGTTTTTATTTTAATTATTTTCAGTAAAACCCCCCAGAGATGATGAGGAGGCCTAAGTTCAGCAGTGGACATCAACGACTGATGTAGTGGTGGAATTTCCCCTTCTAACCTCAAAGGTTTAAATACATTTTCATCAACAGGCTAAATCAATCTATAATTCAAATATTTTATCAATTTACTTAATATATTACTTATCGAATGAGTTTTACTACTAAAACAGTTAATGCCTTGAAGGACTTTCTTTAATTACTCATATGATAAGGAAATAAAGTCAAGTACGGACTGTATCATGACTGTTGTTCTTATGCAAAATCAACTAATTACAGGGAAATCCCTGTTAGTAATAACAAGTTTGATAAAAACAATATCCACCTTTAATAAAACTTTTTTATTTATTTATAATTATATGACTGACCCGTTGGCGCAGTTTGCAGTGACCCTGTTTTCTGCTCCAAGGGTTGTGGGTTCGATTCCCGCCCCGAGTCTGGGTGTAATATATGTTTATTTATTTGTATATTTAATATGTATATTTATTTAAAAAAATGTATATCAGTCGGCTGTTACCTAAAACATAGGCATTAAGTTGCGTACCTTAGGAACTGCAGTCGACCGTGTGTGTATGTTAAATAATATATATATATATATATATATATATATATATATATATTTGAAACTTATTTACGATAACAACGATATTTTGCGATAATGCGGGAACATGTGTAATAATATGATTAAAACACACACGGTTACTTAATGAATTTTAGGAAACAGCTGACTGACGCACAACCGAATTATTTTATAATACCGGGAATTACCGGTCTCATATAAATTTTATTGGAATCAATTTAGTAATTATAAGGAAAATCAATAAAAACAATTAATAAGAAGTTTGTTGTAAAATTTCAAAGAAACCATTCACTTAACAAGCTTAAATATCTTTCAACGTAGTGTATTAAAGAATTAATTGGTTACCAAAAATAAAAGAGACTCGTATTGTCTGCCTATGAAGCTACTTCTTCGTTCAAAGCAATTAACGAAGCAGAAGTGGACCCTAAATTGATTCCTGTGGAATGCCATATTGTGTAGATTTTGTACATTTTGACTACCGTTCTGGTGTAGTGGTGCGAGTAGTCACCTCAAAGCCGCGCGCCGGCGATAGCAGGTTCAATTCCCGCTGGGGATAGATAAATGTATTTGAACAAATATTTGTGTCCGGTCTGGGTGTATGTCCTTGTGGGTCTCCCCACCGTGCCTCGGAGAGCACGTAAAGCCATTGGTCCCGGTTGTTATCAGAGACACCTGATAACGATCGTTACTCATGGTAGGGAAATTATCCGCCAAGTGGAGAAGCGTGGTGGATTAAGCTCCAACCCTTCGTCTATATAGAGAAGAATCATTCACTCAGCAGTGGATTGTTTACAGGCTGATACTGTACAGTACAGTACATTTTTGATAACTGTCTTATAGCAACTTGCTTACGTGATCGATTGTTATATTAAATTAATGTACATAAACATAATACATATATATGTGTAAATAAAATACCCAGATTCAAGGCGGGAATCAAACCCACGACCCTGGAGCGAAAAGAATGTCATGATGAAGACTGCTGCACTATCTATGATATATTAAATTGTGATATTTTACTTGAGAACGTTGGCGATTTTTTATTTAAAAATTGTGCCAAAGTATATTTTACAAATAGTATCCCTTTTGTTAATTCAAAACGAAGTATTCCAGTTAACTTTTCATCACGAAATCGATTTGCCAAATCCAAACGAGTTATCCTTACTAGCGAAAATTGAAATTTTTAAGCCACACAAGGCTTTTATGTAGTTTATTTTTATAGTTTTATTTGGGTAAACATTGCAGTAATAATTTAGCGGTCCGGACGGCTGACTCGAATAAAAGTCGAAAAAATGTCGTTGCTAGCCACATGCGCTTTTGGTCCTGTGCTAGAACGAATTTTCAGTCTATTTTTTACGTATGACAGCGACTAAATGGATTTCGAGTAGGCTTCACGATCCTTAATTGTATGATATCACCTGATCCCTTACGATAATTCAAATTGTGTAAAAATATTTGTATATACCGAAGACCTGCATTAGATTATTCTGACATGAGGTGCATTTAAATATCTTATAATGATTGTACTAACACAGTTTTATCTATTATATACCTGAATTAACATAAATACTTTTTCTTAACCTGCGCTATAGTAAGATATATATATATAGAATACACTAAAGTAACTTGATCAATTTTGATGATGTGTTGAGTGGGTGGATAAATGTTTGGAATTTCCATGAATATTTTAAATTTACAAATTGAACCATCTATTTTTTTTTTATTACTAAGCACTAAATAATGCACGTAGTTACCTTATTATTGCTGGTCCATGCCAGCAAATCGTAATATGGTGATGATGTGGAAACGTTATAGTATATTCCCTACCAACAGGCTTTCTAACGCAAATAAATTTCTTATACTTTTTTTAAGAATTCATTCAATATTTAGTAAAATTACGATAATAAATATTCAAGGCAATCTTATTACAAGCAACCTCATACAGACAACTTCAGATGAAAGGAATTTAGTAACAAAGTGGGGATTTGTTCTAGTAAAACTTGATATTAGCGTATCATACAAATAAAATCTCCTGCTTTATTACACTAGTATATATGAGTAAATACGATACATATTTGTGTGTTCGTTTATTGTATATTTTTATGTTTTATGGTAAAACTATAAAGTCCCTTATAAAGTATGCAGGTTTTATTTTCTCCTTGTTAGCTACGTTTTAATTTTTATATTTCTATGAACTTAAAAGCAAAACAAAAGCAAACAAAAGCAAAACATTAACAGGAAAATGATGCAAACAGTAACTTGATTTAGCATAATCATAATCATCATTATATCAGCTCTTGAATATCCATTGCTGAACATATACCTCCCCCGTAGATAGTCTGATGCTGCGCCTGCCAGTACAGGATCTTCACTCGAAAATATTTCTGCTCCATCGGCTGCCAGTTCTATAATCTATGTGATCATAACTATAATATCTTGTTATCAGGCTATCAAAAACACTTCAACTTGCAATTATGTAGATAAAATTACATTTATAATGCATATTTACGATTATCGGGATTCATTTTGTATTAAAACACTGTGATTTATGGGTTTGGAAAAATGAATAAGTTTATTTTATTCATGTTAGGAGTAATTTTAGTAACTACTGAACAAGTTACAGCGAAGGAGAGTAAGTATAATATTGTGGTTTATTATATAGTAAGGTCAGACAGTTGGTTTTCGTAAAAACAACTTTCTATTTATTATATTTTTTATAATATTGACTTTATATGTACTAGAAAACACAATTAAACGATTGTGGAATTCGACAGAAAACATCGAAAAATAATCTCCATGACGTCAACTAACAAACTCGTTAATCGTTCTTCTTATTTTAGATTTGACTTTGGTTATATTCAATTTCCTAGCACTCTGTTGCTGTCTATAAAGTGGGCGTCCCTTCTTATTGTTCACTTAAAACAGTACTACATTCTTACTATTAGTTACAAACTTCTTATCTAATTCGTATAGTTAGAACATTGAGGAGTTGTTAGAGTTAATCGTTCTTCTTATTCGACTTTGCTTATATTCAATTTTCCTAGCACTCTCTTGCTGTCTGTAAAGTAAGCGTCCCTTTTTATTTTTCATTTAAAACTGTACTATATTCCATACACTTACTCAGAAACTCCTTATCTAATTTGTATAGTTAGAACACGAAGGACTTGTTAGCTCAGGTGCTCTTCAGAACTGTTCGATAGTTGTCGAGAGTTTCATAACAAAACAAACATTAATTATTTCACATTATGGACGTACATAATAACCGTATATTCAATTCTTATATTTGAAAATTGTTTTATAATATAGACTTGTGTTTTTTTCTTCACAATCTTTACAAATACCTATTATTTATATTTTACGTTAGTACTCATAATGGTTATATTTTGTAGATGGGCATTATAAAGGTCTATTAAATTTGCACTCATTTTAATATTTTTTCAAAATGTTGAAGATTAATTAAAATACGTAAAATGTTTATACGTAAAAAACACGCATAGCTATTTTAATTTTATTATAAAATAAATATGTTCTTCATAATCATATATTCCTAAATATTTTTTCTTAAAATCCCCCTACCAATAAATAAATCCGTTATATTCGTAATTCCAATCACACTATTCCATGAAACAATCATCGTCCTGTTTCCAGAATACGTCGTTTGTTATTACGGAACATGGGCAGCGTACAGAAACGGTCTGGGAAAATTTGACGTAACGAACATTAACACAGAACTATGTACACATATCGTCTACACGTTTCTAGGGATAAATAGGACAGGAACTGTTGTATCTTTAGACCCGTACTTGGATTATCCTGAAAATTGGGGAAGAGGTGAGTTATCACTTAAAATAAATTACTATTTAGGACAAATTTCTTTCAATAAAAAAAAAACTGTAATAATGTATACTAGTATCAAATTCTTACAAACTCACTTTAATTTAAGCTTTATATGCATTGCTTTGATATGGCAGTAGCTCCGTGTAAATCACATAAAAGTATGAAAGGTCGATTTATCTAATAGTGGCAGAGAGAGAGTTTGATTAGAAAAAGTGGCCGCCACTACGATCAATATATTGATAGATCAGGGATTTTGGCACTTAATAAAACTAATATAAAATTAATAAAATATAAATTTCGACTTTGCAATCAATGTCTTCAAGTATCAGGTTATTTTTCAGATAATTTAAGAAAATTCAATGCACTTAAAAAACAAAATCCAAATATTAAAACAATATTAGCCGTTGGAGGATGGAACGAGGGATCAGCTAAATATTCTGTTGTAAGTGTTTTGAAATATACGTTTCTTTATCTAAATACACTTCAACGTACTTCAAGCATGTGTGATAATATCATCAATGTACCTAATTTTAACTATCAGCTATTTAATGATGTCATTGAATTTTACACTCATTATGATTGGTTTTAATTCTTCATATTTTTTTCATATAAAGGTAGATCAAAAAAAGAAGTTTTTTTTTATCGAAATACCTTGTGAACATTTAATAATAACCTGTATTTGGAATTAACAAATACACAATTTAGTTTTACATATTTCTATACATTATTTTGATTTTGACGAGATTGCTATGTGGATTTTTTAAGTATTAAACTTGATTTTAAAACTTTTCTCATGTTAAAGAAAAGTGTCGTCAGAAAACCTGTACATTTCGGAATAATTTTTAAATATAAATATCCGCCGACCTGCAGTAATGCAGCGTGGTGGATTAAGTTAAGAGACTGTATGATTATGATCCGTAAAATGCCTATACATACCTACACATTTATTTATTAGTATTATTATTGTCACATAATTGAGGCATAAATTTAATATCAATCTAATGTACCTAATATTATAAAGTAAATTAATTAAAATGTTCCGAAGTGATAAGGCATCTATTCAATATAATAATTACTCAGATCATGCACTCATAAATACTTTAATGAGTTTACTATATATTATACATAAATTTGTCAAATATACAAATCTTAATTATTTAAATCTGATCAACTGAACGTTTAATTCAGATGGCAGCGACACCGAAACTTCGAAAGAATTTCATCACCAGTGCTATTGAAATGATAAAAAAATTTGGTTTTGATGGTTTGGACATCGATTGGGAATATCCTAACCGAGGTGATACCGTCTATGGTCATGATGATATTAATAACTTCAGTCAATTATTAAAGGAATTGAGAGAAGCATTTGATAAACACGGATTACTTCTATGTGCTGCTGTTTCGTCTGTAAAATCTATGGCGTCTCTGTCGTATGATATACCGGCAATCAGTCGGTATGTAATTTCAGACATTTTTTCTTTATTTCTGCTACGATATATATATATATTTATTAAAATTCATAAATATGAAATAAAAAATCCATTATGTAAAATTTAATTAATAATTAATAGTACCTGGATGTAGCCTTGCTCGGTTAAATTATATTATTTTCGATCTTACCGACATAATAGTAAAATAATAGGAACTGGTTATTTAAATAAAAAATAAAAAGAGCTCTCAATAATAGTTTTTAATTGCGTAAAAAAAGGGATAAAACGACATTTTCTACAAATAAATCCTAGATAGATCGATTTATCGCCCCCGAAACCCATTGACTCTAATTAACTTTTTGTCAATTTTTATTAAATTATCTGGTGTCCTTGACATTAAAAAGTATTGTTATTGCTGTTTAGCTATCTCGAAAATGGTAGATAAAGTGATAAAAGCGAGCAAAATTATTGCGCTGCTTGAAGAAAGTTGCAGTCAATGCTTCGTGGCTCAGAGGCTAAATGTGAGTCGGTCGACAGTTCAAAGGACCTGGCAGCGCTATCAAGAGACCGGTTCCGTCAAGAGAAGCCCTGGTTCTGGCAGAAAGACATATACCGAACCACGGGATGATCGTTTTCTAGTTAGTCAAGCGTTGAGAAATCGCAAATCTTCTTATGTGGACCTCAAGAACACCCTCGAAGAAGTAAGAAATGTGCAAATTAGTCTATGGACGGTCAGGAGGAGGCTTCTCGCTGCTAATATACACAGTCATCGCCCGGCACGCGGCCCTAAATTACTCCGTGGACATCGAGTTGCCAGGCTTAGCTTCGCTCGAAATTGTGTGTCATGGACTCATGAAGACTGGGATAGGGTATTGTTCTCCGATGAAGCCAGGATATCTCTGCATGGTGAAGACCAACGTCGGCGAGTGCTACGTAGACGAGGAGAACGCTTTGCAGAGGCATGTTTTGAAGAAATCACACCTTATGGAGGGGGCTCTGTTATGTTTTGGGCAGGAATAAATTCTATGGATCGTACGGAGTTAGTCTTCATCGAAAACGGTACACTGACTGGACACCGATACATCACGGAAGTTCTAATTCCTTATACACAACCCGCTTTAACCACTCTTGGCGAAAACTCAATTTTTATGGACGACAACGCTCGCGCCCACCGGTCTGGCGGTGTGGATGCGTATATGCTAGAAGTCGGAATTCGTCGTTTGGACTGGCCAGCTAGAAGTCCGGACCTCAATCCCATAGAGCATAACTGGGACGTTCTGAAGCGACGAGTGAGATCAGTGCAGCCGGCTCCGCAGACCATCAGAGAGCTAAAGAATGCGATTACCGCGGAGTGGGAACGTATTCCCCAAGAAACCATAAAAGATATACTCACTAGCATGCCCAGACGAATGCAAGCTGTGATTTCAGCAAGAGGGGGTCACACTCAATACTAAACTTTTATCTGCTTTTAATGTATTCAAGAAAAACAAAGAAATTAACGCGTTTCATTTTTATTTAGCGAGCAGGTACAATCATAGTGTTTTGAGCTTAAACATTATTTATTAATAATTTAATTAAAATTTTATGTTAAAACTGATGAAAACTATTCCTTCCTAATTAATTTATAAAATTCTGAGGATAACAATACCTAAAATTGTCAAACAAACTAATAGTAACTATAAAATAGTTCTTTGCTTAAGTGCCCGTTTTTTTTTTTTTGCAAAAGAGTTTATATATATATATATATATATATATATATATATATATATATATATATATATATATATATATATATATATATATATACATATATACATATTATAAGAGTTATATATATATATATATATCTATATATATATATAGGAGGCTTTCTATAGATATAGTCACTCATCACGATATCTCTGGAACTATGAGACCTAAAAACTTGAAATTTGGAAGGAATATTCCTTTTGCCGAGTAGAGGTCAGCTAAGAACGGATTTTACGAAATTCTATCCCTAAGGGGATGAAAAAGGGAGGCAAAGTTTGTATGGGACAACGTGATTCCTTGGTCCAATCTACTTCAAATTTGGCATAAATATTCTTTAACAGAATTGATTGCAGACGTGTTCCGTATTTTATCGAAATTCATTCCCTAACGGGGTTAAAAGAGGGTAGAAAGTTTTTTTGTTATAAATACTCCTTATTGTTTTGTTTTTTTTAAATTACATTTTATTTTGACACATGTTTGATAACTCAATCCGTCTAATATATTTTTCAGTATTGACGAAGGTATATGTAGGTGATATCTTTTTTTGGGTGCTCCTGATGGAACAGGCAAGAATTTATATTAAACGTAACAAAATTGAGTTGTAAATATACCGTAACTATACCGTGTGATTGCTTTATTGTAAAATAGTGTCTTATATAATATTTTTTAATTCAATGTTGGTGTTGTTTTAAGTCAAGGGTTTTAAACTAAATGACTAATCAGCAACGCATCTGTAGTTCACAATGATACAGATATAGAAGACACCGAAGTGAACTTGGAAACATTTTTGAATTATACGCCATCACGCCCCAATTAGTACAGATGTGCACCACGGACTAATGTTGGAACAAGATCAGAAAAAAATCTTATAAATCATGTACTCATTTAACTATATCTTACACTAAAACTAAGAAGAAGGAAATAAAAGCTGTCTTGGACTATTATTAAATATAAATATATGTTTGATATACACACATGATCGTCTGTTCCTAAGGTTGACAATTTAATACCTGTGTTTTCGGTAACAGCCGACTGATATATATTTTTTATAAATATATATAAATAATACATATAGAAATAAATAGATATTACACCCAGACTTGAGGCGGGAATCGAACCCACGATCCTGGAGCAGAAAGCAGGATCACTACCAACTGTGCCGAGTCAATTAAAATTTAAAAAATAATTACTTGCGGGTTTATTCAAATGTAAGAGACAAAATCGTATTGACTTGTGGTATAATTATACCTACGATACAACGAACGAAGCATTGGTGACCGTTCTGGTGTAGTGGTGCAAATAGTCGCCTTAACGCCTCGCCTCAATGGCGGTGGTCACGGGTTCGATTCCCACTCGGGGCAGATATTTGTATTTGTGCCAATATTTGTTTCAGGTCTGGGTGTATATAGTGTATATGTATAGTGGGTTTCCCCACCATGCCCCGGAGAGTACGCAATGCTGTCGGTCCCGTTTGTTATCATGAATGCCTAATAATAATTTTTACTTATAGTACGGATATTATCCGCTAACCTGCAGTGGAGCAGCGTGGTGGATTAAGCTCCAAGGCTTCTTCTATATGGAAAAAAGGCCTTCGCTCAACAGTGGGTTATTTATAGGCTGATACAATACACTACAGTACAGGAGCATTTGGCCTGCAGTGACGAAACTGAGCCTTAACATAAATATGAGAGTCCACCTAAGGGAGATGTTACTGCCGGACAGTTCTCAGACCTGTTGCTTAAAAAAGGAAATGGTGATTCCCGGGAACCATATAATAATATAATGTATGAGTGTATATGAATATGTATTTACCATAAACAAAGCTTAAGGTCAAACTCTTACTGTAGCGGGAGTATACTCAAGCGAAAACTGCTTCTCTCACAGTCAGTTGTATGTGGCATTTTCCAGAATAGCCTGGTAATTCTAGCTCTCCGAACGAAAAACAAAAAATATTGTTTATAAAGAAATACTACGGAAGGTGATTTCGTTGTAAGAAGATAATACCCCCGTGTAACTTTCTCCAGATCAAAAGCAGAGCTTCTTCATCATAAAACATAACAAATTTCATTTTCATTTTAACGTTTAATTTACTTTAAATTCCTACTCTATAATAAAGATTGTTATATTTTATAAGTATTCAAATATTTTAACATAGTAATTTATATAACAGAATTAATAACGTAAAAAAAAAAGGAAAAAAAAAACCAAAAATCCTTTTATAATCATTTTCGACTTATACGCGGACGAAGTCGCGGGCTAAAATATTATGTTTGACACCTTAATCCGTCTATTATGAAATATATTCCAGTATCGACGCAGGTGTAGGTGATAAAAAATATAAAATTATATTTTTTGAAATTTTAGTTAAATACCCGTGCGAAGCCGGGGCGGGCCGCTAGTATATATATACAAGAATTGCTCGTTTAAAGATATAAGATGTGTTACACATTATCTGTGTTTTGTTGTTTATACATTTATTATTTTTTTAATTTAATGTGTAATTGTGTATTTCCTCAAATCTTTATAACATATTATATTTGCCTAGATATTTAGATCTAATAAATGTTATGGCATACGATATGAACGGCGCCTCAGACCTAGTAACTGGACATAATTCACCTCTTCATAGAGGCGAAGGAGATGAAAACGTACCAAAGGATAACTTAAAGACCATTGATGCAGTTTTGGAGTACTGGCTTGAACAAGGTACCTTACATTATAATTAGTAGTTTATTTTTTGTGTGATGAGTCAAACAATTTAGTACCACATGAATTTCGTAGCCGAAAATGTATCAATTTGTGCGATTTTAATACTTGGGAAGTTTCTATCGCCAATCAATCTATTCAATTTTTTTTATTGTAATAATGCATAAGATTTGTCATATTAAACTTGAATGAAATAACATTTTTCTTTACATTATGAGCTGTTGAATCATATATACATCTATGTCATACTGCTTTTTTTTTTTAAAACAGAAGAGTATTGTTTATTTATTTGTTGTGTTTGAAGTCTCTTCTTCAGGAAGGAATTCCACTTAAATTGTTTTTCATTAATTTGCGTTAGATAAAACGTTTATTGAGAAACATCGTTAAAAATTACGTTACAACGCGCAAAGCTAGAACAGTCACCACAAATTTTAAAACATCTTACTATCTGTA
Source organism: Euphydryas editha (assembly GCA_036937285.1). Lineage (NCBI taxonomy): Eukaryota > Metazoa > Arthropoda > Insecta > Lepidoptera > Nymphalidae > Euphydryas > Euphydryas editha. Next base: position 8,883,850 of record JAUPFZ010000025.1, read on the forward strand.
GTGTAACAATAAAGTACAATTGTCATTTCAATTTTATTTCAGGATGTCCACCAGAAAAACTAATACTAGGGTTGCCTCTTTACGGTCATACATTCAAATTGTCTAATGCAACAATAAATGGAGTCCGAGCTCCATCTGATGGTCCTGGTATAGCTGGGCCCTACACAGCTACTAGAGGAATGATCGGATATAACGAAGTAATATAAATGAAATATGTTCTACATTATTTTATCTTAGAAAAGTGGTCTGTCTAATTCACAAAAGTTGTGTCAAAAGTACAACACACGCGTTTCACGGTATCTTAGAATCACAAAAACGTATAGTAGCTTAAATTCATATTAATATGTTTTTTTTTTTCATATTGTAATATTTAGAAAATATTATAAAACAAAATAATTTGATCCTAACATTTTTTTTTTTAATTTTTAAATGTAACAAATTACAAATAATGCATAAAAATATCTTCCATTTCAAAATTAACGTACAATAACCCAAAGTATCTTTAATATTTTAAAACATTCTCACACACAAAAAAAAAAAACAAAAACTACAAACAAAAAAACACTCTCAATTTTTAATTACAGCTGTGTATGAAATTTCGTAGAGAGACTTGGAAATTAAAATACGACAATTCAGCCAAAGTACCTTACGCTGTACAAGGAAATAATTGGGTATCATACGATGACGCTCAATCGTTAACGGCTAAAGTGAAATATGCTTTACAATTTAATATCGCTGGAATTACGCTATGGAGTATTGAAACTGATGATTTTCTAGGCACTTGTTATTTAGATGACTATCCTTTGACGAGAGCTGTCAATATTGCTTTAGGAAGATCGATAGAATCTACAACTCATGGATCTGTCTCCACTTCAACAACTGAAAAACCTTCAACGTCTCGTAAGATATTTCCTTCTATTGGAATAATAATATGCTACTTATTATTAGTCTATCACCTGATTTGGTATTAGATTACCCTTCCTTTTTCTATTCCATCGGTTGTATTCTGTGGTTTAACTGGAAAAGTATCTCTTAGAGATAATTTCGCCCTTTCCAACGTCCATATTATATAAAATTATTAAAATATTTTTAAAGTGCAATAAAGAATCCATTATAATACAAAGTTACTACAATTATATTACGTGTGTTGTTTGTTAAGATTAATAAGAACCTAAACATCTTATTTGCAACTTAATTTTAGCTTAAGTTATGTTTCTTTCATTACTAAAAAAGAAAGAAAGAAAGAAAGAAAGAAAAGTTATTTATTGGCCTCATTATATAGGTAACAGTTTCATCTTGTCCAGAAAATACATAGTAATAAGAAAAAAAAATCAAGTAAAAATAAATAATAATATAAAGACACTTTTTTTCAGAACCGACGGACCAATTTGTTTGTGAAGATACAGGATTTTTCCCTAATCCGGAAGATTGTACATCTTATTATTATTGTGTAAAAAATGCAGGCAACATTTTAGTGCCAAAATTGCTTTACTGTCCTGGTAATCTTCATTGGGACCAGAACAACGAGCTCTGTAATTATCCTGATCAAGCAAACTGTAACATCTGAAATGTATTATATTAACAACATTACTTTTTGATTATTAAATAAATTAAGTTGCATTTATTTATTTTTTTTTTATTATTCCTAATAAGCCGACAAAAAACGAGGCAGGAGTTTCTCCTCGGAGGACCCAGCGCCGCCTGCAGGCAGCTGTACTCTGGTGTCTGCCGGAGTATGGCGACGTACGGCGCCCCGGTTTGGGCGGATCGCCTCACTGCGAGGAATAAGGCTGCGCTGCGCTCTGTGCAGAGGATCATCGCGGTGAGGGTGATCCAGGGGTACCGTACGGTATCGTGGGCTGCAGCTACTGCTCTAGCCGGCGACCCCCCGTGGGAACTCGTGGCGGAGGTTCTTGCCGAGACCTACTCTTACGTCTCGGATAGGAGGGCTCTTGGTGAGAACCCTACGTTGGATGGAATCCTACGGGTGCGTCGGATAGGGCAGGAAGCGCTTATGCGGAGGTGGGGGGAGGACCTGGCGGGGCAGCCGTACGGCACACGCGTAATGGCTGCCATTCGCCCGGTCCTTGAGCGGTGGATGCGTCGAAAACGCAAGTCCCTCACCTTCCGTCTGACACAGGTTCTCACCGGGCACGGTTGCTTTAGTGACTACCTACTACTACGACTAGTGCCGGACGGCCCAGAGCGAGCCGACGACTGAATGTCACGATTGTGGCGCGGCGGTGGTCTCTGCCCAGCACACCCTCGAGGTGTGCCCGAGATGGGCGGCACTGCGTCAAGGTCTGACGTCGGTCCTCGGAGGGGACTTGTCGCTCCCGAGCATCATCACCGCGATGCTCGGCGACGACGAGTCCTGGAAGGCGATGGTCTCCTTCTGCGAGACAGTAATGTCCCAGAAGGAGGCCGACGAGCGGAGGAGAGAGGAGGCCGCCGACGTGGCCTCCATCCCCGGGCGACGAATGGGGGTACGTAGGAGGCGCTACTTAATGCGCCTCCAGTAACGCCCTTGTACCCGTGTCGGGCCGGGATGGGAACCCGGTCCTGCAAGACACGACGTCGTCGGGACTGTTCAGAGGTTAGCCGGACAGTCCCCATGTAGGAGAAGTCTGGCCTTTTCGCCGAGGCCAGCCTGTCGCTGGAGGGATCCTGTTGCCTGCCGGGACCCTCCAATTAAATCGGCTGAAGGTTTAGTACGGTATTGCACTCCCAAAGTGTCGAGTCCGACATAGGTCTAGGACTGCCGACCCGGGCGTCCTGGATATCATCCGTAAATGGATTCCCCTGCGTCACAAAAAAAAAGGCAGGAGTTTCTCAATACAAGCAGACTACACAGAATAACTCTATTTTAATTTTTCATTTAATTGGAGAATATCCATGTATCAGTGATATAAATGACTGATCGACACGCGCCTGTGGACTCCGATACTACGGAGAGGTATTTCCAAAGAAAGTAAAGATACCCTTTTAAAGAAATATATGATTCCCGAAAATTGTCCACTATTACTACCACCTACTCTCAATCCAGATATCTCAGCTGCCATCTCAGAGCCATCTCTAGCTAGAGATAAGCGCGTTGAATCAATTCAACAACTGTTAGGTATTGCTGTCACAGCCATTGACAGGGCCCTTGTTCTGCTGCTTGACGACGATAACAATAGATTGGAGCCAATTAAGGTTCTTAGTGATAGCTGCTGCATTTTAAGCGACTTCCATCGCGTAGAGACTAAAGCTGGAAAAAAATATAACTACAGGCCTTGATAAATTGTATTATACATATGTATATTGTAAAAGGGCTGTTCCTACCCCTAAACCTTTTTCGTCGTTTATACCGCAGCCATCTACCAGTCGCACTAAGCCCCAGGAAAACTGTTCGAGCCCTCCTCGCTACCCATCAAACAAGGGGGCGAGTGGGGGCGAGGAATCCCAACACTGCGGGAGGCAGCTACCAGAGAGGGTTCCCCTGATGAACCAGTCGTAGTTAAAGAAGACAAACCCACGTGCAACTTAACAGCGTTGCAGGTAGATGCGGGTAGATTAAAATATTTCTACAATAATTGGCAAAATATTACCACAAATCCATTAGTCCTTCAATGGATTCGCGAGGGGTACTCTGTACAATTTAATAATTCTATATATCAAGGGAAAATTACCCAAAATATATTAGATACAAACGAAAAAACTTGCATATCTCTTGTAATCAAGAAACTTTTAGACTTAGGTGCTATCTCGTTCTCTAAACACAACGAAATTTTTATTTATAGCTTTTTCCTAGCCCTAAAACCCAATAGCGATAAAAGATTTTTCCTCAATTTAAAACCACTCAGTAAATTTATTATTAATAATCATTTAAAAATCGAAGACCATAGGACAGTAACTAAACTTCTATCAGTAAATGTTTTTATGGCTACTATTAATCTTAAGGAAGCATACTTTTTAGTTCCCATCACCAAAAGTTGCCGCAAGTACTTATGTTTTGCTCACCAGATATTGACTCATTTACCTCTCGCGTAAAATGTCAAATGGTTACGGTATATATCGTGGAAAAAAGACCCTGACGCAGTAACTATAGATGCGTTTACAATTAACTGGCCTAAATATTTCTTCTATGCTTTCCCTCCGTTTGCTTTGATCCTAAAGTGCTTAAACAAAATAATCAATGATAAAGCGTCATGCATACTAGTCTTCTCACACTGGCCTGAACAAATAGTTTCTACCACTTAAAACAATGATGATTTTAGAAATCAATTTTCATGCCTAATCAACATCTTCTCAAATCCCGTTTCAGATATCTTTACCCGTTGCACCAAACCCTTACCCTGGCAGCCGTGAAGCTCTCCAGTACACCGTTAAGCACCGCAACGTTCCAAGCATAGATCTCGATCTGATAATTTCTGCAATATCAGCAAACACTTTTAGACAATATAACGTTTCACTTAAGCTTTGGTGGCAGTTCAGGAAGTATAAAAGTATTGAAAATAAATAATTCGTTGCAAGACCTGTATTTAAGACCGTGTTAACTACAGACTTTGACAATAAACAATATTTGTTTATATTACTTATTATTATTATTGTGTGTACATTGTATGTGCCGTAGTGTGTGTAGAGTTTTTTATTTTTTATTTATTTATTTAATGTATTTTTTGAGCATTACTTATTATAAAAAATATTAGCATTCTGCACTTCTTCTCCATATAAACCTTAACTGTACCGAATTTCATACTTCTCCGTCCGCGTAATTTTCGTAAAAAGGGGGAGAAAGTTTTTGCTTCACGTATTAATAATATATAGATGTCCCTGCTTTTGATGAAAAAAATATAAAATATAACGATACGAGTGCCATCTGTTGACTGTGTATTCAAGTATACACTACAAGTAGGTACATGAATCTCATTGTCATCTTTGAATAATTTTTGTAACTAATATGATAACTATGAAATTATTTACATTTTGTGCCAGTGTTTTTGAGCTATCACGAAAATTAATAAATACCGACGTAGAAACGTTTTGAATTAAGTACTAAGAACAATCATATATATTGTATATCATTTCCATAACATGTGTTTTTAGAACATCAAGAACTCATACATTTACTTATTTTCACACTAGTGGCCCGCCCCGACTTCGCACGGGTATTTAACTAAAATTTTAAAAATTATAAATTTATATTTTTTATCACCTACATGCGCCATCTATCGTATAATAGTAGAATATCGTTTTTATATTTAGTGACATTTAACATAATAGTACCTTACCTTAGACCAGAGGGCGTTGGCGGCGTAGGTACCTATTTCTATTTTCTTAAATATTTATTTTTAAATTTAACTACAATGAAACAAAAACTAAATTATACTGTGAATTATGTTAAATTTTTATGTATTAAAGTTATTTACATTGGTTTTGTACTTTTTACGTGATACGTGCACACAAAAAAATGATAAGAGATGGCGCTGATACAAAAAAATACGCGCTATTAAAATTTTTTCTTGATGATATATTATTTGTATAGATTATATTAACATTTATTAATTGACTACAATATCGTGCGAAATTTTCGAATGGGTCAGCTAGTATTATTGTAAGTTTGGCGATGACTTAAAATTAACTCTATTATTGATAAAATCGTGTTTGTGCATCTTTCCATTTTTTTTTTCAGCATCATTTTGGTAATAATCTTTTTTTAATGTTATAATCTTTGGTTATAAAAAATAAATGTAAATAATGGTGTACAAAAAGTAAAAAAAAAACATATTTTTAATGGTTTAATACTTTAGATTTGAACTTTCAAAGGGTTTCTTATTTTTATTTAATGAAATTTATATTATTTATAATAGAATTATGATGAACTTAAGAGTTTAACTATATTTGCATATAAAATATCTTTAAGGTCACTTATCCTATCGAAAATATAAAAAATTTTACTAACAAAAAAAAATGCCCAAGTCTTTCTTTTCGACTGACCCGTTGGCGCAGTTTGCAGTGACCCTGTTTTCTGCTCCAAGGGTTGTGGGTTCGATTCCCGCCACGAGTCTGGGTGTAATATATGTTTATTTATGTATGTATTATTTATAAGTATATTTATTTAAAAAAAAATGTATATCAGTCGGCTGTTTCCTAAAACACAGGCATTAAGTTGCCTACCTTAGGAACAGACGACCTTGTGTGTGTGTTAAACATATTTATTTATTTATTTATTTATTTATTCTTGTCCCATTATCAACACATATTAAGCCACGTCCTATACCAGTAATATATATACAACGAACAACGCAATTAAAATAAAAATTTAATTACATTACTTTCAGAGTGTTGCCGCCAGATGTCTCATATACTTTATCATGTAAACGTCACAAGCAGCTTCCACTTGGCAACACTGAATTTTCCTTTCCCTCTGTATTAAATAATTAACTATTCATTTTATTTCCTTCGTTCATTTTCTACTAGAAAATATTAAATATAGCATTTCTACATATGTGTGCTTTGTTGTGTTGTCTAGAAGAGATCGCGATAAAGCGATAAAACTGCCAGTTATAATTTTTATATTTATTTTAATTTTTTTTTTTTTTTTTTAGTTTGTGGTGTAAAATAAGTGTTAAATAGTATCAAATAAATTAGATCGATATGGAGCTTAACCCGAATTCTGAACTGGACTGGATACTTATTTATTTATATACTTTTTATGTAACCGATTCTGAATTGATTGGTTTTTAATATGTCATTTACGAGGCCCATTTTTTTAATACGTCAATATTCGTAGGAAATAGATGACACAAACACATCGATTAATCTCCTTTGAAACTCATTACTCTAACTGTTCTATTGTCACAACCACGATCTAGCTCTAATATAGCTAGATCGTGGTCACAATAATCTATATTGTCAGTATTATGTAGTTAAATCTAAGGATTTATTTATATGTACTTAAGTTAAGAATAATAACTTAACAATTTACTTGTATATAGCCGAGATGCCCCAATTGTTGGAACGCATAACCGAAATTTTACGCTTAAAAATTATTTTATTTAAAACTTATCGTGTACTCAGTGGTAAAGGAAAACCTAAATAAGGAGTAATTTATAAAAAGAGTGCAAAATGAGAGAATTATTAACCAGGAGTACCAAAGTGTATAATTTACTTGTACAATCTTGCTATCGTAATATCTGTGTATATATACATATTTTGTAATTTAATTAATTTTGTAACTAAAAATGTTGATATATCGGGTTTTTCAACAATAACGTTGCTTTGTAAACCAAAATATAACAATAAATTTAGATAACAATGATTCAAAATTTTAATTGTATTTATAAAAGTAAGGTTTGGCAATTATGAATGAAAAATGATATCTGATAAATGTCCACCGCAACCACAGTTACAGATGTCGATTCTTTTATCAAAGTTTTTAATTACTGTTTTTTTTTTTTTTTATACCACGACGGTGGCAATCAAGCATACGCCTGATGGTAAGCGGTTACCGTAGCCTATGGACGCCAGCAATACCAGGGGCATCACATGCGCGTTGCCGACCCTTTAAAAACCTATTTACTCCCCTCTTGAAGGACCCCATACTGTAGTCCTGCGGGAAAACCTCGGCAGGGAGTTCATTCCACAACCGAATGGTCCGTGGGAGGAAATTCCTCTGATACCGAACTGTACGGGACCATTGGGGCTGCAATGTGTGAGCATGAATTCCCTGTCGATGGCGAGCGGTGCGATGATAAAAAGTGGCCGTTGGCACCATTTCGAACAATTCTTCGGAACACAACCCATTATACAAGCGATAGAGCACGCATAGGGATGCAACATCTCTTCTTAGACTTAAGGGCTCGATATCGCTCGTCAGTATTGGATCGTCGACAATTGTCACAGCTCTTCTTTGAACCGAGTCAAGAGGGCCAAGTTGGTATGCCGGTGCTCCCGCCCAGAGATGAGAGCAGTACTCCATATGGGGGCGGACTTGCGATTTATACAGACGCAGTCTTTGCCCCGGCGTGAAGTACCGCTTCGCTCTGTTAAGCACACCGAGTTTTTTGGATGCCATCTTGACCTTGTCTTCCAGGTGACATCGGAACTGGACGTCGCTGGATATGTCGACACCAAGGATACCAATACTGTTAGAGATGGTAAGGGTTGTGTCCTGGAATTGAGGGGCCACAGTGAATCGGGTTTTCTTAGCGGTGAACGCACAAACTTGTGTCTTGGAGGGGTTGAATTGGACTAAATTGTCTCGACCCCAATCGGAATCGGATCGGATATAATATATATGAGTGTTTGATAAATGGTGGGTCTGTTTTTTTAATCACTTCACAAATTTTGAGTTTTAAGGCTGCAATTGATTTGATTGGCTCCGTATAGATTCTGTCCAGTGCCGGATTAAGGTAACTTGATGCCCTAAGCAATCTTCCCCTGTGGGCCCCCTATCCTTAAGTGAAGTACAAAGAATGAATTGAAAAAAAAAAAATGTGAATACGTATCGTAGGTAGAATATTTATGTGTTGTTCGTTGTAACTTGATGCTCTAAGCAATTTTCCCCTGTGGGCCCCCCTATCCTTAAGTGAAGTACAAAGAATGATTTGAAAAAAATGTGAATACATATCGTAGGTACAATATGTATGTGTTGTTGTTTTGCCGGATAAAAATTATCGGTTACATTTTCTGACGACGAAAAAAAAAAAAAAAAAAAAAAAAAGGTCATCCGGTCTTCAGCATGGACATTTTCCTCCGTACCCTATCCGAATACCTAAAAAAAAAAAAAAAAAAGGTCATCCACCGCTCAATATCGACATTATCCTCCGTACCCTATCCGAATACCTAAAAATACCTAAAAAAAAAAAAAAAAAGGTCCTCCGCCGTACCATAATTATCTATACTTATCGGATCCAAAAACAATTTTCGATAATTATCTACTACCACAATATTATCGATAATTATCGGATGGCACAAAATTATCGATAATTATCGGATCGCAAACAATTATCAATAATCATCAAATGAAAACTTATCGAGTACTTACGAATTATCGATAATTATCGCACACCCCTATCCCATGCTAGATGGGGTCGACACAACATGATTTCGTCTCTGTCATGTCGTCTCTGGTGCCCCCCAAGACGGGATGCCCTAAGCAATTGCTTAAATAGCTTATAGGCTAATCCGGCACTGATTCTGTCTTTAACATAACCGCATCAAAAATAATCCAGCGGTGCTTAATTTGATAATCGAGCTAACTAATTATGCGATCGAGAAATTTAGTTTGCAATAAATTCATTGTTTCGGTGGCTGTGTGACCTAGCACCGTCTTGTTTAAGCCACATGTTAATGATATGCAAATCATCAATATTAGGCCAAAAATGAGTTGTTAATATCTCTTGATTTCATTTTTGTAAAAAGTGTATTTGACTTTGATTTACTAGAATTATACTTAACTATCTTATCGCGTACCTATGAGTCGTTTTTAACTAACAATAAGCTATAATACGAATATAATAAATAAACCTACTCTACAAACTCTGAACTTAGTAAATTAAAAAATAAATTCACAGATCTTTTTTTTTTTTTTTTGTACACTTTAAATTTTAAGTATATGATTGATGATAAGATAATACATATTTCATTAATTCAATTTAATTCATTTGTATTAATGACTATCAGGCTACGTTCGCGGCCCCCTTCCAAGTGAAGATTTTCTTCACAGTGATAGAAGCGCATGCATACATCATACATTCAACATGCGCGGAAATAGGACATGCATTAGAGTGCCTGTCCATTGAACCGGATTGAGGCTACGGAGCGGAGAAACGGAGAAATTTAAACTATTGGTAAAGTTAAGGGCTATTGCCCTTGTCCACTGCAGCGGAAGGGAGATTTTTGCAATCCTAGTGGCTAAATTTCTCCGTTTTCCGGTCCGCAGCCTCGATCGGCTTCAATGGACAGGAACCCTAATGCGCATGCGCTCCTATCAAAGTAAAGAAAATCTCCACTTAGAAGGGGGCCGCGAATATAGCCATTAGCGCCAAAATTGAACGGATCATTTTGTTAATATCACGTAGAATGAATAAGGCAAACTTCACTAAACTTTCATTAAAATCATTTAATAAACCATTACATAAATCATAGTAGAAGTCCCTCCTGGTTTAAATGTTATTATGTTAAATACTTAAAAATAAACAGTCATTTAAAAAAAAAGTTATCTATCCATTTGATATTAAAATTAACAAAATTCATGAATTTTCGTAAAAATAACAATCCAAGTTATAATATTAATTGCTTTATCTGAAAACAAATATTACCAAAAACATGGCTGGTTATCCATTTAAAATTTCAAATATATTTAAGGAAGTATTGTAAAATCATTCAATTAACAAACGAAACAGAAATCAGAAATCTTTCATTAATAACAATTTTAAATATCCCAAGAGCCATTTAGAAACGTACCTTCAAATATGGACATTAAATTAATGTAAATTATTAATTAATTAATTTTATAATCATAAGAAATTCCGAAGTTATATAGAAATATAATTTAAAATTGAATATTATTTAACTTTGTGAAGATATAATTATGTAAATAAGGTAATATAAGTTAAGTTTCGTTTCGTTTTTCTTTCATGCTAAAAATAAAAATTATATTTACAGCTTACAGCCACAACTTTCTTTGCGATTACGATTACCATTTATTAAGTCAATAAGATAAAGTATTCAGACCAGCTTGAGTTTGTAATGTACATTTAAAGATTTACTACTTATATTCCACGTTCCTGTACATTCTGGGTAAAATTATTTGGACCTCTTACTGAGGGTTACGTCTGTAATTTATGAACTAAGAAACCAAAGATTAAAAAAAAAAATTACGGGACCATCTTTATAGTATCTCTTTTCTATTAAAAAAAAATTAAATTAGACTACGCGTTAATGAATTAAAATAAAATACATATTTTGACTCACGCCCTGTAAGTAACCTTACCGAATTTCGGTAAAAAAAGTACTTAGTGTCCCAGTTCGTAGTATGAACTGAAATCGTGCCCAGCTTCGTTTAAATTCATTCAATATTTTTGGCGTGATACACAGCCAAGATACAGAGAGACAGACAAACAAAAATGAACAAAGGTGGAGAGTATCCTCTAAAAAAATTGGAATATATTCAATGTGACGATTATAGTTTTATTTTAAGGAATTTATATACAAACTGGAATTCGCACGTGCACTCAAAAAACGTTTCTAAAAGAGGAATTACATCATCTACTGATTTCTACCATAGATTCAATGCAACTCGAAAGAAAGAGACAAAATACCAGTAGTCAATGAAATGCTCGGAACGATTTTTTCACTTTATCTACATGTTGGAAACAAATGCCAACCTTATGTTAGTTACTTAAAGGTGCATATTAATTATACAATTTTATTAAGTGAGCGTTCCAGTTATGATATAAAATCCTTGGTATGTATACTTTTATGATTGTTATATATTTATCTGTACCTACTTTATAGTATTTAAGCTGTGGATATTAACTTTCAATGTTCAAAAAGCATTCATAGGTATAAGGAATTGAAATAGTTTTCGAGGTACGATTCTACTAACGAGAGAGTATTGCTAAATTTGAATAGCGCTTGATTTTTTATCTGACATCGCTTCAGATTGGTTTGAAAGTGAATTTAAATAATTGGTTATCAAATATTTTGTCGGAGCGAAAATTGGTTTGTTTCGGCAAATCGGCTTCGAATAACCAATTGAAAAAAAAATTGAAACATGAATCGATTATTGTACGAGTATTGAAAGTTATTTATTTCCACAATGGTTCGATAATTTCGTGTATTCGATAGTTTTATTTATGAAAATACTTTATTGATTTACACTTTTTTGTACACCATAAATATGGCTATGGCTATGGCTAGTTAGCCTTTTTGTCTAGACAACCTGATCAATACTTAAATACACTCGAATTTTGGGGCGTAGTGGGGCGTCTAGTGATAGTACCTTTCAGGTTTCACCAGCCGGTCCTTCCTGAAGGACGGTGTACCACACTGGTTCACAGGCGACCTACAACTCTCACCAGTGGCTCCAAGTAGCTGTCAGTGCACGCAGCGGCCACGCCCTGGTAAACCACGTCGGCTCGTGGGCAAAACCTGGTGAGGGGAGTCTGCACGCTATCGCGGACAGACCTATTCGCGGTCACCTCCCGTATAGTGCACGAAGACTGGATCGGTGTTGATGGCAAGCTACAGCTGATAAGCAAAAGACCTTGGCGGAGACGGCGACCAGCGGAGGCAATGCTGAAGGCCTAGGGCGGCAATAGAGGGCAAAAGAAATTGTTGGCCAGAAGCTGCATCCGGACCCACCTCCGCTTGTAGCGGTTTTCCGTCCCAGCGGGTAAAGGTGGGCGAGGACGAGTGAGTGCACCTACAATTGCGCGACTGTTTGTGCACTAAAATATATCCTGCGTAATTGACTGCTTCTGTTTATGGACTACGAGCGAGTCAAGCCCTGCGGCGATGGATGGCGGTAGAGAGGTTGAGCTGGGATGCAACTCAACTTTGTCCAAAGTCTACATGTAGGCGGCTGAGGGAGAGTGGTCGCTTCTGCGCTGCATTGGGGTAACAGTGTGGATTCGGCAGCACCGTCAGCGACGAAGCAGCCCTATTTAGGGAGGCACTGCTTCCCCCGCTTAGCCGGGGAAGGGGCTAGAAAAGGTGTCCTAAAAATTGCTTACCCCAAACTCGTACGGGAGGTAGTAACCACGGCTACCCAGCATCTCAAATCAACGTGGTCGAAGAAACAAGAAAATAAAAACATTGAACGTGACTTTTGGAGCATGGAATGTACGTACACTATTAGATCGTAATGACAGCCTATGCCCTGAACGCAAAACAGCAGTCGTAGCTCGGGAACTTCGTCGCTATAATATCGATATAGCAGCACTTAGTGAAACTCGACTTGCCGACGAAGGTGAGCTCACTGAACATGGCGGTGGTTATACGTTCTACTGGAAAGGAAGACCAAATACTGAAACTCGACACTCGGGTGTAGGTTTCGCTGTAAGAACCCCTTTAGCAAGAAAACTGGAAGAGTGCCCTCCTTACATCTCGGACAGAATTATTATACTGCGCTTACACCTGGAAAACAACAATTATATTAATATTATCAGCGTTTATGCCCCAACTATGGATAGAGATGACAGCATCAAGAATCAATTTTACCAGGAACTCGGAAATTGTATTGATGGTATTCGCCACAGAGAACAAATTTTATTGCTTGGTGATTTTAATGCTAGAGTTGGCCGAGATTTTGTGGCGTGGCCTCGGGTTTTAGGCAGACACGGAATCGGTAATATGAACAGTAATGGACAGTTGCTGTTAAGTTTCTGTGCACAATTTGGTTTGACTATCACAAATACGTCATTCAGATTACCTGCCAAATACAAGACTACGTGGATGCACCCAAGATCTAAACATTGGCACCTCATAGATTATGCTATAGTACGTCAGCGGGACGTATCCCAGGTACTTATAACCCGCGTTATGCGTGGTGCAAATTGCTGGACGGATCACAGATTGGTTGTCACAAAACTAAGACTCCAGCTTCGTATGCCCCAAAGAAAGTGCAGAAAAAGGCCTGCTTGCTTGAACATAGATCAGCTTTATGATCACGACACACGTGAAATGTTTGTGGAAGAGCTAAATGGTGCAATATTACTCAACACTACAAATGGAGAGATAGCTCCTAAATGGCAAGCACTGTCATCTTGTATTCTTGATGCTGCCACTAATGTCTTGGGGTATAAGAAGCGGCAAAAGGATGACTGGTTTGACCAAAATGACAGGCTTTTGACTGAAGCCCTACAGAGGCATAGGAACATCTTACGTCAGGCCAATCACTCATCTAAACAAGTAAGGGAAAGTGGATCAGGAATAAGGAAACTGACCAGAGAGCTGAAAGACAAATGGTGGTATGAGAGGGCTCAGCGGGTACAATGGCTTTTCGATACAAACCAGATGGGTGCCTTTTTCTCGGAGGTGCGCACTCTAATGGGTAACCCGGTGCGGAACAGGGTACCTTTAAAAAGTTCTGATGGTACAAAACGGCTAACGGTGAAAGAAGATGTTCTCAGCCGCTGGGTAGAGCACTTTAAAGACCTGCTTAATATGGACCGCTTAGCTGATCTGCGTCACATTAATTCTCTCCCAGACTTGCCCGAGGTAAGTGCACTGGATGAGCCACTGACATTAGAGGAGGTTGTCAAAGCCATTCAACAGCAACAAAACAATAAGGCGGTAGGAGTAGACAATATCGCAGGAGAGTTACTTAAATATGGAGGAGACCAACTACACACAACCATATGGCAGCTGTTTGCAGAAATGTGGACAGAAGAAAAAGTACCACCTGAATTCCAAATCTCCTGTATATGTACCCTTTATAAAAATAAAGGTCATAGATCTGAATGCAACTCCTACCGGGGCATATCTCTTCTGTCCGTTCCTGGAAAAGTGTTTGCTAGAGTCATTCTCAACCGCCTAATTCCCCTATCGGAAACTTTGCTACCGGAGACGCAATTTGGTTTTAGACCAAACAGAGGAACATGCGAAGCGATATTCTCTATCCGACAGCTGCAAGAGAAAAGTAGGGAGCAAAGCCAATCTCTATATTTATGCTTTGTGGACCTTGAAAAAGCATTTGACAGTGTTCCTCGCGAAGCGCTGTGGTTGGTGCTGAGGAAGTTGGGCTGCCCTGCGAAGTTCTTGCGAATAATTCGGCTGCTACATGATGATATGTCCTGTTGTGTTTGCATTGATGGTGAGCAATCCCAGTGCTTCCCTGTATCTTGTGGTGTTAAGCAGGGATGTGTTCTGGCTCCTACGCTCTTCGCTCTATACTTCTCTGTAGTAGTTAATGAGACCCTGCAACAGCTTTCTGAGGGCATCCATATTCGCTTTCGTACTGACGGCAGCATTTTTAACCTTGCCAGACTTAAGGCTCGAACAAAGGTATCCCACACTATAATAACCGAGATAATATACGCAGACGATCTGTGTTTTGTGGCTAGTACCTCGGAAGGACTTCAGAATCTTATGTGCAAGTTCAATGAGGCCTGTTGTAGATATGGTCTAAAAATTAACATCAGTAAGACTGAAATAATGGTGATGGAATTACACGACCACCAAGATCAGGAAGTCCATATCAACGGTGAGGTACTTGGTCGGGTGGATAAATTCAAGTACTTAGGGAGCACAGTTACATCTAAATGTGATCTGGATACTGAAATAAACCACCGTATAGGTGCGGCAGCTGCAGCATTCGGCAAGCTAAGATCTAAAATCATGCGCTCCCACGATCTCAAATTGAAAACAAAAATTTCGTGCTATATGGCGTTTGTGATTCCCCATTTACTGTACGCATCAGAGACGTGGGTTGCGTATCGTAGACATATCCGTGTATTGGACAGATTCCACCTAAGGTGCTTGCGCGATATCCTAAATATCCATTGGTCGGATCGTGTAAGAAATACGGACGTGCTTCGTCTTGCTCAGGTAGCAGGAATCGAGGCCTATTTAATGAGAAGACAACTTCGGTGGTGTGGACATCTCTCGCGGATGCCCGATGAAAGAGTGACCAAGCGCATCTTTTTTTCTGAACTCCAGAACGGCAAGCGAAAACAAGGCGGTCAGTTTCTACGCTATAAGGACGTTCAGAAAAGACATATGAAAAGATGTCACATTGAGCCTTCCAAATGGGAAGATTTTGCCGCAAATCGTTCGGAGTGGAGACGGCTGGTGCGGGTACAGGTGTCGAGTTTCGAGGAGGAAAGGAGATTAAAATTGGACACTAGACGTGATGAGCTTAAAGTCAAAGCCCACCGAAGACATCATTACAATTATGTAAATGGTGTCCTTACCTGTGACCAATGTGGCCGAAATTTTATTAACAAGATTGGCTATTGCAGTCACGTAAGGGCACATGAACGAGCACACAATAATTGACAATATCGACAGTGGCAGTCGCTGTAGCCGAAATCGGCTGGGAACACATCATCATCATCATCACACTCGAATACTTCAATACATTTAACAAGTAACATTCTACGAATAAATTTATATTTTTATTACTTTATTCACGATAAAAGTTTCCCATGAGTGTTTACTTCGTGTGGACTTCCCTGGTAATTTTCAGCTAAATTGTACAACATTTGTAAATTTCGGATTGTGTAAAATGTACTTATTAACTTGTTTTTTTGGAAATAAAATATTTTTATTTTTATTTTACTTCATGTTTATCACAGCCAAAATAAAATTAATAAAGTTTAGTTAATATACAATTTTTCAGTTATTTTTCTTTTGTAAGCGATCTTTTGTTAATTAAAATACAATTTCATATTTATGGATTTCCTGTTTTTGAACATTATCGTTTCGTCTCATCATTCGTCGTTGGTCGGATTAAAGGTTTTATTAACTTACTAGCTGCTGCCTGCGACGTCGTCTGCGTGAGCGCTATTAGATTACACGTTGTTACAGAATGCGTTGAAGAAATAAAGGTTCACTGCTCGTTCCCCGTAGGTGATAGCGTGATAATACGAGTATGTAGCCTATATGTTGAGTCGACTTCTTAATTTGAAGTTAATCCATGCAGTACTTTTTGAGTTTAGCCCGGACATACATACAGACAAACAGACAAAAATTCTAAAAACTATATTTTTGACTTCGGTGTCGATTGTAGATCACACCCCAAGTATTCTTTTAAAAAAAATATTCAATGTAAAGTTTTGACTTTCCTATCATTTTATTATACGTAGTATAGATAGATGCTAATGTCGAAACCAGTTATAAATTTATATGTAATTTTACTTGGTAAAACTCATGAATAAACTGAACTGAAACAGTCTGAAAATATCCCACACGTTTGCAAAACATACAAAGTCAAGTCAAGTCATAAATAATACAAAAAGGACAGTTAAAGTTAATCAGCAAATCAATGTAATATCATGTGTCCTGAACTGACCTTATCTGGTATGACAATAATTTCTGATACTATCTGATCATATCCAATCATTAGCGCTCCGATTACTTCCGGTATATATTATATAAGAATCGATCAATGGAATTGGCACTTTTATAAAAACTTCCAAACTTAAAATATAATTAATGTATCTTTCTGAAGCGCGTTATACCGTATCTCTCCGTTTGGTGTGTAAAATACCTTTTGAAAACATTTTTATACGAGAATCCGTCAATGCAACAGACGAGTATAATCTTAATATATTTCAATAGAACTATTTCTCACTTGCGGTTTAGCGTAGCTGCGATAAATAATCCTTCATGTCTGATTTCAGCCGTGGTAAGCTATTGTATTATTCTTTTTTTTTATAATAAAAAAGAATTCAGTTTAGGAATGGTTTAAATTAAAACATTATAATATTAAAAAAAGAGTGTGAACAGCAGATTGTTAATTATTTAATTGTCCAATTTGAAAACCTGCTCCTAGAACTTCAAGTAAAAATTTTGTTGCGATTCGTTTTTCCTCTTGTCCGTTGCCATTCGTTTTTCCACTTGTCCGTTGCGATTCGTTTTTCCACTTGTCCGTTGCGATTCGTTTTTCCACTTAAAGTTTCACTCCTACTATGTGTCCCAGCACACCTTTCTTTTATTTCGCAGGTTTACTGCAAGTCATGATTTGGTTAGGTTAGGTACATTTTAATAAATGATTTTTTTTATGAGGTATAAAGAGGTCATTCGATCAGTGGTAGTTTACTCCTCATATTTTTTTCATACCGGGGCCTTATATGGAAGTCCATTCTTTAGGAGTAAACTCCAAAAATTAGATTTTGAGCAAAAATTCGATGAGCTCACTAATTTTGCAGCCGGGTCTTAAACCATAATGTTTTTTCGTGACATCACTAAAATCCTAAGATATATATAGGCCCGTCTGTATAGAAGTTTCACTTCAAAAACAGTATAACTCAATGTAGGTGAGGTTTAACTATTAAAGAATTTCATTTTATTAACATTCGAACGAAGTATTTATTATATAATTGGAAATAAAAAAGTACGCATCCATAATTTGAATTAACAAATATCGAATCTAGTAAGATCTAAAAAAGTGCGGGCAATTTAAAAATGTTAGCTCCCTGCTCCTCGCTATTTTGAAAACTGTTTGATATTTGACAGATAGTGATAAAACGATAAAATTTAGTTTAAAATTTTTAGTAAGCTACTAGTTACATTTTTGAATAAAACTAATTAAAGACGTGCAATTGAAGTTCAAAATAAATAAAAATAATGCATTATTTTTTATTTTATACCATTATATCCATATCGAATTTATTATTGATCATAAAAAGAAACAATAGAAGCAAGGTAAATGAAATTGAAATTAATGAAATAAAGCTGGAATTTAAATATCTTTTTCCTCAATCATAACTTTTTTCCTTAATATCAGCTTCATCAGATTGATGCTCCCCTCACCCTTTGGACCATTGTTGCTCGTTTATGCAGGACTCTGTAGAAGTCTTCATATATGTGAAAATGCAAACACAATCGATGCACTATCACTATCACCAAGCACCAACATCAGTGTAAATGCGTTTTCAAATTAAACTTGAAAAATATTGTTCCTCAATTATACGATTGTACGTATCCAAAGGTTGTACGTATCCAGTAATTAAAAAAATACTTTTAATAGTATTACTTTTACCGCCAATGCATTGCACACGAACTTACGAGCCAATGCCACTCTAATAGTGGACTGAAATAACTATCGTTTGTCTCTCCATGTCGAGATCATCTTACAAACACTCAGTTACAACATAAACTTGTAGTGTCACTGGTAGAACATGAACCCATCAGTGTGATACCCGAAACATCAGAGGGTCGCTCTTTAACATTACTCAAGAGACTACGCCTTTGTGCATAGTTCTCACAAATTGTCAGTCATTTTCGAAACATACTTACAATTAGTGATCGACACAGATGAAGGAATGATGAAGTCATCAATATGATGGTGATATGATAATGGTGCTCCATGGGAATATGTCAAACAATACTGGTTGCAAGCTAAGATTACTTAATTTCTCTCACGAAACGCCATACCTTACCAGGTCAAATTTCTTCAAAAGATCAAGGAAATCAACGTAAATATACGTCATGAATTCGGAGTTGTTTATTGACCTGTCAATCTTAAAAAGCGTTAAAAACTTCCAATAATAGTAAACAATGATATAGGTCGATATTTACCCTTATCTGACGCATTATCAGTTTTATTTTTAACTATTAATAGTACAAAAGTACTTATAATATCGATAGACGGCAGGGACATGTAAAATATCTGGTACACATGAAAAGCAAAGCCCTAAGTCTCGGGAGAACCAGCTTAAAAATGTTCTATACTGGACTATCATGTCCAAATAACTTTCCTCTTTGTATTCCATTCAATATTTCTTTTATACTGCTCTTTCCAGATATCTTAAGGCTAATACAACGAATTTATGGTATACTTTCAGTACAAAGATGAATTTGAAAATCCTCCTCAAACTAATTTACTATATCCATAGACTCTTCAACGCCTTTAACGCTGACTAGTACTCCAACTTTCGGATTAAACTTTTTAATTATCTTCCAAAATCTCCGAAAGCCTTTTATTTAAAGTTCATACATCTAAAATTTGCATTCCCTTCTTCAATGAGTTTCAACATGTACATGATCTCATGTAGTGACATTAAAACTGCGTATATTATTATTATTATTATATTGGGATACACTAGCAGCACTGAGTGCTGATGCGTGTATATCACAACACTTGTGATAAGTATTTATCGAGTTGGTTTTTAAATGAGTTAACTGAAGGTGCACTAATAACTGTTTGTGGTAGTTTGTTCCAAGCATTTACTACACGGTTTGGCAAGTAGTGTAGTCTAGGATTGCTTGTAGCTGAGGTACGAGACAGCTTTAATGAGTGACCTCTAAGTTTTTCGTTCTTGTTTAGAACAAAAACGTCTCTTATTTTAGGAACATTGTAATATCCTGTAAGTACTTTATAGGTTTCAATGAGATCCCCTCGTTGTCTTCTAGCCTCTAGTGTGGTCAGTTCAAGGCACTTTAAGCGTTGTTCGTATTGTAGTTTACTCAAACCTGTAACCATTTTCGTCGCCCTTCGCTGTGTTTTTTCCAGCAAGGTAATGTCCTTTTGAAAGTAGGGACTCCATATTTGGAAACCATACTCTAGTATTGGCCGCACATAACTCTTATATAACCTTACAAAAAGTTCTTTATCAATATGTAGAAATGCCTTTCGTATCAAGTAAAGCATCGAGTTAGCTCTTCTTGTAATGTTTATTATGGGTTTGTCCCATTTCAGATTGTGAGTAATGGTTATGCCAAGGTCTTTCTAACTGTCCACGCTTCTTAGTTTTTTAGAGTTGACTACGTATTCCTTTTTGGGGTTGTTACTTCCAATATGTAAGACAGTGCATTTATCTATGTTGAGTGTTAGTAGCCAATCTTTAGTCCATTCTACGATACGGTTCAAATCTTCTTGTATGACATTTTGTGCTATTAGTGGAATGCCCATTATTTTGGTATCGTCGGCGAAAAATGACAAGTTAGATCTTATGACTTGTTTAAGATCTGTAAGGTATATTTTTTATCTTCGTATTTTAGGCTATAATTAAACAGATAAAGGACATTCTAAATAAAATAAATAAACGTTTTACAATCAACTGCTTCCAGTAGGATGTGAATCCTACGCACGCACAAACACCCAGATCACGACAAACATATATATGGCCTATACAAATAATAGCTACGTACGGGGTCTAACAAGCAACCACTAGCACATCAGTCAGTTGTTGTGACCATTGCACTAACGCGTCGTAAATAAATCAAATCAACGAATATAGCAACAGTCACAATTTTACCTACTACTAACCTATAATACTAATTCTGCAACACAATTTTATTTTAACACAAATTCAAATATTATCTGATACGCTACCAAAAAATAAAAAACAAATTAGATTACATAAACGTTACATAACCTGAACTTAAGTCACATAGGGTAGATCTAAAAACCTCTCTAACTTCACACAAAAAGCATTACAAATGACTGTTTTATTACGAAGGCGAAAAATGTCCCGAAACTTGCGACAAGACAAATTCGCGACACGTGATTTTTGTTCGTTATGAGATCGCAAAGACACTCTTCTTCTATCATATTATGTCCACAACTCGCTTTTCAAGACTTTGATTGACTTTACTTTTTTTTCTACACACTCAAATTGTTGTTTTTTTTTTCTGATATACTGTCTATGTTCGAATTATCTGTGATTGAAACATGGGGATTTTTACGCCAGAATTTATTTTAAGTTGTATTTATGAAATTATAGTTAAAATGAATTAATTAGTCAATGTTTTCTAAATATAAAAGGGATAACTATAACACATACATAAAATAAAGACGAACTTGAACATTCAATTTTAATATAAACAACACTATCAATCTCTTACCAAAACCGTTTCCTTTCTAGGCCAAGGTATTTGTATATATAATAAAATCCCACAATCGATTTTACAATTGCAAATAAATAATATAATAGAAACAACATATTATTTCTTATATAATTACATAAATGACAAAGATATACAAATTAAATGTGGGTTTTATTTATTCTAACAAAATCATGATTAGTTCATTGTTCAACTATTGTCAAACACAACAAAGTATCAAAAATAAATATTATAAATATATAAATAAATAAATATATTTAACACACACACAAGGTCTTCTGTTCCTAAGGTAGGCAACTTAATGCCTGTGTTTTAGGTAACAGCCGACTGATATATATTTTTTTTAAATAATACATATATATAAATAAACATATATTACACCCAGACTCGGGGCAGGAATCGAACCCACAACCCCTTGAGCAGAAAACAGGGTCACTGCAAACTGCGCCAACGGGTCAGTCGATATTATATATCACATATTCAAATATTAATTGATAATTATAATCTCGACCTCACCGATCAGTCTCCTTCTCGAAAGTAAATAAATAATTGAGTAATATGTAACAAATAAACACCTTTAAAGTTTTGTGTTTTGTTGCAATAAAGTACTATGATTACCGCTAGCACTGCTCCTACTCCTACTATTACAAACTTGTTAATTACATTCTATATTAATTGTTTCATTTTATATTAAAAAAAATATAATTGTTGTAAAACGCGTCTCGAGCTATTTTGTAGTGAAATTGACACTATGCGATGCAATGCGTGATTTTTTTTTTTTTTTTAATACCATTTCAACCGTTCAAGCATTAACAAAATGAGTATATCAATGAGTTGATATAAAACGGTCAACTGTTATTTGTCACTTTAATCGCGTCTTCCAATTTTTTTTTAATGAATTTCTTTATAACTTAAATCCAATTGACAATTACTTCAATTGCACTCGTACGTATAAATTCAAAATAATCGTCTCGGGGACTCCATAGAATATAATAGGTCGGGAAAGTCTTTTAGTATTTTGTTTGTATAAAATTGGAGAAAAATCTCTTTGGTCGGACTGTTTGTATCTGGCTAGTTTTAATATCAATAAATATAGGACATTAAGAAAAAGAAAAATAAATAATAACAAACCCGCCATTTTTTAATTGTTTTTCTATCCGTCAAAATGAGTGAATCTAACGAAGAAATTCGATACATTCTGAAGTTTTATTATAAAAAAGGGAAAACTGCGACTCCAGCCACGAAAAATGTTTGTGACTTTTATGGACCAAATGTAGTTACCATTTTTTTAAAAGCTCGGCAAAATATGTCAAAATTTTAAAATGAAACACCCAAATGGGTGCCCCACACGAGCTCACTGAAAAAAACTTAATAAGTAAATCGTGTACTCATTTGCGATTTTCCATTAAAACATAATGAAAATGAACCATTTTTGAAAAGATTGAACAATGGTGATGAAAAGTGAATCACCAACGACAAGAAGATGTGAAAAAGATCATTTTCAAAGGGTAGTCGAGCTCCATACACTGTACGTAGGTCGATCGATAAGTTTTGAGATGCTCGTAATTTAAAAATGAAACGCATCTGTATTATACATTTTAAAAAGTAAATTTATTTAAAAATAGAATGCAAGTAGCCAGGTTGCTGGTTCAAAAAACATTATGATCTTCATTTAACTATGACGGTTCCCGCGTTGTTCTTTGCAGCGATGGAGCTTAACCGCGAACATTTGCGTGCTATGATATTTTATGATTTTAAATTTGGTTTAACTGAAAAATTTAGCCTTCAACTATTACAATCACCGTCAAGGGAGTCTGTCCCATCTCGAACAATAGATTTTAGATGGTTCAGTGAAATTAAAAGAGGTAAAACAAACCTCGAAGATGACCATAGAAGTGGTCGCCCACAAACGGCTGTAACTGCAGAAAATGTGTGGACTACTGAAATTATAGTGCAAGAAGACCCACTTATTACTTACTCGGACATCGAGAAGATTCCTGGTGTTAGTTCGGGGAGCGTTAACATTATTTTGCATCAGCATCTACTGTTGCGTTTGCTCACAAACGATGAAAAACAGGCCCGTGTGGATTGGTGCCACGAAATGCGTCTATTATTTGAAAACAGAACGTCAAGAGGTGTTTCAGAAATCATAACAGGCGACGAAACGTGGATTTGTCTAAATTTGATCCGGAAAATAACAGACAGTCGTCAGTATGGGTCTTTTCAGAATGAAAGTTGCCGAAAAAACTACAATGGCCTCGTAACGTTGGTAAAAAAATGTTGGCTAGTTTTTTTTTTTTCGCTGTGGACCTGTGTCGACGACAATATTGGAAAATCATAAATCTGTTAATTCGGAATGGTATACCTACAACAGCAGCATTGCGAAAGTTTTCCAATCTCTGCGAGAGAAAAATAAAAGAGACATTTTTTCGTGTGCCGAAGAGGCCGTGGCCGCCTATGAAGTCGAAATTTTGGACCTATTGGATCAAGACTCGCAAAATTGTTTTAATAGTCGGTTTGGGTGAATGGAACTTTGCATAGAGAATGAAAGAGAGTACTGTTCTTTTATATTTACGCGAATTTTACTCATTTAATTAAAAGTCTAAATCGGATTTTGTCGCGAAGTATTAATGTATAAACCATATAGTCCTGATCTTACACCCTCAGATTATTACCTGTTTTGGTTTCTTCAGAATTCTTTGGGTAGCAAAAGAGGACTGTCAAAACTACTTGTTGCATTTATTATTACTATTTTTTTTGTCAAAAGTCTCAAGATTTTTACAGGAAAGAGATTATATCACTACCTACAACATGACAACAAGCTATCGAACAAAATAACCCATATAATTATATATAATTAAATTTTTGAAAAATGTCTTGTTTTTATATACGAAGAAACTTTTTCCCCGGCCTAATATAAATAGAAAGAAGTATGGAATTAAAGGTTACTGGGAAACAAACAATGATACCATTGCTACCCGCAAATAGAATAATATTTGAATAGGACGTTTTCGTTTTAATACGTTGAATGTTAAATATTAATAAAAACAATGCTTTGTGTTTACATATTCCAATATTAAAGGAAAATTTTAAAATTATTTTCTTTATAAGACCAAACTAAAGTATAATATGAATTACGTCGGTTGAGTCTTGAAAGGATTCACCATTACTTTCGTAAAACAAAACAAAAAACTTAGAATTCAGCCTTGAAACTATCAACGAATTTATTAAATATAAATTATATATATATATATATATTTATATATATATATATATATATATATATATATATATATATATATATATATATATATATATATATATATATATATATATACGTTAAGTAAAATTTATTTATGATTACAAATGGAAGAATATTTATAATTGAAGGCAGAAAATGTCGAGATTCAGAATACATAATAAATTTATACAATTTCTAGTTATAACTTTAAGTAAATAATTAAATTAATTAAAACGAAACTTAAAATGTTTTTAAGACTGTTCAATTCAGTAAAACTTTTGTTAATTTTGTTTCCGAATCAGTAATAACTTAGAGGAATGCCTAAGTACCTACTTATAATTATAAACTTCATAAATAATGTTATTTTAGCGTTACTTGGCTAATTTTGCTTATTTACTATATTTTTACCCGACTGCGACAGAAGGAGGGTTATGTTTTTCGAGTGTATATATGTACGTATGTATGTATGTATGTATGTATGTCCATTTCTTTGGCACGCCCTACAGCCCAAACGGCTGGACGGTTTTTGACATATGAGGTGTCGTTGGATTTGTCTAAATTGTAGTAGTGACATGGGCTATACAAATTTTCAAAATGGCGCTCCCAAATAGCGAAATGAGGTGAAGGGGAGTTGAATTTTTTTTCGTACTGTAGCAATATGGATATCAAATGAAAGCTAGTAAATGGTTTTATTCTTTTTTGTTTATAATAAGAGTATTTTATGCAGTCGGGTTTTTTGATTTTTTTAATTATTATTATATTACTAAATAAATAAGTTCATATCAAAAATAAACTACTTTTCGACAATCTTAATATACATAAGTTTAGTTTTAATTCGATTAGGTACATCCAAAGTATAAACAATAAGTTAAAAGTATTAATAGTTAAAAAAAGTTATGATATAATGTAACAATATTATAACAACTAAACTTTAATGGTATATTTTTAAATTAATGGCTTTAGTAAGCTAAAGATAAAATGCATTGGACATTTATTATCGCGCTGAGGATAAATCTTCCAGGAAAAGCTTTTTGTAAAGTATCTTACACACTAGAGTTCGAGAAGAGTATTTAAGATATACTAAACCTACATTTTATTATTATGAAAAAACTTTTTCATTTTATTTTTTATTAAATTTCGTAATGTTTTTTTGACGTGTAACGTCTTATAAATCGATAAACGCCGGCTGCATGCACGAAAAAGGTACTATCGGCCTAAGCGTTCGGCTTATGACGCATCTATCTCTCTTCCACTCCATCGAAAGATGCGTCCGAGTAGAAAAGAAAAAATATTTGATTTAACGAGTGCAAATAAATGTTAATTTATTTAAAAAAAAATTTCAATTAACTCCTTCTTTGTATTATACAAAGTAATGATAATTCAGTGATAATAATTCAATTAAATTCAAAAAGTTTTCTTATGACGTTATCACGCAAAATTATCATCCATAAACCGACTTTAGGTACAGACAACCAATTTTTTTTTTCAATCATGTTACACCGGTTTTTATTTTAAAAAAAAAAGTGACCAAGTACGAGTCGGACTCGCTCATGAAGGGAGTAAGTAGTAGCACTAAGTAACATCATATAAAAGTTCTTGTTTTTTTTTTATATTTGAGTTGATTGAATGAAAGGTAAATTATGGTTTACGATTTATGATGTATTGAAAAAAAAAACTACTTACTAGATCTCGTTCAAACCAATTTTCGGTGAAAGTTTGCATGGTTATGTACATCATATATATTTTTTTAGTTTGTCACTAAATTTTGCCACTTTGAAAGTGTCTCTCGTGCAAACTATTCAGTTTAGAAAAAAAATGATATTAGAAACCTCAATATCATTTTTGAAGACCTATCCATACCCTACACGTATGGGTTTGATGAAAAAAATATATTTTGAGTTTCAGTTCTAAGTATGGGGAACCCCCAAAATTTATTGTTTATTTTTTCTATTTTTGTTTGAAAATCTTAATGCGGTTCACAGTACATCTACTTACCAAGTTTCAACAGTATAGTTCTTATAGTTTCGGAAAAAAGTGGCTGTGAGATACGGACGGACAGAAAGACATGACGAATCCATAAGGGTTCCGTTTTTTGCCATTTGGCTACGAAACCCTAAAAAGTATAGGTACAGCGTGTCGTTTCTCATTTGACATGTAAGTCAACAATTCATGCTATTATTTTTTGGCATCAAATTTATAATATTTAAACCCAGTTTCACCACTTGCTATTAAGTTCCGGCTAACCTAATTGGCACTTTTTTGACAGGTAATTGTATGGGTTATCTGTCAAAATAAGTGTCAGTTAGGTTATCCGGAACTTAATTGCAAGTGGTGAAACTGGCACGTAGTGTATAATATATTGATTAACTGACGATTTATGTAATGTTATTTATTTTTTAAAAAAAGTATATACTGCGGAAAGAAATTTATCAGTTACCAGTGTGCCATTAAGAAAAAATAAAGACGAAATATATTTTATAAAAAAAAAATTAAGATAAAAATAGCTTTATTTTATAAGCGTATAGTATAGGTGTGGAGACGACATAAAGGCACTCTTTAATACAGGCCATAAGTTCTTAACAAGTGTGGAGTGTTATCTATAGTTTCCAGTCGGTCGGTTCGAAGACGCATGGCAGGAAACGATTTTCGCCCTCTCGAATCGAAACCAATTTGTTACGGTATGAACGAATCGCATTGCATTACTGGACGTTTGAGTTTACAGATCTAAAAAATTTGATTTTTATGATAAATATATAATATTTTTTATTTCACTTAAAAAAATTTGTACAGTAATGAGTTATAATATTTGTTAACAAAGATAGACCAATATCTTACTCTTAATATACATATTAAAAAAATAAGGAAATTAAGTATAATATTTTACGAAAAACCAAAGCACAAACGTCTTAATATTTAATATATTTTCAATGTAGTCCCATTTATTAAAATATTTCGTAGTTAAATAACATAACTCTACAACCAGATTGCGTCAAATCGCTTGCTACAAATGCGATTGTTTTAGGATAATCATTAAAACAATAAGACAATTGTATTTAAAACCGTTACAAGTTTAAAGAAAATTATAAACCAAGTTATTAATAAAAGAGGCTTATAATCTGTCAATAAATTTATGCTTATATAGCCATTAGGTATTACATTTTTCGGTTTTGTTCCATTTGATCGAACAGTGAAAAGAAATGTAAATTATAAATATTCACATTCAAACATCCGATAGTGAATTTGAGCAATTAAATTTTACACTATTTTCATTTGTTATTTTAGAAGTTATTCAATAAATTGAATATTTATTGGCGTATTTCAATAACATGACACTGGTGTTACAAAGAAACGATGGCATGATTGATTTATTTGTTCGTCTATGGAAAATTGCCGCTTTTTTTAGCTTTAGTGAAACTTTATTAATGTTTCGTACATAAATATCGAGTCAGACATGATTTATTGTGGTAAATAATCGAAAATGGCTGTTTTTATTTGTAAACGTTAACGTTGAGTACGAGTATAGTTACTTTAAATGAGCTGACTCTAAGATAAAAAATAAAATTACCGTGCAATATGAACTTGTTATATTATGTTAAGGTCTCTTCCACCTGCTAATAAAATCTCTGATAGCCTATTTACTTTTGGTTTCACGAGTTGCGAATAGGAATAGCACAGAGATTAGAACACATAAAGTCGATTTCTATCTATCGGACACAATTTATTTTTCTATCGTATAATGAATTTATAGTACTAATCGACTTACATTCCAATTTCCGAAATTCTACAGAAATATACTGTTAAGTAACTTTGTAATTCTGACGTTATTTTTTTTTTAAATTAACTCGTAACTTATTTGATTATTAATAGATGTCATAGTATAAATTTTAGTTACACTTTAAGTAAGATATTTTATTATCATAAATTGTTACATTGCCACAAACAAAAAGTTACAAAGTGTCTTAAACGTAATCCTTACAATACTCGTTATAATTATAACTAAAATATAACCTATATTTTATTTTTATTTTATTTAATCCTTATTGTATACCACGACATACAAATAATAATACAGACAATTTAAGACAGTTAAAAATTGTGTAGTTCACTGTACAATGGTCAGTCTTATAGCTAGTTAACCATTTGTTTCAATTAGTCCGAAATAAGATTGAGTATTTATTTGAGAAATCGTATAGGTGATGCAGTTATTTATAACATCACCGTATGGCTCCTAGCACAAAAGCAGCACACAATACCTGATTGCTCTACATTTATCCAATGTTTTATACAAATCTGTTTTATTATGGTAAATTAAATATATTTAACACAAAATCATATTATCCTTTTTTATGTATAAAATCACTATAATAAAAAATAATAACCGTATTACTTCTGGCAGACAAGATTATTAGTACCACCATCTGCATTACCTAGGCTTTCTTAAAATCCGACTAAGGCCAAACAAAGCTACATAACAAATACTCAACCTGAATAAATTAGTGTCTTTTCCTAGTGAGTATATCTTTCAAGTCCGTACCCACAGAGAATGATGCTGTTCTGGTGCCATTGCACCGAAAAAAGCAGTTTTCCAGAATATATAGTAAATTGTTTTTTTAGAAAAAGAGTCTTCAATGAGCGAGACGGTTTGACCCTGTTATCTTGGCTCGAAAATACCCTGAGACCTAGAACAAAGGACACCTAAATCCACCGAAACCGATATCCACAAGCTCACCCCATAACTTCCGATTTCCAGCGTTCAGGAAGAGATTTTCCGTTTCGGAGAGAAGATACTAAAATCTCTTAGCTTTTTTTATGCAAGAAGGGGCAAAGAGAATTTACTTTACTTTCCTCCCATGTTGCACATAGTTTTTTTTTTCTACCTAGGACGCAAGTTGGGGTTTTGTCCCTGTGAAGCGGGGAGAGAAAGAATCACTCTTGTCCCGCTTCACAGGGACGAAAATCGAACTTTCATCGGAGGTAGAAAAAAAATATATAAACGGGTTATTTAAATAAAAAAAATCACGAGAGTAATTAAAAATTTTTAGAATATCATTAGAATACGAAGGTAAATTTCGCCACCATCTATAAATTTATAGCTCAGGTGAGAAATCGGGCGGTCTCGAAAACGGAAGACCCCGGTTCGAGTCCAGATGTCTCCAGTCTGATTATTTTTTTCCTTTTTTTTTAATTCCTTTTTTTGTGAGAAAAACTATTATTAGGATCTCTTTTTTTTTTATTTAAATAACCAGTTCCTATTGTTTTATTATTACGTCGGTAAGATTTAAAATATTATTCATATTTCATCAGTAGGTATGTAATTTGTATCAAATATAGTTTAACCGAGCAAAGCTCGGTCATCCAGGTACTGTACTTAATATTCAACGGACCAGGTAGTCAAAATTTAGCTTTTTATTATAAAACACTCCAATCTCAATGCGCCGTAATTTTAAGTTAGATAATGTATAGTTTTGCTGAACTGGACTTTTATTCCATTACATTCGTAAATACACTCATTTGCAAAAAAAAACGGGCGGTTTCGATTTTCTTCCTGGCTGAAAAAAATAAAATACCAAAAAGGTTTTAATCATTTGTACATGTTACTGGCCAGTTATAAAAGTGCCATAATGTTTAAAAGAGTACATTCCAAATTCAAATTTTTAACTGAGCCTGGTTTTCAAAGAAAATAACTTTTAACTACATTTTGTGGCGCGAATTCCCTATAGTTAATATCGACTCTAATTAACTTTTTGTCAATTTTTATTAAATTATCTGGTGTCCTTGACATTTAAAAGTATTGTTATTGCTGTTTAGCAATCTCGAAAATGGTAGATAAAGTGATAAAAGCGAGCAAAATTATTGCGCTGCTTGAAGAAGGTTGCAGTCAATGCTTCGTGGCTCAGAGGCTAAATGTGAGTCGGTCGACAGTTCAAAGGACCTGGCAGCGCTATCAAGAGACCGGTTCCGTCAAGAGAAGGCCTGGTTCTGGCAGAAAGACATGTACCGAACCACGGGATGATCGTTTTCTAGTTAGTCAAGCGTTGAGAAATCGCAAATCTTCTTATGTGGACCTTAAGAACACCCTCGAAGAAGTAAGAAATGTGCAAATTAGTCTATGGACGGTCAGGAGGAGGCTTCTCGCTGCTAATATACATAGTCATCGCCCGGCACGCGGCCCTAAATTACTCCGTGGACATCGAGTTGCCAGGCTTAGCTTCGCTCGAAATTGTGTGTCATGGACTCATGAAGACTGGGATAGGGTATTGTTCTCCGATGAAGCCAGGATATCTCTGCATGGTGAAGACCGACGTCGGCGAGTGCTACGTAGACGAGGAGAACGCTTTGCAGAGGCATGTTTTGAAGAAATCACACCTTATGGAGGGGGCTCTGTTATGTTTTGGGCAGGAATAAATTCTATGGATCGTACGGAGTTAGTCTTCATCGAAAACGGTACACTGACTGGACACCGATACATAACGGAAGTTCTAATTCTTTATGCACAACCCGCTTTAACCGCTCTTGGCGAAAACTCAATTTTTATGGACGACAACGCTCGCACCCACCGGTCTGGCGGTGTGGATGCGTATATGCTAGAAGTCAGAATTCGTCGTTTGGACCGGCCAGCTAGAAGTCCGGACCTCAATCCCATAGAGCATGTCTGGGACGTTCTGAAGCGACGAGTGAGATCAGTGCAGCCGGCTCCGCAGACCATCAGAGAGCTAAAGAATGTGATTACCGCGGAGTGGGAACGTATTCCCCAAGAAACCATAAAAGATATACTCACTAGCATGCCCAGACGAATGCAAGCTGTGATTTCAGCAAGAGGGGGTCATACTCAATACTAAACTTTTATCTGCTTTTAATGTATTCAAGAAAAACAAAGAAATTAACGCGTTTCATTTTTATTTAGCGAGCAGGTACAATCATAGTGTTTTGAGCTTAAACATTATTTCTTAATAATTTAATTAAAATGTTATGATAAAACTGATGAAAACTATTCCTTCCTAATTAATTTATAAAATTCTGAGGATAACAATACCTAAAATTGTCAAACAAACTAATAGTAACTATAAAATAGTTCTTTGCTTAAGTGCCCGTTTTTTTTGCAAAAGAGTTTATTATAGTTTGTGTCACAAAGATCATCGGCTTAAAATTAATAATAACATACTTTATTGCACACCAATAAAAAATTACAGAAGTAAATATAACAATTAATAGTGCGTAATGCTGCGTAATCCTACATATAATAATAAAAATAAATGTTTCACCGAAATTAAGAAGCGCTGCTTGTAGCTGAATGGGCCTGCGCGCCCGGGGAAGTACTTCACTCTCACTTAACACCGACGTGAAATGACGGCTCTGTCGTCGTGTTTCGTTCGGTTTGTGAGAGATTCGATGGCACACCCCTTCTCTCCCTCCACAGATCCGGTGGAACATCCCTTCCCTCCCTAAAGCCCGGCAACGCACCTGCTAATCCCCTGATGTAGCGGGGGTCTATGGATGTCGCTTTTACTTACCACCAGGTGAATCGACTGTCCGTTTACCCCCTCTAATATAAAAAAAAGTCTGATCCATTTACAACAGTATTTTTGTTTTGAAATAGGTAAGGAACTCAGTAGGTATTTTTCCGGAATGCATCTAAGTCCTATCATAGTTCTAATCGATTTATTGTCAATCGGTCAAGCGGCTAAGCAGTAAAAGTGGAACAAGTAGAACACCTTTCAGATTATAATATTATCAATTATCATGGATGGCGAATGGATTCTCCTTAAAAGAATATCGTTTTACCCGGAAAATAACTTACAGATAATATATCAACTTTGTACTACAGATAAATACAACTTAATATTGAAAGTACGATAGAGAATAAATTGGCGTGTCGCCACATAATATTTTACTTTTATTTATGATAGGAAAAACATTAATATACAAATGAAATAAGTTTGTTACATTCCGTGTTTATGCCGGAACGAGTGAAGTAATCAATATTATATGACAACATGTTTAAGACTGTCCTGACATTTCAACAACAAGAGTCTTAAACATAAGTGGTAAGCGATTTAGGTAATTAACAGAAGAACTAGTCGTTACACTAACGTAATATAATGTATGTTAATTACACTTATGTGACAAAAATAGTATGTACGACTCCCATGAAAGTTTTAGTATTAACAGTTGCAATTAAAAAATTAATTATTTTTTTGCAAAATTAGTTACTTGAAGTATTCAAATAATTTAAGAACTGAGAAATTTTTTAAGTACCTATAAATCTCTTACTGACTATAGCAATTATCTTGTGTAATACGAGTAAAGAGTTTCTTGTGAAATGTACTAAATATATTCTGTTAAGTAAGCTAAATGTGGCTAAATGGTAATCAGACATTCGGACATATTAGAACATGCAATAAGCATTTATCTACGGAGTGGAGCACAGATTAAACAATATTGTTTAAAGTTAGCTTAAGTGACTAAAGTTGTAGCATTAATTAGAATTTGAAAAAATCCACAATGTAAATAATCTTTTTGTACAATTATCAATGACAGACCTCGATGAAGCAAACGTGCTGAATGTGTAGAAGAGCGGGAAGCATTCCAAGTGGTTATACACTCACTTGGGACATATTCATTAGAGTTCACATTTTATATTCAAACATAAGGATAAAATGACGATCGTTCTGGTGTAGTGGTGGAAGTAGTCGCCTGAAAGCCACGCGCCAGCGGTCGCGGGTTCGATTCCCGGTCGGTATAGATATTTGTACTAATATTTGTTTCCCGTCTGGGTGTATGTCCATGTGGGTCTCCCCACCGTGCCTCGTAAAGAGAGTACGTAAAGCCGTCGGTCCCGGTTGTTATCTTAGAGACCTGATAATGATCTTTACTTATTGTAGGGAAATTATCCGCCAACCCACAGTGGAGCAGCGTGGTGAATTAAGGTCCAACCCTTCATCTATATGGAGAAGAGGCCTTCGCTCAGCTATGGGTAATTTACAGGCTGATACTATACTACTAAGGATTAATTAAAAAAAAAAATCCTTTGAATTCCTCACATATTTAACTTTTAAGTATTTGTTTAACATTAACATTAAAATATACATTAACGTAATAAACAAGACATGTTTTAAGCTTTGGTGGAAGGCGATCATAGACGAGTCGTGAGGTCGTTCGAGAAATTTCTGGAGGCGTATAACCGCGAACGTTAAAAGTCCAAGAAAGAGGCCCATTTTTTTGTGTCCCCTTTTACGGGTGATATCCAGGACTCCCGGGTAGGCAGTCCTAGACCGTATGTCGGACTCAGCACTTGGGGGTGCAATACGTACGGTATAAACCCCTGCGGGAGCCTTCAGCCGTATTAATAGGAGGGTCCCGGATCTGCAGTCA
The DNA here is from genome assembly GCA_036937285.1 of Euphydryas editha. Taxonomy (NCBI): domain Eukaryota; kingdom Metazoa; phylum Arthropoda; class Insecta; order Lepidoptera; family Nymphalidae; genus Euphydryas; species Euphydryas editha. The sequence continues at coordinate 8,917,967 of JAUPFZ010000025.1, forward strand.
ACAGGATGCCTCCAGCGACAGGCTGGCCTCGGCGAAAAGACCAGACTGTCTCTGGAGGCTTGAGGCTTGCTCTGACGACGGGGAGGGGGGGGGGGCGAGCTCCCGTCCTCAGTATATAAATCCTCAAATATTTATTAGTTTATAATAGGGATATTTGTTATATTTTCATTTACATATGTATCTTGTATAAGTATTAGTAAATAGATATTAGTATGTAAGTTTATTATATAACTACACGACCTACCATGTTTCATTGTTCAATTTTAATCATGCTCCTTTTATTTTGGGTTGTGTGGAAGAAATGGCTAATTAGCCATAAGACCGCATGTTGTACTACACTATATTAATTTTACTAACTTATAACTATGTTTTGTTATGTATTTGTGATGTGCAATAAAGGATAAAAATAAAATAAATATATGGAGAAGAGGGCTTTGCGCAGAAGTGGGTGGTTAACAAGCTTTTTTTTTTTGTCGCAGGGGAATCCATTTACGGATGATATCCAGGACGCCCGGGTGGCAGTCCTAGAACTATGTCGGACTCGGCACTTTGCGAGTGCAATACCGTACTAAACCCCTGCGGGAGCCTTCAGCCGCTTTAATTGGAGGGTCCCGGATCTGTAGGTAACAGGATCCCTACAGCGACAGGCTGGTCTCGGCGAAAAGGCCAGACTTCTCCTCCATGGGGACTGTCCGGCTCACCTCTGAACAGTCCCAACATCTGGTTAACAAGCTGATTCAGATGAAAAGTTAACAAGCTGATTCAGATGCTAATTCATTCTTGGCGGAATACTCAGCTGATGCATTTTCTGGCTACGTAATGGAAGAAGGATTTTATCATTTGCAGAAGTTAGATCTAGAAAGATGCCTACTAGATATTCTATACTATTATTCTAAAGCTGTTGGAGTGTCTTTTGTAACTAATCTTAAGTGTCACTAGTGCTGAAACCCTGGCGGAAGCCAAACTGGGAGAGAAACGGTACGTTTCTACTTTCCACTACACATTCACGAGATTTTCAATGATTTTTGCCAAACTAGACGACAAAGCAATAAGGTGGTATTAATTACTGTCTAAAGGGTTTTTACGTGGTCTAAAATAGGGCTTATGATTTGGAACTTCCAACGTTGCAGGAAGATTCCTTTCATAAGTAATGTATTTATTATATTAAGGTAATTTGCTTTATTGCTTAAATTCTAAATAAATTAATATATTATTATATTCTGAATATATAGTATCGAACGCCTTTTTCCCCAGGTGTTGTATCTTTTATTCCGTTTAGAGAATTGAAGTTCAGAAAAAGAAAAGGGGGCATCCATATTGTCTATAGTAGATGCTAGAGTAGAAGTAAGAACACTGTCTTCACAAAGGACAAATGAGGGAGCAAAGAACAATGTTCAAATCTGCCCCACATGTATAGAAAATTGATATATTAAAGAATCCTTTATTAATTAAAACAAGATTTTTAATAATAGTTTAAAAGTTGCGGTTTATAATTAAATTTAAAAAAAAAGTATTTTATTTGTTATCCCGATCGCGTCAATATGTTCATTATTAGTATTGCCAGACAGCCAACAGGTGATCAAGAAAGTACCTTATTTTTAGCAACTTTATTTATTTATTTATTTATTTACTCTTTTTGCACACCAATACACAAAAAACAATACATTAATTGTTCATACATTTACAACAGAATTTAAAACAACTTACATCAGTTGCAATAGGCGGCCTTATCGCTAATACAGCAATCTCTTCCAGGCAACCTTTGAGCAGAGGTCTTGCATATAAACTAGGCGAAGGGCGCAAAATTTTGTATATAAAAAAGGAACAATAAAAAAAAACATATATAAATAAATTTATTTATTTTATTTATTTATTTATTTATTTATTTATTAATACATTAAAATATATATACATGCAGTGCCTCATAAACAAAAGTTAGTTTTACTGTGCACTGTAGTTAAACTATACCTAAGTTATAATATATAAAATTATAATACTATGTAATCTAAATATAAAAATGGAATTTATCCGACCATCGCATCAACGCCGTAAGCAGAACCGGTATCTATACACATTCCTCTAAAAAGTGCTTTTTGAGTTTATGTTTGTAATTTTTTTCGTTCATTTCATCTTTTAGTGTTTTTGGGAGTGAATTCAATAAAGTAGGAACAATATATTTAAGTGAATGTTTGCCGTAGTTATTAATGACTGGGGATTTCTAATTTTGGATTCTTACTACTTCTCAGTCTTTTACAGTTGTCAACTTTTTTTTGGATTTTTGTGTTCAGATATTGTTCTGTAAGTACAAGATATTTTACTTTAACGTCAACTGGCATAAATTTGCAGTAATTGAATAGAAGATGATAGTTTTGTTTATGTTGTTCTTTAATTTTTTTAGGTACTATGGCTTTTAAAATACGCATTTGAAGTTGATATATTTGATTTATATGACTTTTATATGTTAGGCCATAGCTACTTAGTCCATATGATATTATAGATTCGCCTAATGTTTTATAAATTGTTAAAAGTGTCAAAAAAGGAATTTTATTTTTTATAATTATTAATTTTGCCAAAAGGGCCCGTAATTTGTCACAAACATAGTTAATGTGTTGTTCCCATAGGAGACGATCGTCGATCAATAACCCCAAATATTTTTGACAAGTAACAGTTTCTACTGACGAACAGTTACATCCATCATAGTGATGTTTGTCTGTATGTAAGCATTGATGATTATGAGCTATTAGTTTAACATCACCACAATATCTGTTCCTACCTGAGCTTATATACATTTTTTTTTGTTTTATCAATATTAATAACGAGACCATGGTCATGTGACCATTTTAAGAGTGAATTAAAATCAGTTTGGAGCTGGTTCAATGCTTCCATGATATTATGGTGAGCAGCTACTAGACAAGTATCGTCAGCATATTGATATAATTCGCAGTTTTTTATTATATTTTCTAGGTCGTTAACGTATGTAACGTAATGTAAGGGGCCAAGTACTGATCCTTAAGCTGTTCCCTGTGTTACATGCACTTCGTCACTGAAGGTTTCTTTAATTTTGACTTTGTAAGATCTGTTGGTCATGTAGTTATGGCACCATTTTAGGACTGGTCCTCTAATCCCATTATCTTCTAGCTTATCAAGAAGAATGTTATGTTGGAGAGTATCAAATGCTTTGCTATAGTCAATAAATACTAATAGGACATGTTTTTTATTATTCAAATGCTCATTAACGGAGTTTGTGAATGTTGTTAGTAACTGAGTAGTACTTTTTTTGGGCTGAAAGCCAAATTGTTTATTGGATAATATATTATTATTTTTATAAAACGAATTTAATTGTTGGCCTATATACTTTTCTGCAATTTTGTCTATGATTGGAAGAATAGTAATAGGTCGGTAATTTTCATAGTTATTATTAAGACCTTTTTTAAAAACCGGTCTTACTATGCCAGATTTGAGACTGATTGGATATATACCTACCCGTAGTAATTGAAGTGTTGATAAGTTTTGCAATAACAGGTGCAAGTTGTATTGATAAATACTTTAAATCTGTCACACGGATGTTATCTAGAATAATAATAATATAAATAAAATAATATAAATAATAATAATAAAATAACAATAGATGTTATATTTAATGACACAAATATACATCTGGAGGCACGGGAGTGCCTCTGCCAAGTCGAGCAAAAAAAAAAGTGGCACGGCCGGACTATCCTTTTCTCGAAGCAATTCAGGCCATTTTCGACCCCCTATAACTTCGTTGCGGATAAAACTAGAAGTCTGAATTTTCAATACCCAAGCAGGCATTGTATAAACACGGTATATTTCAAATTTCATTCAATTTGAACCAGTAGTTTAAGAATTATAATTAGTCAAAGTTTCGAATTTTGTCACTCACTGACTGACCGATCATCAAAACTCTAAGGCACTTCTAGCAGACATAGAAGCTTCAAATTTAGAATACCATTAGTGTTTAGTATATAAACCGAGGAAAATTCAAATATTGAGCAATTTCGGTCCAGTTTTCTAGATACACCAACTGCATAAATAACTTTGTAATCTCATATAAATATATAGGATTACAAAGTTACATATGCAGTGGATAAATCAATGTAAATAAAAGTAAATAACTTTTAAAATGGTCAACAGAATGAAGAAGCAAGAATGGAACATGTCTTATGAAATTGTACCAAAATCTCGAAAAGAATTAAAGTAGACAAAATTGAAAAAAAAAAAAGAAATAATAAGTACTACCTACTCAAAATAACTTTTGTATTTTGAAGTTATACTTCTTGATGAGACTAATTTTTACGATACGCGCGCACACTGTGACAAAAATAATAAAACCGACAACATGAAGTTAACTAGTAGGCGCCGCGCAATTACACTAACTTACTTCATTGCGCCGATGTGTCAGCTCAACAAGATTTTATTTAGTTTCACCTGTCCCGATGTTTGTCATCAAATCTTGCAAATTAAATTAGATTCAAAATAATAATAATAATAACCATGTGATAATGCAATATTATAACCTGATTTTTTTAACCGTGCGCCTGTCAACGTCAAAATATTAGCATGTTTATAGCTTTGGAAGCGTCAGCAACATCATTTTTTTTATTCTACATAATCTAGGCATGTATCTCATTAATTTAAGAAGTGTCTGTGCCTTTCATAACCGTGTTTAATGATAAGGACAGACTTTTATCCAACGACCAATCTAACGACTTTGACAGCTCCGAGCGCACAGTTATAAAAATCGGGTTATATGATGACATATGTTGCTAGTCTGATGGAGGAGCTAAAAGGTGGCCATAAGAACTTCGTAATGCAACGACACAAACTTATCGAGTGGGCTCATCTGAATCTTCTTGAAGAGTAGTTTGTCTTTCAATGGTAACCAAGGTCTGATGATGGAGCTGGAAGGTGGTCATAGGAACTTTGTAATAAAACAACGCAACCTCAACGAGTTTCGGCTCGTTTGATTGGTCTTGACGACTACTTTATTTTTAAATGGTTACCGGGGTCTGATCGGATGATGGAGCTGGAAGGTGGCCATAGGAACTTCGCAATAAAACGACACAACCTCATCGAGTTCGGGTTCGTTTGAATCATCTTGACGAGTAGTTTGTCTTTCAATGTTAACTAGGGTCTGGTGATGGAGCTGGAATGTGGTTATAGGAGCTCTGTAATGAAACGACGCAACCTCATCTAGTTTCGGCTCGTTTGATTCGTCTTGACGAGTACTTTGTTCGTAAATGGTTACCAGGGTCTGATCTGATAATGGAGCTGCAAAGTGACCATAAGAACTTCGCAATGAAACGACACAACCACATCGAGTTCGGGCTCGTTTGAATCGTCTTGACGAGTAGTTTGTCATTCAATGTAAACTAGGGTCTGGTAATGTAGCTGGAATATGGTCATAGGAACTCCGTAATGAAACGACGCAACCCCATCGAGTTTCAGCTCGTTTGATTTGTCTTGACGAGTAGTTTGTTTTTAGATGGTTACCAGGGTCTGACCTGATAATGGAGCTGGGAGGTGGCAATAGAAACTTCGCAATGAAACGACTCAACCTCATCGAGTTCAGGTTCGTTTGAATCATCTTGACGAGTAGTTTGTCTTTCAATGTTAACTAGGGTCTGGTGATGGAGCTGAAATGTGGTCATAGGAGCTCTGTAATGAAACGACGCAACCCCATCTAGTTTCGGCTCGTTTGATTCGTCTTGACGAGTACTTTGTTCTTAAATGGTTACCAGGGTCTGAACTGATAATGGAGCTGGAAAGTGACCATAATAACTTCGCAATGAAACGACACAACCACATCGAGTTCGGGCTCGTTTGAATCGTCTTGACGAGCAATTTGTCTTTTAATGATAACCAGGGTCTGATGATGGAGCTGGAAGGTGGCCATAGGAACTTCGCAATGAAACGACACAACCACATCGAGTTCAGGCTCTTTTGAATCGTCTTGACGAGGAGTTTATCTTTCAATGTTAACCAGGGTCTGGTGATGGAGCTGGAATGTGGTTATAGGGACTTTGTAATGAAACGACACAACCACATCGAGTTCGGGCTCGTTTGAATCGTCTTGACGAGAAACTTATTTTCTGATGGTTACCAGGGTCTGGTCTTATGATGGAGCTGCAAGATGGCCATAAGAACTTCGCGATGAAATGAAACAACTTCATCGAAATCGGGCTCGTTTGAATCGCCTTGACGAGTAGTTTGTCTTTTTATGGTAACTAGGATCTGATGATGGAGCTGGAAGGTGGTCATAGGAAATTGTAATGAAACGACGCAACCCCATCGAGCTTCAGCTCGTTTGCTTTGTCTTGATGATTACTTTATTTTTAGTGGGTTATCAGGGTCTTATTATACATGGCGCGCACTAACTGTTAACTCGGAGCATCAATTTATTGTAAGTATAACTTCTTACGTGCGTATATAAGTACACATACACTTTTTTAAATATTTTTTAAAGTTTATTTTCGTGGAGAATTAGGTGTAAAAAATCGACAGAAACCTGACAATATTGTTTCCGGCTAAACATACTTAATTTATCTCTCTTGTCAAGTATCTTAAGTTGTCAACTTGACATCACAATATGTATGACATGACGATCAAATAAAAGATTTTTTATTTTTAAATTTTACTAATCGTATTTATATCTGTTAATCGTATTCCTGTAAGAAACAAAAAACTATTGCGTACCAGTACTATCTATACCAGTAACAGCTGAAACTCAAGAAGTAGTACCGGAAAAGAAAAAGAGGAAGATTATATACAAAAATAAAAAAAGATCATAAGACAGAGCGTAGGTTTAAAAAAAATGCATTGTTGGTATTTAAAAAGTAGATGACACTGGAAAGGAAAACAAGTAGGAATATCTACAAAAAGAAATGAGATGCCATCAAAAACATAACTTGTAAAAAATCCAAGTCTCGCAACTCAGTTCTTCTACTCTACCGTAAAAAGTTGTGAGATCCATGTATTACCAAGTCGGCTAATTTATTCAATCCCTACTTAAGGGTCCTTCTGTCTTAAGCTATTACGTAATTAGCTAACCTAACAACATATTATAGTGACCATATCAATATTAATTTTTTTTAATGTTTTTAATAGATAGATTGACTTGGCAATCGCACTAAACAATCTAATTTAATACAATACTCGTATGCATTACTTGTGAGATACATTATGTTTTCATGCGATTGCCAAGTCAATCTATCTATTTAAAACATTAAAAAAATTTAATATTGATATGGTCACTATAATATGTTGTTAGGTTAGCTAATTACGTAATAGCTTAAGACAGAAGGACCCTTAAGTAGGGATTGAATAAATTAGCCGACTTGGTAATACATGGATCTCACAACTTTTTACGGTAGAGTAGAAGAACTGAGTTGCGAGACTTGGATTTTTTACAAGTTATGTTTTTGATGGCATATAAGTATACTTATATAATTATATACACAAATATATAAATATATACATACATACACACATACATACATACATACATACATACATACATACATACATACATATATACATACATACATACATACATACATACATACATACATACATACATAAATACATACATAAATACATACATATATACACTATAAGCAACTTGATAAATTAATACGAATGACATAACAACATAACTTCATGACAAATAATAAATAATAAAATAAAGTTATTTAACATAAATTAATATGACAAGTACATTTCCTTAACAAGTTTTTTAAATGTCATTAAAGATTGAGCGCGTTTTATAGACGGTGGCAATGAGTTCCAAAGACGACAAGCTTCGACAGTGAAAGATTTTGAATAAAAGGAAGAAGAATGTGAAGGTATCTTCAAAGTTAGGCTATCATTTGAGCGGAGAGGCCGTTCGTGAGTATCACAAAGAAACTCAAATCGGTTTTTTAGATATACCGGAGTAGTTGGATTGAAGAGGATAGAATAAAGGAGAGATAATATGTGAGTATTCCTGCGAAGTCGTATAGGAAGCCACTTGACACAACTTTATTTTTGTTTTTTATCTACTAGGTACAAGATAGCTTTTTTGACGTGACAACGTCTTGTAAATCGATGAATGCCGGCTGCACGGCACGAAGAAACATGACTCATTGTCACGTTCCCAAAACAAAAATATATAAACCTGTGATATAAACACTCAGAGCAACGTTTCTTATCACTATCATATTAAGATAGGACCAATGAATTTATGCGCGTTTTCCAATTACAGCACTAGAGCGCATTATGCGGCATAATGCTCAACATTGAATGTTCCAACTACAGCAACGCTTCGCACAATCGAGCACTTTCAAAAGTAGTGCTTTCGCGTGATGCGTGCAGTTGATGCCAACTCAGTAGCAAAAAATTAACAAGTGTTTATTCTTTAAGGTAGCTTAGATCGAAATTTTATTTATATTATCGTTAGTAACATTGTTTATTGTTAAAAAAAAATTAAACTTTCCTTTCGTCGTAGTTTTTTGGAAATATTAAAAAGTTAATTCAAAACGTGTTAACAATAAATATAAGTATGGATGAAGGTGTACTCTAAACATGGACCTTTTTTATATTTCCACATATAAAATATGAATACATTATTTGACGTTCCAATTAAGCATTAGCACACTTCGGCATTGTGCGTCACTGAGTCGCATTATGCTCTGTAATTGGAAAACGCGCTATATATAGAAATTCCTTGGATAGGACTATACTATACCTCGCTGGAACTACCTTAATTTTTTTCTAGGGTGCAAAATGAAATGACAGACTTGACATCGACAATTGTCAATGTAGGTACTTCATAAAAAATGTCAGTTGTCAACTTGTCACTGTCTACTGTCAAAATCCATAAAAATATTGATGCAGTACATAGCGTTTTGCATTTTATTATTTTTTTTTTTACTTTAAATAATCGCGATTTAAATAGCTTATACTAATGGCATCCACTTCGAAGGATCATGTTGCAGAAAATGAGGAGGCACTTAATGAAAAAGTTGCCACTGATCTCGAACCAGGAGCTTGTCTCGAAAGTATCCTAAACCCGACAGATTCTTTTGAAGAATTTGCCAGTGAAATCAGTACAAGTCTTGAAGACAGAAAGACATCGCTCACAATAAAATCAAGTACTATAAGTGAAATTCAAAATGAAATCGGTGATAGTTCAAAAGAAAGTTCACTAAGAGAGACTAAATCTAGCGATAATTTGCAGGCGAAAAATGTAAGATTCTTTACATCAATAGTATTCATACAGTATATTTGAATGTTTTCAAATTTTAATTATTTGAATAATTATAAAGACATATTTAAATCTTCCTTGCTTCCTTTTCATTCCTTATTCCTGCCACTGTGAGTTGATGCATATATACATGTCTAAAAATTTCTTTTGAAACACAGGATTCCTTGCAATAATTTGGTTCAATGCTAGCAGAAGATTAATTTTAGGTTCAAATTTGGCACTTGAATATTCATTTAGAATTACAGTTGGTGCCATCCCAAATTTAAAACCATGACTGTTTTTTATGTGTATTCTATCTACTGGGCCATCTCGTTTCATATAAAATGGATGGATTACTTTTTAGGAATCAATGTCAGCGTCAGCGAGTAATTCTAATCTTCTCGAGGAAAACGAAGAAGAATCAGATGAGAAGGATGATTATTTGCAATCTCCAGAACTAGTAAACAAAGAAAAACATGTGTTTATATTGAGTTCTGCTGGTAAACCTATTTATTCGAGGTATGTGCTTAAAAAACTAGTTTGCTTTGAAAAAAATGAATACAAAATCACTATAAATCACAGTTGACATCATATTATTTTTTGAATTCAATGTATGTAATGTCTTATATGACTTAAATGAACATAAAAAAAAATTATATTTACTGATCTGCTTTCACAGTTATTCTGGTGTAAAATATAATTTTTAAAGTCACATCTCAAAATCCTTGTATTAGCATGTTTAAACAAACAATTTCCTTTTGTTTAACCATACCTTACATTTTTAACATACCATTTCAGATATGGCAATGAAGATAAACTAGCAGGACTGTGTGGAGTAATCCAAGCTCTTGTTAGTGTAGTTGAGGAACCAAACCAGGATATACTGAGATCAATTAATACAAAAGATTGCAAAGCAGTCTTCTTAGTAAAGGGTCCATTAATATTGGTCGCTGTGTCAAAGTCCAATGAGAGTGAAACACAGCTTGTTTTGCAATTAACGTAAGTAGTAAATATTTTGAATACATAGTCATAATTCAATGTATTTTTAGGTTATATAATTTGATAATTTGTGAACAATAATTATATTGGTTCATAACACCCCACATTTAAGTGATAAGTAGGACTGAGTTATACTACATAAGTTGAATTCATGTAAGTCAAGGTAATCATTGCATGTGTATAAATTTGACGTACCATACGGTTTCATAGCTAACAGTAATATAATAGTTATTCCTTTAATATATTATAAATAATTAGAATTAACATATTATGTAATAAGTCTGATAACAAAAAAAGATGTGAATAAACAAACAAATGTAATTTGAAAACCATATCAGTCAAGGTTTTACTGGCAATAAAAATTGACCCACTTTGAACCAGTTTGAGTTAGTTTAGAGATTAACTGAATTGAACATTTTCATCCTATTTGTACAATATTATTCTTAAATCGTCATATTGATTATGAAGCATTATAGATAATATTATTTTTCACTTTTCACTCTTTAATGTATCAATTTATATATAACTTTATATTTACAGATATGCCTTTAATCAAATAGTATCAGTCTTAACTCTAACCCAATTAAATAGAATATTTGAGCAGCGTCGCAACTACGACTTACGAAGACTTTTATCCGGGGCCGAAAGACTCATAGACCATTTATTTATATTCATGGAAAAAGATCCTGCGTTTTTACTAGGTGCAGTTAGATGTTTACCGTTACCAGAAAAAGCTAGAGAAAATATAACCCAAGCTATAACCTCTACATGTAACAAGATCAGAGATTTGGTATTTGCAATAATGATAGCTGGTAACCAGTTAATAACACTTGTTAGAATGAAAAAGTATACATTACACCCGTCAGACATTCACCTATTATTCAATTTGGTAAGGAGTTCGGAATCTTTCAAAACGGCTGAGAGTTGGACACCCATTTGTTTGCCAAAGTTTGATGCTACGTAAGTAATGACCAATGAATACTGTTTAAATCAATAATAATTACATTCAATTTAAAGATTTCAGAGACAGTCACTAATACGGTTATAAATAATAAAAAACAATACACAAAATCCTTTCTAAAAGAAAAATTAAATAAATATGCACAAAAATATATTTTTTGTTAAAGAAACTAAGACAGTGTTATAGCTGGTTAATTAGTGAATTTTAAGAAATTAACTATTGTATAATATCTAAATTCTTTTTTTTTTACAGAGGTTTCCTACATGGCCATGTTTCATACATTTCTGAAGATTGTCAAGCTTGTCTACTTCTTTTGACAGTTCAAAGAGATGCATTTTTTCCTCTATCACAAGCAAAACACACAATCGCAGAAAAACTTAGAAGATCCAATTGTTTGGTAGCAATAAACGATGCTTTAAACAGAAATAAAGAACTACCAACAACAAATCCTCTAAAACACATTGGCATACCTGAAATAAGGCATTTTATGTACAAATGCAAGTCTACAGCCCAACTTTTCACTTCTGACCCTATTAGTCTAGACAGGTTACAGGATTATAGACTAAGGCATAAAGAAGGTGGAGATATAACTGTAAAAAAGATTGAAAAATTATCAGATATTGACTATGTGAGGAATTATAGACAATTCTGCAATCAAATTCATTGCATCTCGACACCTGCAAAGTTAATATTTAGATCAAACTCTCATGATACTGTTTTGGCGTGGGTAAGTTGATTTCTATTCTTGTATATAACATTCTGTACAGGATCATTTGTGTGTTTATCAGTTTTCTGTGAGGACTGATGTGATTTGTATGTACTGGACCGATTTCACCAAAATTTTGTATACGTATATATACATTACTTTTACGTACAAATACCGCCATGTAACAAAAAAAAAAACTTTGAATATAGACTTCAGTTTTATGGGGTAAATAGGAAAAAAAGAAAAAAATATTATAGAGTATTTTTATATTTATATACATTATTTTTACTATTTGCTATCAAATTAAACGGCTTGAGACATAGAATGGCAATTTTTTTAGTTGTACGTAGTAAATTTCGTTGTTTGTGTAACACAAATTATTATATTTAAATTGTTGATAAAAAGTCCGTACCCATACTCAACTATTTTTTATTTGATGAAAAGAATAATGATATTAGGACTGTGATGAATTATCTATTATTATCTATCGTATATAATATTTATGATATCTTAAACTGGTTTTGCTACTTTTACAGAATTTTTTACGTACCGTTAGTCCACCTCAACATTTTTATTATATCCGAAGTGTTTTACCAGCGATTTTATTTACTCAATATGTAAATACGAAGGTATAGTCTTTTGAGCCCCAGAAGATATCCTTTCCCGAGTTCAACATGCACAATATTTTTTCCTAACTTATATACTTTTTACATTTTGTACATTTATAATAGACTAACAGTCTATGTATATAATAAATGTGTGCAACACAAATCACAATAACCCATAAATAATTTTTTCAGTATTTATTTAATGCACAAACTCAAAACCGTATACTAATATCATAGAGGTTAGATTTGTTTCCACATAATCACTGAACTACTAAACCAATTTTAATAACTTCTCCAGAAGTTCCTACCTACTATAAAACACCCCTCTAACGACTTATTGTAATAGAAAATCCAAGAGTAGTTACTGGTACTGAGTCGTAACGTGCTTTTTTTTGGCATATTGGATACACAATATTTTCTAAAATAAAACAAAGATTAATTAAAAAGTTAATTCCGAAGTTTTCAAATGAAACTCTTCGAAATATACATTAAAATTTACTTACATTAAAATAAATAAAACTTCCTATCTAAAAAAAAAAAATATTAAAAAGAAATCAATCCAACAGGTAACAAACGGTTTTGAATTGTATGTAACATTCGATCCGTTAATGGAGAAAGATCACGCCATCAGAGCAGTCGACAGATTGCTTCACTGGATTAAAAAGGAAGAACAAAGGATATTTATAATGAACGCACCAACATTTTAGCCCAGGCTTACACTGAGTGGTATTATAAAGAACTCTATGAGTCGAAATTCTAGTGCCGAAAACAATTAATAATAAATCATATATGTAGCAGGGTACCTGGGAGACGTAATTTACAAAATTGTCAATAGATGGCGTAACAAGTTAAATATTCCAACATTAAACGTGAAAATGTCTACTACTAATACATCAGCGGTTGGATGTCCATTGCTGAACATGGGCATACCCCATGATCTCTGAGGGGAGGGGGGAGGGCAATACTCGCAAATTATTGTAACACACACCATATCCTGCCGCAATGTAGTGTGGCAGGATATGGTGACGCAGGACACTGCTGCCCATCAACATCCTGGTTGATGTACCGTTGTTCGCACTATTATTGCCTTAGTCGCCTTTTACGACACCTCAGCAAGAAAGAAAGGACTATTCTTCTCTGCTGGTCCACCGCACGGTAAAATGAAAATGTCTAACTAAAATAGATTTATTCCAAGTCCTTGATAGATCGACTTCTAGACTCAAAAAAGTCATAATTTAAGATTTTCACTGAAATAACTACAATTATTTAAAGCGGGATATTAAATAAATAATAAATAATTATATTTAACACACACAAGGTCGTCTGTTCCTAAGGTAGGCAACTTAATGCCTGTGTTTTAGGTAACAGCCGATTGATATACATTTTTTTTTAAATATACATATAAATAATACATATATAAATAAACATATATTACAACCACCATATTTACGATGTTTTTTATTTTTATTTGATGGAGCTCGATATTTCGACATTATCTACGAATGTCTTGTTCACGAGACAAGTCTCGTCAAGTTTAAATAATTGTAGTTATAAAAATAACTATGTTAATTTAAAAATTTCACTGAAATGTTTAAATTCATTCGTGAAAACCTCTTGTTGTATGTTATAAAAGACCGAATATAAGAATTAAATTTAAATGAACAAAAGAAAAAAAAACGAAATTTGCGAATGCGGTGTGAAATTAAATTGGATTAATTATCAAGAGTTTCACAATAAGACATTTACCAAACGTTTTTAATAAAATGTAAGATATACCAAATACTGATAAAAAATCCTAATTAGGGTAAAAGCCCAGAAAATTATCTCTTAATCTACATTTAACAACTTGTGTTGGTAAATCTTAGGATTTAAAAGAAAACCCTAGAATTCATCAATAATCCGGCTTTTACATTAAAATATTTACAAAGAAATTCTCAATATAATTAAATATTATAGGATAATACTATATAGTGAATGAAGTACATAAATATATTAATAATCATCATCACCTGTGATCTAGATAAAAGTTGATAAAACTAGGTGTTATAACATTGTTACTTTATTGTTTTACTTAATCATGAATGTTTTCTTTTTAATAACATGTATTTTGTACTATATCTAGTTATTTATTTAAATAAAAATAATTAAATATAGTTGTTTAAATAGTTGTCTTTTGTGTGATATGTTGTCTGTCGTATTAACTGGCATTCAAGGAATTTATATACAAACTGGAATGCGCACATGCACTCACAAAACGTGCCTAAGACAGGGATTGCATCTCTTTTTACCATGGATTCAAGGCAACTCGTAAGAAGAAGTTAAATACCAGTAGTCAACGAAATGCTCAGAACAATTTTTTTACTTTACATATTGGAAACAAATGTCAACCTTATTTCAGTTATTTCAAGGTGCATATATGAATATAAAATTCTATTAAGTGAGCGTTCCAGTTATGATATAAATTCCTTGCTGGCATTAGAGTAAATAACAAACATTAAAACTATTTTAAATCACTTATCAATATTATTTACTGGCCAACATAACATCATTTTTTTAGGAATAATTAAAATATTCGAAATAAGTATTAAAATGTTTGAAATTTTTGTTTGAGTACATTGACTTATAATTGTTTGGCAATACTTGTTTATAATTATGCATATGCAAAGAATATAAAAAACTTATTTATTATTTAAACATTTTATGAATTAAATTAAATCTTAAACTAAATTCATGAAGTATTTAACACCAAAATAAGTATTAGGTAAAAATTAATATATTAAAATAAAGAAATATTTTTGTATTAAATGTATACAATAGTATACATAAAAGTGTGTAAATGTTTCAGTTTTACATATTATTATTATATATTTTTAAATCATACATATTATACTTTGTTATGATGGTTATATTGGATCATACTTTAGAAATTCTCTTGCTCATAAACTAGATTATTTAATTACTAAGTATTATCTAATCTTGTTGTAAAATAGTCAAATTAATAAATTTATCATGAAAGATCCATACTCGTTTTGATATTCTTTTAGAAACTATAAATGTTTTCTTGCCCTAAATTTAGTTCAACTCAGAGAAATTATAACATATTAGTTACCATGCATAAAGAAATATTGAATCAATTATTATCAAGTTCATACATTTATGCTACTTAAATCTGGTTTATATTATTTTTGTTTCGTTTCATTTTAACTACAATGAAATGTAGTAATATTTACATAGGAAATTGTAAAGTAAATAAATATAAAAAGTGTATACCATTTTTAAAATATCTGTATATTGAGATGATTTTTATAAAATGTTAATTGTAAATAAATACTTAATATCGATAAAAGTTGATATAATACAATTTTATCAACAGCCTATTTTTTGTATTATTTGCCCTCGGAGAATTAAATGTGCAACCCTTCTTCAATCTAGGAGAGATCTTTGCTCAGCATCATTATATTTATGCAGCTAAGTTTAGAATTGTTCATGAATCTAATAACTTATCGATTCCAAATACCTTTAAATTAATATAAATAACCACATATTAATTTAGTTTCAAAATCAAGAATTTATTTATACAAGTAGGCTTTGAAACCACTTAAACCATAATTTTACAAAGCATTGCAGCAAAAAATAGGCAAAAACTCAACAAGCACTTCTAAAAAAACTTCAATACATTACGAAAACTTTACGAACTCTGTCATGTCATGCCCTACATGAAAGACAGCATCGCTAAACCCAGACATTTTTGTCCTGCACTGAAATATGTTCTTTGACTATTAGTCTTTTTAATATAAACTTCAAATTTATTTATTGGGTAAAAGTTTAACAGTAAAAATGTCTAATTAAATATCTATGAAGGATAATATGGAAATTATTAAATTCAAAAAGAAATAACATGGAGGCATAATAGTTCAAAGAAATTAAACAACAACATTAAGATTATGGTAAAGATTATTTATTCCTACACTAGTATCGTCCCCGGTCTCTCCGTCTATCAGCTTCATGTCTATCCCGTCTCTCTTTTTCTCTATCTCTCTCACGGTCACGGATACGCTCTCTGTCTCTTTCCCTCTCCCGTTCCCGCTCTCTTTCCCTTTCCCTCTCCCTCTCCCACCTACGATCACGTTCTCTACTCCTTGATCTTTCTCTTTTACGATCTTTGTCACGTCTGTCACGGTCACGGGATCTGAAAGCAATAATTATAATAGAGGTAAACTAGAAAAGTCCTTGTTTAACAAGACAGTAAATATACTATTATTAATATTTTAAAATCAGTATTTAAATACAATTTGATTTCAAGAATCAATAATAACAGTACAGAAGAGTACTTATAAGTATTTTAGTAACGCGCAATAAAATTAGTACTAAAGCAAAATAAAAGGTAAGATAAAGCATTGTATTTTTCACTTTTCACTTAAATCTATTCTAAGTTATATTCAACATACCTGTCTCGCCTCCTATCTCTGTCTCGTCTGTCCTTTTCTCTTTTATTTTCTTTGGTGTCCGTGTCTACATTTTCTTCATCTGAAGGCATTTCTTCGTCCAAATCATCATCAAGAGCAGAAACTTTAGGTTCTAATTCATTATTTTCTTCAAGAATGTGTCGTTTTTGTATTCGCGGCAAAATAACATCACACAAGCGCTCCTCGCGTAATAGCTCATCGATATACTCATCCATATGCACTATTTCGAACTGTCCTTCCCGATTTTGCCGCCGTAATTTTCTGTTATCATTATACAACGGCTCCAAATATTTATAACAGTCTAGTGAGGTACCAGTAAGTCTCATGTAAAATGCACCTAAAGCTCTAACATATTTGAATTCTTCGTTTTTAATAAACTCAACTACAATATCTTTTTCAGGTTGAATTTGTAACATTTTTAACACTAAACAGAGAAATGGTGTTGGATAAATGAACCCTCCATGCACGCCGCCAATATATCGTAATTCCATCGCTTTGTCTACTAACAACTCTGCTGTTAAGGCAAAACATTCTTCCTTCCAGTATTTTGAATCGTAAATTCGTGACCGTATGATCTTTTCCACTAAATATTGAGGATTAGTCCCGCGAATTGATTTCGCGTCTTTTACAGTTCGATTCGCCATCTTTACTGAGTGACAACTGACAATTGACAAATGTAAACAGCTGCCACTCTTAAAAATATTTTACTGCTTCTATCTAGAAATCCATACTTGATTGAATTTTGTAGGTAATAAAATATAGAAATAAATCATGGACACCGATTTATTTATATTTAAAAGGTTGTTGTTCTAATATAAATAAAAAAATACATAAATTCTTAATGATAATAATAAATAAAGGCTTATTCATTATTATCCGTGCCGTGGCTGCGATTCGAGGTCGTTGTCCCAGTGAATCAGTGAGATATATGTTTTCGGGCTGTTCACTGCTTGCCCACGTTCGAGTACTTGCACAGTCACACCGGTGCCAGTAGGTACTTGAACGTGACAAAGTCAGGCTCTGTTCGCAGCCAGAATGCAGAAGGAGGTATTGGTCGACTCGGATGGGATCGTCCGCCAATTTATCCGTCTACAGCCCTAAACCTCAGCCGTTTAATATCCCTACCGGGCTGTAATAATTTATTATGTGCATTATATAAGTATTGTAAGTATAAGAAGGGGGGTAAGTGGGCAGGGCACATAGCTCATAGAACTGTCGGCCGATGGAGAAAAAAGGTTCTCGAGTGGAGACCACGTACCGGTAAGCGGAGCGTCGGACAGCTGTCTGCGTGATGGACAGACGACTTGAAGAGAGTTGCCGGAAGTCATTGGATCGAGGCTACTTTGAACCGGTCGCTCTGGAGGTCGATGAGGGATGATTGGTCTACGTTCAACAGTGGACAGCCAATGGCTGATATGATGATGATGATGATGATGATAAGTATTTATATTATATAATTATGTTTTGAATATTTAAATGAAACAATTTTAAATATTTAAATACTTACACTTTTTTTTCATTCATTTATAGAAAAAAATTGCACGATAGGGGAAAAAAAAATCTTAATTTTTTTTTTAAACATTAAAATAATTTTATACAAATATTTAACAATGCTAATATAAAAGTAATATTTATTTACTTACCATTCATTTATTTATAATTATATTGATTAGAATGTTTGCTATATAATTATGTAATTTCAAAACATAAGTGTGTAAATCGTGTTGTCAATTGTCATTTACAAATGTCAAAAAATTAAAAATGTTTAACCGCGTTTTCGTTAGAAACGTTTGTTGTATTCAAACTTTTGTTTTTGTTTGAATGTTACTTTTCATACCGCGCTTATTAGTTTCACTTTCACACCAATTCTGTTTTGTAGGAAATTGTTCTCATAAATTACTTATTTATTATAAAAATGCAAAAAACAAAGAAAAAGAGAGTAGAAGATGAACCAATGGAGGTTGATGAAAATCCTGGCCATTCGAACGCTCAGAATGGTGATAATGATATGGGAGAAATAGATCACATATCTGATGACGAAGAAGGTGGAGTTCGTATAGGCGATATTTATATACCCCCGGCGCCTAAACCCGCTTTAACATTCGATACAACTGGTCCAAGATTAATTATTACTCACATTGTAAACGAAAACTTTAAAAGTTACGCTGGCGTACAAACTTTAGGCCCCTTTCATAAGGTAAATTTGTTTTTTCAAAAATTTGTATCGCTTTTATGAACTGTATTTACTGAAAAATGAACTTAACAAATTTACCTTTATAAATATATATATCATTTACAGAGTTTCACCGCTATAATCGGTCCCAATGGTAGTGGCAAGAGCAATGTGATAGATTCCATGTTATTTGTGTTTGGGTATCGAGCAACCAAGATCAGGTCTAAAAAGATATCAGTTCTTATTCATTCTTCAAGCAAATTTCCGAATATAACCAGTGCATGTGTTGCTGTTCACTTCTGCCAGATTATAGATGGGGTATGATTTCACATTCTGTTTTTCTAATTGATTGATATATAAAAACTCATTTGTAATAAAAATATGTCTACAGTTTTATTTTCATGTATATTAATTATATCATAGTCTTCTATAATAATTACTTTTGTATTTTTTTTCTTTTGATTAATAAATTTTCAATCTAATTCAAATTTTCTAATTTGTTTTTTTTTTTTGAATAATTTTCTAGAAAGAGTAACAGTATTTTTTTAATCTTTATTTTAGTCATTCTAATATAAAAATAAATAATTTTAATTACAACATCTATATTATTTATTTTATTAAATAATTCATTATGACTGGCCCGTGGTGCAGTTAGCAGTGGCCCTGTTTTCTGCTCCAGGGTTGTGGGTTCGATTCCCGCCCCGAGTCTGGGTGTAATAATATTTATTTATATATGTATTATTTATATATATATTTAATATGTATATTTATTTTAAAAAAATGTATATCAGTCGGCTGTTACCTAAAACAGGAATTAAGTTGCCTACCTTAGGGACAGTCGACTGTGTGTGTATGTTTAAACATATTTATTATTTATTATTATTATTATTATTATTATTAAAATATTTTTCATTGTTATAGGAAGGAGAAGAATTCACTGTAGTTCCCAATAGTGAGATAGTTGTATCAAGAACGGCATTCAAAGATAATTCCTCACATTACACTCTCAATGGACGTCGAGTCCAGTTTAAAGAAGTGGCCAAGATGTTGAGATCACATGGGATCGACTTAGATCATAATCGATTTTTAATTTTACAGGTAAATTGACATTTTAAGCAGTTCTTTTACTATATTTTAGAGCAGGAGGTATTTTATATTGATTATGCTTCCCCTTTTGTTGGTGTTCCCATGTTCTGTGTTTGCATTTTTGTGTTTGTTTATATTTATAATATATAATGAAAATACTTCATATATTTTATGGTTTTTCTCTTTCTGAAGATATTGGTGTTATAATGAAAAATAGAATTAATGTACTTATTATTATTTTTTTTTTTTATGTTACAGGGTGAAGTAGAACAAATAGCAATGATGAAACCAAAAGGTTTGACAGAACATGAGTCTGGTATGCTTGAATATTTAGAAGATATTATTGGTACTTCAAGATATAAGGTAATAAAAAATATTTACAATTCCTCTTTAACTTGTGGAAAGAAACATTTAGACCGAGTAAAACATTATATACTTAAGATTGTATTAATGTATTATATTATAATATCCTTTTTTTTACATAAATAAATAATACAAATAATAAAACTGATCGCCCCTGTTATTTATGGAGTTCGGATTACAATTTGGTAGTATCTATCTACATGTATATGTATAATCTGAATAAACCCATTTCCTTGGATTTATCCTAGTTTTGGCATCTGAAAAGATTGTGAGAATATTCAATGAAACGGAAGTACAGTAAATTAAAACAACTATTAGTTAGAATTTCATTTGTAAACGTTTTTTTTTTTTTTTGGAATCATTTTGAAATAGTTAATGGCAGTCGTTACTCTTCATCCTTCGCTTGATGACCGGTAGTCGTTGTACAAAAATAAAATCTTATTTAAATTTGTACACAGGAACCAATAGAAAAACTCTCAGTTAAAGTAGAGGAATACAGCGAAATGCGTAAAGAAAAACTCAACAGAGTTCGTCTTGTCGAACAAGAAAAACAGAAACTAGAAACTCCAATGCGTGAAGCTGTTGAACTTATGAATTTGACCAATGTTGCTCTTAGGACCAGGAATACTTTATTACAAAAATATATGTAAGTTATCATTAATCATATTAGGAGACTGGCATATCTTTGATTTCTATCAATCTATTTATTTTTAAATGTTAAAATTACATTCGTTATTTTTTTTTATTTTTTTTTTGTATAGTTTAGATGACAGATTAATGAATTATCATATACTTAGAGGATTGTCTAAAATGTATATTAAAATGATTTTTATTACATGATTTCTCTCTCAATTAATTACAATCGTCCTGGAATTTTAAAATATATATATGAACTGCACTGAATCAGCCTGTAAACGTCCCACTGCTGGGCAAAGGTCTCTTCTCCATCTAGAAGAAGGATTGGAGCTTAATTCACCACGCTGCTCCACTGCAGGTTGGCGAATAATATTCCTACCATTACTAATGATCGTTGTCATATGTCTATGATAACAACCGGGACCGATAGCTTTACGTACTCTCCGACGCATGGTGGGGAAATTCATGAGGACATACATCCAGACCGGAGACAAATATTTGTACAAATAGTCAACCCACGATAGTTGGGGTTGAGGTGACTATTCGCACCACTACACCAGAACGGTCATCAGAATATAAATATACAAACAATATATTATATAATACACTTGAAACAAAATTAATATTTATGATTATTTCAGACATGAAACTAATAAGATTATAGAAAATAAAACTAAAGAACTAGAGGAATTAAAAGATGTGTTAGCAAAAATTGATGAAAAATTAGCTAAAGTTAAGGAAGAATTACAGGAAAAGACCACAGAGTTGAAAAATGGTACAAAGTAAGTTTGATTTTGTCAAAGCAACCTTCACATTTTTACAATATTTTTTTTCATATGTATTTAAATTTGTTTTTAATTTTGTATTATATGATTTTGAATCTAACATGAAGCCTAATCCAAACATAATCTGTGCTTCACATTCACATATTACATGAAGATTGCAATTTTAAAGTGGCATATCCACATAATATAATTGTTTTACACTATTAAAACTTTTACTAAAAAATAGTAAATAAAAGTTTTAGTAACAAATAGTGATATGTAAGTTAATATTGACAAAAATATAAGAACATAAGATTATTAACAATTTATTAATTATTATTTAACTTCACATTTCTAAGATATATTTATTCTTAAATTTTTTTTAAATAATTTTAATATATTTTAAATAGAAAATATGATGAACTACAGAAGAAAAAGGATGAAATAGGTGAAAAACTGCAGATTTGTAAAAGAAAAACGGTCACAGTACAAGCAGATATATCGCAAGCTAACAAGAAAAAGAAAAATCTAGACCAGCTTCTAGAACAAGAGAAGGGGAAACTGATTGACTTGGAAATGGTATTTTTACTTATTTTTTTACAATATATACCCTACAATGTATACCTTTTTTACAATATATATGATACTTCTCAGATTATTATATATACTTGATTGCTTCTTTGAGGTTTTATAGTGTACTAGCCGACCTTTGCGTATTTATCTGCTATGGTTATAATACCTCCACTTCTAGACAGTGTATCAAGATGAACTACAGCAGATTTTTTATTAGACCTCCAGAATCACAACTGTGAAATCCGCATCTAATTATGTGTAGCAGATTTTGCCAATATATTTGTTTGCAGACGAAAACGACGACGAAAAAAAAAATGTCGCAACTCCGGACCACTGGTTTTACTCCATCGGGCTATCTGTATTCCTAAAAAGAAAAAAAGATCGTCAAAAGTTCGACCCGCTGCTATTTACCCCATCGGGCTATCTGTACTCCTAAAAAAAAAGGATCGTCGAAAGTTCGGCCCGCTGCTATTTACTCCGTCGAGTTCTCTGTATTCCTAAAAAAAAGATCGTCAAAGTTCGGCCCGCTGCTATTTACTCCGTCGAGCTATAAGTATTCCTAAAAAAAGGTCGTCCCAACTCCGGACCGCTCCACCTCGATCATAACTCTATTGTGGAGACCCTTTTTGTGTGGAAGCCCCTCTCATGTAGAGGCCCGTGGCAGTTGCCCCACTTGTCCTCCCCTAAATCCAGCTCTGAGTATATTATTAGACAGATTGCTCACGATTTCACTACTACTACTACTATACCTAACTACAATACCTTTAATTTAAGTGTTGCATGATGTTATACCGCCTATCTCACTTCTGTATAATTTAAGCACTTGTATGCAAAAAAATGAAGAAAAAAAAAAAGAAATTGAATTTCAGATTTTATATTCAAATAAACAGAGAAACAAAACTTTGAAGAATTGTTATTGATTTGCAATTTTACTGTTATTTCATTAGATACCGGAAAAAAATAAACGTGAAATTCAAGATTGTGAAAAATTATTAGAAAAACACAAGGAAAATAAAGTCACAGCCGAGGAGGAGTTGCAGACTGTTATGGCTGGAGTCCGGTGAGATTTCATTGTAACAAAAACTACACATTCATAATTACTAATTAAAACGAGTTTATTTATTACTAGCTTCTGCACGCGGCTTCGCCTGCGTGGATGTCGGTTATCGCGACCAAAAAAAGTAATCTATGTTACTTCTAATACCTCCAATAATATGTGTACAAAGTTTCATGATGATCGGTTAAGGTAGTTCAAGCGTGGTGAAGTGTAGTCCTACCTTAATACTTATTTAATTATATAGTTTTATTAAATTAAAAAGATGAGAGTGTTGTGCACAGTGTTGCCAGATCACTATAAATTTAAAATTAAAATTAAAATTTATAACTTTAATATATCGTGCTACTTTTATTATTTTAGCTTATTCTAAAAACATTTTTCAACACTCCTAGTTTTTTTCCAATTCTGTCACGAGAATTTTTTAATATAATAAAAAATCGGACATTTGACATACATAAATGGAACATTGCTCGCAAAATTGCGAACTTTGTCTTAAAATATCTCGCGATCTAAACCGTCAAAAATTATGAAATTTTAGGAATTCATAAATAAAGCTATTCTGAACCCGTGAAAATTTTTTTAGCCGAATCTGTCGAAAAGTGGTTTCATGCTGGAACTACTTTAAGTAGCTTTCGCGTAAAAGCGTAACAAACAAACTTACTTTCGCATTTATAATATTAGTATGATTTATTTTTTATTTCTTTCAAGGTCGAAAACTCAAGGTCTTCAAGAACAAAAAGATAAATTACAATCAAAACTCATAGATCTTAAGAAAATAGTTGACGAATCTAATAAAGAACTTAAATTAGCCGAATCGGAACTTAAGCTATATTTAAGAACGGAACAAAATGAAGTTGATAAGTACGAGAAAGTTAAAGAAGCTTATGAAAAGGCTAAGAGAGATTTGGATGAAAAGAAATCGTAAGTAAAGTTATGGATTCAAGTGTTGACATGTTTGTTTATAGTATTTTGAAAATAATTTAAATTTAATTATATATATAATAGATGTTTATAGACATAATTACATGTGGGTTACAAGAGGTACATTCACAATCAGTGTGTTATATGCGAAAAATGGCAGGAAAGTGTTGTTACTTATTATTTTTCTTTTTATCCTATTTTATTGATATTAAAACTAGTCAGATACAAAAAGTACAACCAAAGAGATTTTTCTTCAATTTTATATGTATACAAATAAGAAAAGATTTTTTCCTGACCTATTATATTTTATAGCTATGTGGATTTTAATGTATACTGTGTATAAACATGTTGTAATATAATATTTTGTTACATAATAATTTATTAGGTAGTATAAATAATGTTTCAAATTTTGTTCATTATTTAGATTAAGAGAAGACCTATCATCTACAATACCAATGCAAGAGAAACAGTTGATAGACATACAAACAAAACTGCAAAATACGAAGAAAGAAGAGACAGCCGTTTCTAAAGAAGCTAGAAATTTGAGGTATTATTATTATATTTTCTTACATTTATTTCAAAATTGCGCCTCACGCCTTTACCGAAATAACTTTCGATCTCGTAGAAATGTCGGAAAACGTAGCTTATGTGTTGTCTTGGATCTCCAGCTCTATATACCAATATAATTTTATATATTCATATTTATTATTATTTATTGTATATTTTGTTTCCAGAGCACAGTTAGAAGAATCTCGTCAAGCAATGAGTGCTAACAAATCCAGAGGCAGAGTTTTGGATTCGTTGATTAAAGAGAAGAATACTGGTCGCTTGCCTGGTATATTTGGAAGACTGGTAAATTATTTAATTTTGCGGACTAAAGTAAAAAGTCTTTTTTGTAGATGCTATTTTTAATTATGATGTTTTTTGGGACTTATATTAGGAAAAATAAAATAAAAGTCATAACTAATTTCATAATTAAATAAAATTACCAAAACATATGTCTTTTGTAATATATTAGTAATCTTAAACAATCAATCAATCTCAATCATCAGTCAGGCAATCTTCTTAGTTAAATATAAATTTATTAAAAGTTATATAAAATTTAAACCATGATATGCCTTCAGCTTCAAATGTATTTGAAAAATCTGTCTTATTTAAAATTATTTACAACTTCTACTACTACTATATCACACTGTAAACCACCCATTGCTGAGTGAAGGCCTCTTCTCCATATAGAAGAAGGATTGGAGCTTAATTCACCACGCTGCTCTACTGCGGGTTGGCGGATAATTTCTCTAATATGGGTAACGATCGTTATCAGCTGTCTAAAATGACAACCGGGACCGACACCTTTACCACCTCTCCAAGACAAAGTAGGGAGACCCACAAGGTCATACACCTAGACTGGAAAACAAATATTTGTAGAAATACAAATATCTGTCCCGAGCGGGAATCGAATGCGCGACCGTCGTCGCGCGGTTTGAAGGGTAATTTCAACATATTATATTTAAAATTACTTATAACTAGTTTCTGCCCACGGCTTCTCCAGCGTGGATGTCGGTTGTCCTGACAAAAAAAAAGTATCCTATGTTACTTCTAATACCTCCAAGAATATGTGTACAAAGTTACATGATGATCGGTTAAGTAGTTTATGCGTGAAAGCGTAACAAACAAATTTACTTTCGTATTTATAATATTAAGTATTAGTAAGAATTAAGAATATTAAAAATATTTCAGGGTGATCTCGGTGGTATAGATGCTAAATATGATGTAGCAATATCCACATGCTGCGGTGCATTGGACAACATAGTAGTGGACACAGTTGAAACCGCTCAAGCTTGTGTCGAACACTTGAAACGGCATGATGTAGGACGGGCAACTTTCATTGCTCTGGACAAACAGACACATCTAATTAAACATTATCAGAATAAAACTACTTAGTAAGTATTATTTGATATATTTTAAACAAGCTGATTCTGTTTTCGTTCGAGATTCTTATCCCTTTCTTTAAATAAGATAAAGTACGTAGGCCAGCGTAAGATGACCCTTACGTTCAAAGATTTTTGTATATTCCAAGTTTCATGTCTGTAATTACTGAGTTGTCAAGTCAAAAACCTTAAATATATACCGGATAATAAATAAAATATCTCGTTTCTAACAAAAAATGTATGGAATACATGAATCAGACAAAAAAAAATAAAAGATAAAGACATTTGATTTAATATAATTAGTATTCAATTACTTAGAAAGTATTTTACTTAATTAAATATTTTAAAGCATGTTTTACAAGTAGACTTAAGAATATTTTTTTTTTTAATAATAATAACTCCTACTTTATTAGATATAGTAAAAAATAACGAAAATCGAATTTTTATATTTTTTTTCTTATGCCAGGAAATGTAAACATTCGATTACGTGTAATTACCAAATGGAAGAATTGATAATGTCTGTAACGATTTCCAACAAAAATCTAATGGCCTTATTCTGTGTGATGTTTTTGATTTCTGTGATGTTTTTGTCTCTTTTGTTCTGTACTCTTTTTATATTCGATAAATCGAGACAAAACATATTTTAACTATATCGGGTTTATGGTACGTGTATGAATAAATCCGATATTTACCATGTATTTGTAACTTAAAAATTTTTTTTCAGTCCAGAAAATGCTCCCCGTCTTTTCGACTTAGTAAAAGTGAATGATGAAAGAGTTCTACCAGCGTTTTACTATGCGTTGAGAGAAACATTAGTTGCAAAGGATTTAGACCAAGCGTCTAGAATAGCTTACGGTGCAACGAGATATCGAGTTGTTTCCTTACAAGGAGACGTTATTGAAATTGCTGGTGAGATAATTATTTATCATAATAATAATAATATTCATTTTAATTAAACGACTATAACGGATTTTATCGCGTTTATTAAAACTTTACAGTTTAACGATTTTTTATTTTATTTCCCGACGTTTCGGACCCTTTACAGCGTCCATGGTCTCGGGGAGTCTTTTAATTAAAATGAGTAAAATTCGCGTAAATATAAGAAAACAGTATAATAATAATATTCTTTATTGCACACCATAATGCAAACTTATATAGTAAAATACAGAAAAAATGTATAAAGGCGATCGTATCGCTAAAAGAGCTATTTGTTCCAGACAACCTTTGGGCAAAGGACACGATATAGTAACAGCGGTTAGGAAGTGTACAAATATTTAAAAAAGAAAATGATACTATTTTTTAACAAATACAATAAATAAAAATATAATACATGTATATTATATATACGTAAATAAAATAATATTTATAATCTACATAAAAATATAAATCTCTAATATAAAAATAAGTCGGGTTTTCCTTCCTGACGCTATAATTCCAGAACGCACGAACCGATTTCCACGGTTTTGCATTCGTTGGAAAGGTCTCGGGCTCCGTAAGCTTTATAGCAAACTAAATTCAGGAAAATTCTCAACAGAAAAGCAGGAAAACAGGGAAAATCATAATAATATAATCTTATACTCTCATAATGAACTGAAGTGCATTGAATCAACTTCTAAACAACACATTGCTTGGCAAAGGCCTCTTCTCCATATAGAAGAAGGGTCATCATTGACTCTCATCAAATGATTTAAAAATTATAAATTTTGTAATATTATCTATAATATAAAAATAAGTCAGGTTTTACTTCCTGACGCTATAATTCCAGAACGCACGAACCGATTTTCAAGGTTTTGCATTCGTAGGAAAGATCTCAGGCTCCCTGAGCTTCACAGCAAACTAAATTCAGGAAAATTTTCAACAGAAAAGCAGGAAAAAAGGGAAAATCATAATAATATAATCTTATACTCTCATAATGAACTGAAGTGCATTGAATCAACTTCTAAACAACACATTGCTTGGAAAAGGCCTCTTCTCTCTTAAAGCAAACTAAATTGAGGAAAATTTTCAACAGAAAAGCAGGAAAACATGGAAAATCATTTTTCACATACAGCGCCATCTCTGATACATAGCATGTACTACAAACCAATATGGTTTTGCATGGCGGCAGTACGTGGTGTGAGTATCCCTCACGAAAATAAGTTGGTGGCGAAACGGAGTTCGCCGGGTTTGCTAGTATTATATAAAAATATATATTTAAATTTCGACAATTATGACGTACTAGCTTTCGCGTTAAGTAGTAAGTTAAGTAGTTTTCGCGTGAAAGCGTAACAAACAAACTTACATTTCACATTTATAATATAGGTAGGGAGGTAGGGATTTATCGTTACATAGAAAAGTTAATTGAAACTAGCATGTATCAGATATTCATAAAATGCGTCGGTGACTATGAGTAAGCGTACGGCGTGACGTCACACTAAATACACATCACGAAAAATCTATTTGTCTCTTTCGCACGTCTATGTTCTAACGAGCGTCGAAGAAATTGAAGACGTTTTAGTTTGTTTAACATTGCGAAATAGAATCTGTCTCATTTCATGTATCTATTTTAGGTTAAAATTAATATTAAAATAACATAAAATATGACCGCTATAGTGATCATTAATGAAGTCTTTATTTCATTAATGATCACTATAGTAATAAATAAAGAATCCCCTTTGAAAAAAATACCGATACCGATACCGATATATGGGCGATATTGCGAGTTTTCCGATATATCGGAATCGGCGACATTAATTTGCCGGTACACCGATACATTTTGAATTTTGTGAGCTATGGATAACCCATGTAAACGCACCATTACTGCGCTTAATTCGTTAATTCGAGGAATCTCCATGTTATATTCTTTCTTTGACTTGCGCAGTTGTCCACCTTACATAGCCCATTTCTCTAGTTGCTTTTAGTTTGTAATAATTTTAATTTCTTAGTGGTTGTGATTGTGACGTGATTTTTAGTTGCTACGTAATCATACGCGTCTTATAAAACAAAAATAATTATTTCAGTCTCCAAAAAAAAAAAAAAAAAATGTGTGGAGCATTTTGAAGTAAGCACATCTGATAATTGAAAAGCAATATGTCATTTTTAATTATAAATTTTTGTCTTCTGATCTTTGAGCTGTTAATTATAATATATTTATATCGATTATTATTCTAAATGAATATTATAACAAGTATGAGTAATTTTATCATAAGTAATATTATTTATATGAAAGATATAAAAAGCAGAATATGAATAACATTCATATTCCGATTTATTATACCTTTCGAGCTTTCTTTGAATATTCGCTGTCCGTATAGGTTTTGTATTTTCGATGCTTTTTTATAAGTATCGGTATCGGTATCGGCGATATTTTTTTATAAATATCGGTATCGTATCGGTCGAAATGCGTATTAATGCATCCCTACTGCTTACCTTTACGCTCCATAGCCTATAACAGGGATGGCGAACCTTTATACATGAACGTGCCATTTTTTCTAAACAGATATTTACTGAGATCATAGGCGTCAAATAATTTTAACTTTATTATTATTGGGAATATACTAAAACTAATAAATTGTGTAGGAAGTGCACAAGAAAAAAAAGCCCACCGCGATCCCCGTACCGATTTTTACACATCCACGCTGTGCCTATTTGTAAAAAAAAACGGCCACGTGCAAGTCGTACTCGCCAATGAAGGGTTCCGTAACAGCAAGTAACATCAAAAAAAAAAATTATATTAGAAACCTCAATATCATTTTTGAAGACCTATCCATAGATACGCAACACGAATGGGTTTGATAAATTTTTTTTTTTGTGTTTCAGTTCTAAGTATGGGGAACTCCCAAAACTTATTGAATATTTGTATTTTTGTGTGAAAATCTTAATGCGGTTCACAGAATACATCTACTTACCAAGTTTCAACAGTATGGTTCTTATAGTTTCGGAAAAAGTGGCTGTGACATACGGACGGACAGACAGACAGACATGACGAATCCATAAGGGTTCCGTTTTTGCCATTTGGCTACGGAACCCTAAAAAAAGGTATCGATTCGATAATTATCGAATAATATATTCGATAATTATCAAATGAAATTATGCCTCAATAGCCGCGTCCAGAACGACTGAGCACGGCTCGCGAGCCACGCTCGGACTTTTGCCTCGCGAGCCGTGGCCCCGAGGCAAATTTGAAAGGTTGTGAGCGTGGCTCGCGAGCCAAGGTGAGCCATTTTGAGCATTTAGTTTCTTTCCGGCATACGATGATAAATCACGTGTTTTCAGCTGCTAAATTATGTGGGTCTTTTGAAACCCACAACATTTTGAAACTTCCGTAAATTGGTATTAAGCGAATAAATAAATAATAATAAATAAATAAAACGTTTATTTCGGACTTCTTGTCCATAAAAATCAACATTATTTTACAGTAGGAGTCACAAGTAGAACACAGAAAGCAGAAAATAAAATACAACAACATTATAGCAGAAGTAAGCAAAGATAAATAAAAAAAAAACATATAATTTAACATTGAATTAAATAAAATCATGTAATTCAATATAGGTAATGTCAGTCAATTTAAATTAATAATAATTAAATTACATTATGTTAAAGTTAATAATAAAGTATTATTTATTCATTTTTAATTCACTGGCCCGCGAGCGTCGTTATATCCGTCCACACCGCCCGAGCAGCTCAGACTGAGGCGCCTTTGAGCATCGCCAAAAACCGACAAATTATGGCTCGCGGTCGAGCGCCGCTCGGCCGAGCCAACGTGTGCCCGAGGCAGCCCAAGGCAGCCCGAGCCCCGTCCACACCGGCCGAGCCATTGGCTCGCGAGGCTGCCTCGCGAGCCAATTGCCGGCCGTGCTCGGTCGGTTTGGACGCGGCTAATCGTATGCCTCCTTTTTTTCTTACGGTGTTTTCGCTCGGCGGGGGATTAATACCCCCCGTTCGCGCTACAGATGCCCACCGATAAACGTCAGCGAGCACTTCCGCCTCCAAGTCCCACGGGAAGGTTCCAGCCAATGCGCACGCGGCCTCGACACCTACCGTGCGGTAGCCGCGTATAGCCCTGACCGTCATAACCCTCTGTGGACGCCACAGACGGGCCCTATTGTGGGCAGTCAGGGACTCCGCCCACACGGGGGCGCCGTACAGCGCCATCGACCGGACCACCCCGGCGTAAAGTCGTCGGCATGCTAGACTCTGTCCGCCCATATTCGGCATTAGCCTACCAAGGGCGGACGCCGTGCCAAAAGTGAAAGTGCTCGTCGAAGCACCACCTTCCGTGGAGTACCAGGTCCAGATATTTCATGTGGGCCCGGATACCGACCACAGTACTGTCAACCGTTATCGAGGCACCGGCGGGTGGACCACGTCGAGGCCCATGAAAAAGCAGGGCCTCAGACTTGTTAAGGGCCACCCTAAGCCCCAGTGCCTCGATCCTCCTGACCACCTCCGCGGTAAAAAAAAAAAAGTATCCTATCCTATGTTCTAATACCTCCAATAATATTTTTCGCGTGAAAGCGTAAGAAACAAACTTACATTTCACATTTATAATGTTAAGACAAATAACGCGTGTGCGCAGGTACGATGTCGGGCGGCGGGCGCACGGCGCTGCGCGGGCGCATGTCGAGCGCCGCGCCCGCGGACGTCGACCCCGCGCGCCTGCGCGACTGCGAGCAGCGCCTGCGCGCGGCGGAGGACAGGTACGGACCGCGCGACTATTGCGTAAACCGTTCGGCTATTACGTAACATGCGAGATCGTAAGAAATCGTTGTGTTATCAAATTCCAATACTAGCTAGTTGTCAACAATTTGGCTCTTTAATTTTAGTTTTGTATTAAAAAAATAATTGTAATTGTATTTTATCATGTAATATAATATTTATTTGCTTATATTGATATTATATTACTGTTAATCCATGTAATATCCTAATTCTCTCATCATGCACATACGTCTATGTTGAACCCGACCTAGTCACTTAAAATAATCATAGGAAATATTATTACTCACGAAAAATATCAATAATTTTCTTTGAAAAATATATATCTTTTTCATTTTTGTAATATACACATTGAATAATATTTAATAGTCTTATGTGTATTTACAATACGAACAAAAACAATTAATTATTATAGAATAAATATTATAATGTTCTATTTCATTATATTTTATAGATTAAATGAATTACGTAACGAACAATCGAATCTGGAAGAGTCTTTAGTATCTATTCAAAGGAGTACGCGTGAAGGTAAAACTACATTACACAAATTGGATATTGAATTGAAAAGTTTGACGGAACAAATACCTGCTTTGAAGGTTAGTGTGATTTATTCTTATGCTAATATTAACTGATACGCGACCTTTCCTGCGTAATTTTTATATTTTGTGTACAACCCATTCTTTTTTTTTAACAATAGCTTAAATTAGATCCAATCGCTTTGAAAATTAGCTGAATAGAACAGCGTGAAACTATAAATATTAAGTCATAAAGTTAATCTGTACTCTTCGTTCTATAAGGGTAGCAAATGTAGTAATTAATACGAAACTAAGTTTATTAATATAATTTAATTAAGATTATTTTATTTTAGAGTCAAATAAAACAGCAAGAGAGTAAAGTAGCTTCAAGTAAAGTGGACGCCAGACATACGGCAAAACTGGAGCATAATTTAAAAAACGCTGAGGAAAAATTAAATAAAGCGAAATATGATGCTGGGGAGGTGAGTTTATTTTATTGATATTAGTGATGTGCCGGATATCCGTATCCGCGGACATCCGATGGAGAGAGAGATCCGTATCGTCGGCTTTTTTGGCGGATCTTTTATGGATCTTTTACCTTATTAATTTTAAATATATAGAGGAAATACTATATAAGGAGATTTTATATTCACTGAAATCTCTTAGGTACGTGTTAGCGACACTATAAACAGCAACTTTTTTTCTGGCCAACGTCCTCTATTTAAATGACCGATTAACTAAAACTCACTAGTCTCACTACCAAACACAAACGTTATCTATGCCGCTCAGTGTCACACTAAACTATAAACAAAATTAAAAACAAAAGAAAGAACCGCACAGTGCAAGTCGAAAACTCGAAACATGTACTGACCTGTCTGCCACTTAGAGCATAATATACTACTGGAGGCAGCTTCCCGTAGGCCGAAATTGTAGAAGAGGTTGTAGAGAGAGACAGACATATCGGACTACATGCTATCTCTAGACATATATAGTATGTAGTATATGTATTAATTGCTTGTGTATTTAATATAACGATTGTTACTAACGTTATCTTATTTTTGCCTTTTTTTAAAGTGAATTTTACCAATACTTAATTGTGCACACCTACAAACTTTCGCTTTTGTACGTCCTAAGGTTGGCTGGTAGAGAATGCTTTTAGCATTAAGCTCGCCTTTTGTACAATTTTTTAATGCAATAAAGTAGTAGTAAATAAATAAATTTACTACATAAAATGTGGGTAATCTTATGAAAAAAAAAATTAAAATCAACCAAATAAATAAGCAAAGTACAAAGATCTAAGGAATCTAATTTCAATAACTTCTATCTATTCTCTTCTATATCTAGACTGTAATAAATAACTGTATGTCATCGAGGTTTTAGATTTATTATTTATTCAATTTTTTTTTTATAAAGGTTGAAAAAGAAGTACAAGGGGTCGATGCACAAATTGCAGCGGCTGCGGGTAACAAAGTAAAGGATTTACAGAAGAGCGTCGATGAATTAAATAAAAAAATAGACAAAATATCGACTGAGATGACTAAACTACGTGTCGCTATTAATACCAGTATTAGGTGAGTTAATAAAATAATAAATATTAATAATACAATATGCTTTCTAAACATGAATCAGTGGAATTTTCATTAATTACTTTAGTGAAGCTGTATTCACTGCATATCAGCGATTTTCAATAACAAGCTAGTGAATACTCACTAATATTAAATATACAAATATTCAATGATCAAATCAGTCGACTCTATATATCGACTCTATATACAACATTTTATGTCTTTTTCTATTTAGGAATGCTAAAAAATCAAAGGACAAAATAAACCAAATGGAAACCGATCTCAAAGAGACTGAGAAAAATTTGGAAAATTTGAACAATCAGAAGAAACAACTCAGTCTAGACAATGGACATTGGCAGAAGGAATTCGAAGAGGTATTATAATATTCTAGATAAGGCATAATACTTATACATACTGTATATTAACAACCTGTTACCAACAAATTCCAAGACAAATAGGTTTAGATTTTTTTGACCTTGTACAATCATTGCCACTTCTCTTCACTCCTACTTCTCTTCACTCCTTCATTTCACATGATAAAAAGAAACAACTGTCTTTTATTATTATCCTAGTAGTTTCGGTTCATGAATTGTACTTGTATAGATCAAAAATATACACAAATAATTTAAGCCCGTTTATTAATGTTTCAAAAAATAAATAAATAATATAATTAATAAAAAATAAATAAATAAATAAAACTCTTAGTTGTAGATAGATAGATATATAGATAAACATTTTATTGCACTCACATAAAAGTATACACATAATAATGAAATACACAGAAATAATTTATTTATTTTTTTGCAAGGGCGGCTTTATCACTGAAATTAACCTCTTACAGGCAACCTTATGAATGGATAAAATTAAAATTGGACACGTGGAAACTGTGTATAAAGTCTATTTTCCGAAGTTTTCGATTCGATTAGTGAATTTTATAAATACGTAAATACATACACACTCATACATACAGACATAGTTGTTGAAACAATAGCTCCATTAGTTAAATTGTACAAATATTAAGCGTGTGTTACTAATTTTTACCCGACTGCGACAGAAGGAGGGTTATGTTTTTCGAGTGTATGTATGTATGTATGTATGTATGTATGTTTGTATGTATGTATGTATGTATGTATGTATGTATGTATGTATGTATGTTTGTATGTATGTATGTATGTATGTATGTATGTATGTATGTATGTATGTATGTATGTATGTATGTATGTATGTATGTATGTATGTATCTATGTATGTATGTATGTATGTATGTATGTATGTATGTATGTATGTCCATTTCTTTGGCACGCCCTACAGCCCAAATGGCTGGACGGTTTTTGACATATGAGGTGTCGTTTGATTTGTCTAAATTGTAGGTAGTGACATAGGCTATATAAATTTTAAAAATGGCGCCCGCAAATGGTGGAATGAGGGGGGGGGGGGTTGAATTTTTTTTTCTTACTGTAGCAATATGGGTATCAAATGAAAGCTAGTAAATTGTTTTATTGTTTTTAGTTTATAATAAGAGTATTTTACGCAGTCGGGTTTTTTGATTTTTTTTAATTAAGCATACTTGTTACAGCTAGAAGAACAAATCAACGAAGGTACAGGCGAATTTTCGGGCCTCCGTCAAGAAATAGCTAAATTACAAAGTAAAGAAAATAAAGCGAAAACTGAGAGATTAGAAGCGAACAATGCGGTTAGCAAAATGGAGAAATCCGTACAAGACTGTACGACGAAAATACCTATGTGGGAAAAAGAGGTCTGTTGTTACAATATATACTATTTAGTAAAAGGTTAATTAATCTTGAAAAGGATATTTTATAAATTGAACCGAATCATTTATCTATATATATATATATATATATATTTTATCATCGCACCGCTCGCCATCGACAGGGAATTCATGCTCACACATTGAAGCCCAAATGGTCCCGTACAGTTCGGTATCAGAGGAACTTCCTCCCACGGACCATTCGGCTGTGGAATGAACTCCCTGCCGAAGTTTTCCCACAGGACTACAGTACGGGGTCCTTCAAGAAGGGAGCAAATAGGTTTTTGAAGGGTCGGTAACGCGCATGTGATGCCCCTGATGTTGCAGGCGTCCGTAGGCTACGGTAAACGCTTACCATCAGGCGGGCCGTATGCATGATTGCCACCGTCGTGGTATATAAAAAAAAATCAGCTTGTAAACGTCCCACTGCTGGGCAAAGTCTTCTTCTTCTTGTAAGACCTTTTGTTAGAGAGAAGTTAGAGCTTAATTCACCATGTTGATTCACTGCGGTTTAGCGGATAATTT
Source organism: Euphydryas editha (assembly GCA_036937285.1). NCBI lineage: Eukaryota > Metazoa > Arthropoda > Insecta > Lepidoptera > Nymphalidae > Euphydryas > Euphydryas editha. The sequence goes on from JAUPFZ010000025.1 coordinate 8,954,519, forward strand.
CTCGCGATCTAAACGGTCAAAAATTATGAAATTTTAGGAATTCACAAATAAAGCTACTCTGAATCCGTGAAAAATTTTTAGCCGAATTTGACGAAATGTGGTTTCACGCTGGAACTACCTTAAACAGTACTTATTTATATAAAGTACGTTATCTATCTAATCGCAGCTGACAACGTTAAAACTGGAAGACCCCGGCCTGGAGGGCGTGCTGGGGGTGGAGCGGCCCAAGCCGCTGGTGCGGCACTCGGCGGAGGAGCTGGACGAGTGGCCGGTGGACGAGCTGCGCGCGCGGCTGGCGGCGCAGCGCGCGCGTCTGGGCGACAGCAAGCCCAACCTGCAGGCCATACAGGTGGGCCTCGGCGGCGCGTCACTGAGCTGCTCGTAGAGATATTACACGTAGAATAGGGAAGACATACGGCTGCCTGTAAGCGGAAACGTCCAACGGTTAGAAAGAGAGAAGACCGCGGTACCCCATTGGCCTTGCGGTCTCAAGTTCAGATCTCGATAAATATATATTTTTTTTGTGAACATCAATTATTTACTTCTATTTTAATTTTTCGACTACAAACAAATCATAGAAACAACTATAATATGCACAGTAATATTATATCGGTGTGTAATTCAACCGGTATCGCGATCGTCTCTCTCTTTCTAAACGAGGGATACCTGGAGGCCTGGCTCCCTGCTCTATCTACAATACCTCTATGGAGCTAGTGCGTCATACGTCGAGATTGTTAAATCGACAACATTTTAATGCTAAATTGATGAATAACTTACATTCGAGGTCCATAGATGGCGTCGTATGTATAGTCTGTTCGCGTTAAGAAAATAGTGACTCATCGTTGTCACTCAGCTTAGCCACGCCTCCTGACCAATAAGATCGCAGTAAATTATAAAGTCGTGTTCACTTTGAACAGTTGAAACCCTTCAGACCATAGATTAATAAAGTCCGCTCGCTGTTAACTAAACTGAATTCGTAATTCTATGCTTCAGACAGTACGCACGTGTTCTTTGCCAATTTTCAAAATGACTACCTCACCCATTCTTAAAAATAATAGTGGATCAATATTACATAGCGGAGAAAGACGAGTGATTTACAATGTTTTTAAGTACTTTAAACAGTGTGGTGACCAAAACGTGACTATGGAGAGTATAGTAGTGAAAAAGGCTAGTGCAAGCGGTGTTTCTGAAAATACGGTTCTGACGATTCTAATCATTTTTTTAATGTAATAACTACTTAAATTTAATATTTTAAAATACTGTCATAAAAACTTTGCTTTAATATTAATGGTTTAATTTTTACCCCAGTATTAATACGCCTTTACTTTGATGAGTCACTATTTTCTTAACGCGAACAGACTATAGTTGTAAGCGTATAGGTAGGAATTTATTTATTTAACGTAAAACAACTACTCTCAGGTAACGCGGTTCGTTTGGCCGGCGACCTGAATAGTAAACGCTATCGATGCAACACCCGTAGCAATAATACTAAAGGTAGAGAACTAGACCGACTGACATCACTTCCTTCACTAGACTTCGAGGTAATTGAAACCCAGACACCCACTCGCTTTTCAAATGGGAACACAAACGACAGATCCAACATACTCGATATAGCGATCATAAAAGGCATAACATTACAGTTGCGAACTATTTAGATATTATCCGAGTTCGACTCAGACCATCATCCAGTCCTAATCCAATTAGGACCGGACACAGAGCTCTTCTAACCAAATAGAATCGTAGTAGATTGGAAAAAACTCGACACTAAGTTACAGTCTACTGACTTTTTCATTCTAGAATTCTAGATAGAATACCCAACTATTGATTCCATCGATGCGGCGACAGCAAAAGAAAATATATATAAATTTATTAAAGGTAAGATCGACAACTGCTCTAGGGAGACCCCGATTCGCCCGGGTGCGCGCGATGGGAGGTCACGGAGGAGTTGTAAGATCTAATTAGGCGTAAAAACGCACAAACTATGAGCTCTGCTCATGACAATTATCCGACTGACGACAATTATTATGAGTTTAGCTAGATAATGCCCACCCTATGATCTAAGTTTTCGTATTAATGCTTGTAAAAAAAACCATCTGGTTCCTTAGAAAATAACCTTGACCGCTTAAACTTTGCTAAACCGTTTTACCTTTATAAAAGTAATAAACATTAAGTATTTGTAAAGTAAATCAAATGTATTTGGTACTAGGACTATAGAGCTAAAGAGGAGTTATATTTGAAACGAGCAGCGGAGTTAGACGAAATAACAACGAAACGGAATGAGATGAGAGCGTTGTACGATCAGTTGAAGAAGAAAAGGACTACTGATTTTCTGAGTGGTAAGATTATTTAATAAATTTCATATATATATATATATATATATATAATTTCATAGATAGCATTATCTATATATTATATCGAATATGGGTTTACGTATATGAATATCATACTAATATTATAAAAGCGAAAGTAAGTTTGTGTGTTACGCTTTCAAGCGAAAACTACTTAACCGATCATCATGAAACTTTATACACATATTCTTGGAGGTATTAGAAGTAACATAGGATCCTTTTTTTTTTCGTCGCGAAAACAGACATCTACGCGGGCACACATGCACAAGCACAAAATGAATTTAAAATTCAAAAGCACTTCACAAAATTTTATGATGAAAATCCAGGTTAGAACCCTTGACCGTAGTTTTTTCATTTGAAAGCGACTCGTAAGGTGGACCGGACCTATAGGATTTAAAACTTTTATTTTTGCGTTAGAAAGTCGAATAAACTTTTATTTCTCTTTTATGGAGGAAGGCTGTTAAGCATCATGCTGCAACCAATAAAAACACTGGTAGTTTGAGCCGCAAAATAATCGGAAAAGTATCAAAGTTTAATGCGAGTGCAATCGCGGGAGACGTCTAACTGTTAATATTGATGAATTTTCAAATTTACAATCAATATTAAGTTTTGGTAACATGATTTTTGGGTAATATAATATAATGTTGTTTTCGTTTTTCTTAGGTTTCAACACAATAACCAGTAAACTGAAAGAAATGTATCAAATGATAACACTAGGAGGTGACGCTGAATTGGAACTCGTCGATTCCTTGGACCCTTTCACTGAGGGAATCATATTCAGGTATGTATAAAACTTTTGATTAATATACAGGACTGGAATCGAATCCACAACCTTGGAGCGGAAACCAAGGTCCAACTGCCAACTGCGCTAACAGCCCAGTAATAATCTAATTTTATATTTGTTATTCCCTTTTAATCAATAAATAAAATGTTACTTTTATTATTATTATTTTCACAATACCACATGAAAGAGATAGATATTATCGTTATTAAAGTCCAAGGTATTGTAGCGCTAACCATAAACTGCCAGATATAGGAGTAATAATAACCGATACCTTATCTGAATCCGATATAAGTTTTAATTAAATATGGTGGTGTATTTGAAGTAAAGATCATTATAACATATTTTTGTCAATTTTTCTGATATATTTTATTTTATACATATGAATGAATATAAAATAATTAATAATTAAATAGGATTAATTAATGTATGTAGGGATGTATAAGTATATTTTATCATGAACTTTAATATTTCTTTTTTTTAATAATTTCGTATTCATAACTGTTACCAAAACTGAAAAACTACAAAACGACATATACGTATATATGCCATACAGGCATGAACAATATTTAATTAAATTTTATATATGAATCCGAAATATATATTTTTAATTAAAACTTCATACATAATCGGGCTTATCTATACATTTTCATTACTTAATTGGGATTATCTTAGATATACTATAAAAAAATATGGTATTAAAATATTATAAAAAAACTAAAAGTTTATTTGTTTGTATATTATTGTTTACAGTGTCCGACCACCAAACAAATCTTGGAAGAACATATCGAATTTGTCCGGAGGAGAGAAAACTTTATCTTCACTAGCTCTAGTGTTCGCATTACATTATTATAAACCAACTCCATTGTACGTTATGGATGAAATCGATGCTGCTTTGGACTTCAAGAACGTGTCTATAGTTGCTAATTATATTAAGGTAAGAATAATTTAAACACTCTTCAAAAAAGTCATTTCTTTTGTGCGTAAACATTAGGGGGCGTTCAAGTATTACGTAACACAATTTAGGGGCGACGGGGTCTTGTGAAACGTTACGATGCGTTACAAGGGTGGGAGGGGTACTTCATACAACGCGTTACATCGTTTTTTTATTTATTTTATATTTAAATAAAAACTAGGAAATTAAAGTCTAGTCCCTAGTAGGCAATCCGTTTCGTTAATGTTACGGCTTATGTTACGGGAGTCCCTCGATCGTATTGTACGTCATTGTTATTTTATTCTCCATGTATTACGAGTTAGAAATCTCATGTTTTATTTATTATTACTGCAAACGCGATTAAAATAATAATAAAGATATTTTAGCGATTTTCCGGTACTTTGCGTAACATAATTGTGTCTTTTAGGTAAAAATGGTAACTTGGGTGTTACGTTAGTTAGGGAGGAGGGGGGGGGGAGGTACAGAAAAATGTTACGGAGCGATACAAGGGGGGACGAAGTTTCAAAAATCTTTTAAAAATTGCGCTACGTAATACTTGAACGCCCACTTATATTAATTCTGAGTTTCGATGGCACAGTCGATAAACACATGGACCGAAATGTCGCAGGCTCAATTTAGATTTGGACTGTTGAATTTTTAATGGCTAAATTTATGTTAAAAGTATATTTCTTTTTATCTTATCAAATATATCAATCTTATCAAAGATATCACTATAACGTATATACTTATAACGGGTAAGTTTGCGGCCCCCTTCTAAGTGAAGATTTACTTCACTTTGATAGGAGCGCATGCGCACATCATGTTGTTCCATTTCCGCGCTTGTTGAATGTATGACGATGATATTAAAAAAGGTATATGGAAGATAAGAAGGTGATATGAAAAAATATACAGAACCGATTAAACAGGCTATATAAAAAGGTGATAGATAAGTTTTTTAATTTTTTGTTTTATATTTTCAGGAACGTACAAAAAATGCACAATTTATAATAATATCTCTGAGATATAATATGTTTGAAGTGTCAAATCGTCTCGTCGGTATCTACAAAACTGAAGACTGTACGAAATCCGTTACAATCGAGAATAAACTGCCCGAACAAACTGCAAAGGATGTTATGGCATTATAATTTTAATTCAAAAAAAAAAAAAAAAAATTCTTGTCATTTGGTGTGTGAAAAAACTACTTATAAATTAAATTCATTCGTAATTTTTTTAAAGCTATAAATAGCTAATATATATATAATGTATAAATACAAGGATCCAAATTAAAAGTTAAAACCTTTTCTGGAATTAGTACATTGTAAATAAGTGTCACTGTTGATAAGCTCTTTTGAGAACTGGTGACTGGTGTTTTCTGAGGTTTCAGCAGAAAAAGATAATTTCCGTGAAAATTAAGTTTTATTTTTTCTAGCTTCTGCCTGTGGCCTCGCCCGCGTGGATGTCGGTTATCGCAAACAAAAAAAAAATGTATCATATGTTACTTCTAATACCTCCAAAAATATGTGTACAAAGTTTCATGATGAACGGTTAAGTGGTTTTCGCCTGAAAGCGTAACAAACTTACGTTCGCATTTATAATATTAGTATGATTAAATAAAATAATATTTTATAATACGCATGAATAATAAAAATTAACATATATTTTTATTTGTAATAACTAATACTGACCAGTACCTAAATTTATTACTTTATTAACTCGTTGAATTAAATTTCATCAAATATTCATATTTTTTTAAATTATAAATCAGTACTCTGGAGGTACAGAACACAGTCACATTTTTTTTTTTTTACAGAAAAGCAAATAGAAGTTTTTAATCGCTGTTTTTTCTTACTTATGAGCTAATGGGAATTATTTTGGAAAAAAATTTTGTTTAAAATAAGTAACTTAGATGAATTTTAGCATATGGTAATGAAGTGAATTTTTTTTTAACGTGAAACAAATAGACGGTACTGAAATAAAAAAAAATGGTCATATACGTGGTTGGAGTTTTTTGTGCATCTACAAATTGTAGACTTAATATTTTTGCATGTGTCCATAGACTTCTATGTAAATTATAGGAATATAGTTTATGTTATAAATGGAATTAAAAGTTTTATTTTTAAGGATATAATTTCTGAAAGACTTTTCGTGTTCATTACTTTTTTTTTAATATTAAAATGTTTGTGTAAATAAATTAAAGATATTAAAAATTAAAAAAAATAAGTATTCTTTTGTAATTTTATTTCAAATTGTTACCATAAATTTTTTAAAATTTATGGTAACAAAAAGCAAAATTAAAATACATGTTCCTAATTAAAATAGGTTTTAATAAATAAAATGTTTAAGTAAGAAAGGTAATAATTCACGTTAAAAGGTTATCTTAAATTAGTTTAAAAATAATACTGTACTGTATCAGCCTGTAAACAACCCACTGCTGAGCGAAGACCTGTTCTCCATATAGGAAAGTTGGAGCTTAATTACCACGCTGCTCCACTGGGGGTTCGCGGATAATGAGTAACGGTAATTACCAGGTGTCTATGATAACAACCGGGACCGACGGCTTTACGTGCTCTTCGAAGCACGGTGGGGAAATCTACAAGAATATACACCCAGAACGGAAACAAATAATATCTTTCCCGAGCGGGTATCGAGCCCGCGACCGCCGGCGTTGAGGCGAATCGTCGGAAACTGAAATATTGAGAATTTATTGCTTTGAGTAGCTGTACAAGCTAAACTGTGAGTGACAAAAATGTTTTAAGACAAAATTTGTAGATAACAAAATTTTCTACAAATTTGTCCTCTTCAGTTTTTTTTCTATCATCAATAGTTTAGTCACAAAATAAAATTTACTGCTATTTTAGAAAATTTTCGAGCAGAACGACGATTTGTGAAAAACATTCATCTTACAGATTTTGTCTCACTGGACTTTTTCTAAGATATATTGTTTAAAGAATTGAGTATCAAAATACAAAAAAAAAAAACTTACTGTTCGAACGAAAGAAAAAATGAATAAAAAATGCTTTTTAAAGGGAAATACTATTTGATGAGCAACGGCTTGAAATCAAAATTAATAAAATTTGTTATATTTTAAAATTTTGTTTTTTTCATCGGCTACAAAATTTTCAGGTAGGACTTTGAGAAAAAAAATGTTGCTCTAAAATGAAGCATCCTAATATATTATATACGTTTAACATTCACACGGTTGACTGTTCTTAAGGTAGGCTACTTGCTGTGTTTTTAGGAACAGTCGACATATACAGGGCTTCCCAGAATTGGTGGATAAAACTGCACGTGCGTGTGAGGGAGGGGAGGAGTTGGGTTCCCACACCAAAAAAAAATCTATCCCAAATAGTTCGTGGTCTAGACCATTTTTTTGTAAAAAATTAAAAATTCCCAAATGGCTCTTATGCATTGCCGGGCAACCTAAATGGGAACAATTATTTACAATTTCTCCGAGACCAGAGCCAATAATGGCCAATAATTTTGTCATTTTTATATGCTCGTCCAGTAATATATTTTAAATCGATACTGGTATCTATCTTCTCTCATTAAATGTGGATTTGTTAACTGCCAACTGTGCAAGTTATGAAAAAACAACAAACTATAACAAAAAATTTCATGTTTTATTGTTTGTCTCACTTGCACATCTTTGAATTTGTCTGAAGAAGCCGAGCAGGTAGAAATGTCTAATTTTTAGGGTCATCAGCTCTACTTACCTGATAAAAACATTTAAAAAATGTGCTAATATTCTGCAATTTTGTAATGCTCGGTATTTTTACGATATAAAGTAGATAGTATGCTACTATTTCAGAATTCTTATAATGTAGGCTATTTTTAAGCTAAGCTTAAAGCAACTTCCATACATTTTTTTACACTACAGGTGCTCAAACTTAACAGTTAAGTAAATATTAAAACTAAATTTTGTGTTTAGTGACTATTCTTGTAAACTAGTATTCTAAGTAGTTGAGTTTTTTTACATGTAATTTAGAAAATCCATTATTAGGAAACATATTAAAAGGAAAAAAAAAACGAACTATGGCAGATGGAGTGACCACAAATGTGAGAATTTTTTTTTAATTTTTTACAAAAAATGGTCTAGACCGCGAACTATTTCGGTTAGATTTTTTTTGGTGTGGGAACCCAACTCCTCCCCTCTCCCTCACACGCACGGGCAGTTTTATCCACCAATTCTGGGAAGTCCTGTATTAAGAGATGTTAAATAAAATACATCATTAACATTGATTAAATTTATTTTACATAAGTGAACCACATATACATACAATAGAAAAAGTCTTAAAGCAAAAATAAATTAAGATCGTCTCATGCATTCTAGTTTCCGTTCAAAACAAACAATTTTGTAAAACGTTACCATTTAAGACTGAATGGTATCTTACAATAAGGCTATACATATTTAAAGCAAATCACTCGATAGTAATAATTTAGATGTAATAAATTAAATTAAAATAAATTTTACGTTAACGCCTGTTATTTTAATTATTAAAACAACTTATTCTAATCTTAAAATTTAAACAAATTCAGAAAAAAAATATTATTTATATCAGATTCGACACCAATGACAATAGATAACATGAGAATAAATAAAACTTGAAATATAGGAAAGATAAGTTGACTAACTAATACAACAATACCATTAAAAATATATTATTTTATTACATCACCTAATTATTTATTAATTACCTCAATAAATTGTTACTAAACTTAAGGACAGATGTTTAGTTCATTTAATAATGGAATCACATATTACTAGTATTAATTTAGATTTGTTAAATACATTAATAATCATAAATAGATATTCCTGTAATTTTGATGATTTTCAAATTTAATTTGCAAAATTAACAAATAATTGGTAAGTTTTAAGAGAAAAAAAACCAGACAAAAATTTGTGACAATAAGAAAAATCATCTAATAAAATAACAGCGACAATATAATTTTAAGTGTTTAGAATAATAATTTATCATCAAACGCGTTTCAAAATATGAATTATTACGTCAGATTATCAGTATAATTTTAGAAATGACAAAATTAAAGTATTTAACTTATATAATATACATTATTATGTAACAGTATTAATGTGCACAGTCATGATAACTTTATAATCTATCCATTGAAAACTGTACAATTTTGAAGACATGCAGTGCGTTAGGTTATTGATAGTTTTATGCCAGAAGACAAATTGAAAACACAACTAGATTTGAACTAGAATTTAAAGTATGGGCAAAGCCAGAAATGAAGATTTCTGTATATACGATAGAAATATATACATACTGTATAGGCGGCCAAGTTAAACTGGGAGTTTATATCATAACTGGAATGCTCACTTAATCAAATTGTATACTCAAATATCCACCTTGAAATAACTAGGATAAGGTTGACATTTGTTTATAACATGTAAAATGACAAAATCGTTCCGAACATTTCGTTGACTACTGGTATTTTGTCTCTTTCTTACGAGTTGCCTTAAATCCATGGTAGAAAGAAATGCAATCCCTCTCTTATTAACGTTTTTGAGTGCACGTGCGCATTTCAGTTTGTATATAAATTCCTTGGTTAAACTATATTTAATTTTCATACTTTGACAGTTTAAAATGGATAGTTAACTTTCCATTAGGAGTTATTTGTTTAGTAAATTTACAATAGTTTAATTGTAAGAAATGAAAAAAAATACAAAAATGTGATTTGCTTGTGTATCTGTGTTATCGACAAATTATTTTAAAAAGTTAAATGGTACAAGTAAGTAGTTAAAAATTTTGAATTGTGCAATCGGTGTGTGTGTTTTGTTAAGGAATAATGTGTAAGGCATACTTATGAGGAATAAATGCTAAAACAGTTTTGTTCTTATTATTAGCATTATTTAACAATCACATATTCTAGCTACAGTCCTAAGTAGAAGAATTGATTAAAATAAGCAGACAACTTTGTTGTCTTAATAAATTACATAAATAGTTATATCAACTATATGTATTTTTACTTTTTTTTATCACATAATTCAGTAATATTTTTAGTATAAATATTGAGGCATATTTTAAACGTGTTTTTTTTTGTAAGCTAATTTTAAATCGATTCAGCGCATTGTATTTTGTTTTTATTTTAAGTATTATTATTTATTAATTATTAATATTTATAGTTGATTTTTTTTTATCTGCTTGAATCTTCAAATCGAATTTATTAATAATGATAACAACACAACACCAGCAAAAATATTAAATTAAATATTTTCAACGTTAAGCGAATAATAATTTTATTTATTTAAAAAAATACTGAAACTACTAGAATCGACTTAACAAGTGAAAGGCAGTCTTATATAAACATATTATTTTAACAAAAAAGTAAATCTTGACAAAAATATGTTTAGTGTAATATTCAAACTATCGATAGTTTTATCAGGTATTCAAATTTACTTCAAAAAACTAGGTAGCACATCAAATTTTGAGTGTGTTCTAAAAGTTAAACTTTTTATACTGACTCGAGCTGTCTAAAATAAAATAAAGTTCAGATCTGCAATAATCACAAAGTTATTGCTCTATGTCCATTATAAGTCACTAGTTGTCAAATTTAATTTTGTATTGAAACTAGCACCAAAACCAATTTTGTTTAAGTATATATATATATATATATATATATATATATCAGAACTATCGATCGCTTAGCAGTAAATTCTGTATTACGATTTGACAGCAATTATTTAACAATTTTAGCTGTCGTAACCTAAATAATAAATAAAAAAAATTTTTGCTTACGACTTACGACCGACCACTTTGATAGGATAGTTTTATTTAAATAAATAAACAATAAAATAATGTAACAATTGTTTTTATTTTTTGGAAGATTTTTTTTCATCAGAAAAAGTTAATTTTACTATCTTATGACCAATATTAAAAGTTTTTGTCCAGTTTCAGTAAATTAGGGTGGCAACACTAACACTGGCTAGTAAAAGAAAAACAAGCAGACTGATAGATACAAGTCAATTTAAGATGTCATCATTGTCGAGCAGTATGTTAATCTTTCTGTAACACACTTAATTTTAACAAACTATGATTTGATTAAACATTAAATTTCTTGAACTAGAACCATTATCTCCGGTTTCAAATAAACATCTTTGTTGGGACTATTATTGATATCATCGATTACAGAGGAATCCCAAGCGAATGTGAGTATGGTAGCCGGAACTAATCTTAGATCTATGAGAGTTTTGTTTGAATCTTCTTCTTGAATTAGTTTATGACCAGTCGGAGTGTTTAGTATGAAAGGTAGACCGCTGTGTTCTAGGTTCTCTTGAACGAATTCGTGTATATCATTGTATCGTTCGTAGACTGAAAATGTGCCCTGTTGATAAATTTTATAAAATTAGGTTTTGATTTTAATCATATTATAGAATACTAGCTTCTTCCCGCGGCTTCGCCCGCGCGGATGTCGGTTATCGCGACCAAAAAAAAATAATTATCCTATGTTACTTCTTATCCAATAATGTGTACAAAGTTTCATGATGATCGGTTAGGAGTTTTCGCGTAAAAGCGTAACAAACAAACTTACATCTCACGTTTATAATATTAGGGACTTTTGCTTTTTTTTATCCACATTAATATTGTAATGAGATTTTTTCTTACTGATTAACTAGGAATCTACTGAATTACAATTTAGCAAGCATTGTTGAGAATAGCAATATTATTTGGACTTAACATATGCTATCAAACTTAACGCTGTGACCTATATGGAACAGCCGCGCGAGTGACACCGCGAGGGTTATCTAGGTCTGTAAAAAACTTATTGACTAGATTAACTTATTAGATCTGTTAAGATTAAATTGTCAGTCCAGTAAAATTATAAAAACTGTAAA